>JAKUCG020000200.1:600000-1189011 GCA_022539655.2 Ceriodaphnia dubia | reverse complement strand
CTGCCTCAAATTACTCTGCCATGGCCCCACGTGAGACGTGATGGCCCGACGCCATCTCTTGTGGAAATCGGCAGACGGATTAATGTACAATTAACTGTTACCAGCGCCGACTTCCGTCGCTCGCTGGGAGGATCCCGAAGGGATTTTATCTTTCTTATCTACGTACTCAAATTCGCAAATAAAGAAGCTTTTAGAAACGGCACAGGTTAATCTTTGAGATCGATAGTTCTTGTTCCCCTTCCATCTTATAATTTCCCATAATTTAAGAATCTATTTATCAGTACTAAAATTTTTCCTTGCGCGTAGTGAAATTATTAACATGAGAAAATTTTATTAACCTTTTTTTATTATTTAAGCCCTGCTGTCTTTTAGGCAAAAGAGTTTTATAAAATATACTCATTTTATCGTAGCTTTCATCAACATTATGTCTAGTGGTATTTGTGTTCTGAAGTATACGCACTCAAATCAGCAACGCCATTTAGGACTAACGCTCTGAGTGAAGAGATCGGTAGGCTATTAATGATACCGATGTACTACAAAGTTACCTAGTCTAATAAAAAAAGGAATAAATCTATCAATGAAACATTGAGATCTGACGTACATTACATTACTCATGGGGGATCTCGCGGGGCGTGGGGTGGGGGGCTCCGCCCCCCACCCCCCGCCCCGCTCGCTCCCCCGTGAATTTGATTTTCTGTAACGTTTGAAAATTTCCCTTTCTAACAGCAATCGCGTCTTGTGTAAAATTGGATTGTTACGACCGCCAGTATTTTAGGAAACTTCACTGTGGAAGCCTGCCCGAGATTAACTTAGTGAAATAGTCGGTCATTCGCTTAATAGAACTATAGCTAGGCCTATATCATAAAGTTATTGGGTAGAAGTCAAGGAATTTGTGCAAAACAAACTAGCTAATAGAAGCGGAATAAATATATCAATTCGATATAAATAGACGAGGTAGAAGGCACGGAGATTTTGGACCGTGGGGTTTTGTTTTCTGTGATGTGAGAATCTCCCTTTTCTACAAAACACCGTGGCTCTATAATGATAATGTTATGTACGTATAGTTCTTATTATTTCCCATTACGGAGTAGGCAAAAAAAATCAATTTGAAGACTAGAAGAACTCAACTGAAGACCTATACCCGTATAAACCATTTAAGAAATACAGCTTCGCAAACGTTTCCCCTGCAAAAAAGCTTTAACGATGTTACTATTTTAAATTGTAAGTTTTACAATTCCTTGGAAATCGCAATGCGAAAAACCTTGTACAAATACAAGTAAGATAGCCTATATTAGATAAAACGGGGTCGAACGGGGTAGCCTAGTTGTAAATAACAGGCAGAGCATCTTTTGGCTTTCTTTTTCCACAAATACCGCTGCGAATTGAACGAATTATCGATACAAACGTTTCCGCCCCCGCTCGCTCCCCCGTGAGTTTGAAACGTATCAAACTTTGAAATTTCCCTTGTATGAATGTACGTAATTGCTCTTCCGTCGTCCGTAACATTGGATTGTTTTGTTATCAACAAATAGTCAATGTGTGGGAAAACTGTATAATACCTCACAATGTCTTGTATTGAACTTTAGTGAATAGTAGCGCTTTGCTTAATATTGCTGCCTTAAGCCGTAAAGGACACGGCTAGATTTTGCGGAACCCATCTCTAGTAGGAATTTTCCTTCAGACTATTTTTTCGATCTCGTATAGGCACAATATTTAACTAATATTTCGTATCCGTTGTTCACCTGGTTCAACTACCCCGTTATTTATTATGTTCTCATTAACCTTAACCCCATTACAATTTCTCTCCAGTAGCAATTTTGTGATTATTATTTGTTTTTGAATTTCAGAGTGGGCTGGTAGTATGTGTAAATGTACAATGATATGTATAATGAAATTTAATAATTTTACGACTGCCGCCCTCTTTATAAGACGCGTACCGGAAAAACTCCTCATAATCAGTTTCGAAGAGGATGTAGGCTCGTCGACGTAAGGCCCCCCTACCTAGCTATAAGAAGAAAACGTCGAAAATGTGAAAACTAATAAAACTATAAAATGATGTTAGATAAAAAATGGGGCACACGAATTATTACTATTTTTCATGTTTTAATTCGAATTTAAATGTTTAAAGAGTCGAATTTCGCTGTTTGAAAAAAAACCAGCCCCTCGTAGCCATCTAGGTTGTAACTGTAGCCCGCGCCCTGCGCGGGAAGGTTCCCGAAGGGATTCAGAGGTGGATTTTTGTAGTTTTGCGCGAAAAAAATCGGGGAAATCCTATGCCTTATAAAAAGTTAGATAAAAACTGAAATTTGTTTATACATTTTAGGACATTTTATCTAATTTAAAGGCATTGCGTTAATTGGTCTATGTCATGGGAGTCAACTGTAACTACAAATCACTTGTATGGAAATGTTCCAATCATTTATAAATATTTTTATCATCTATTACTGATTTTTTATTAATAAAATCATGATATACTGGGATAGGCTACTTATGGCATTACCTTTTGGTCAAATCAAATTGCCCATATTATATATATATATTTTCTTCTCACGCGTGATACATACCCCTCTGCCTTCCTTTCTTACCCCTCCCTAATCGCAAGTAAAGGAAAGGGTTGCGACAGCCTTAGGGGGGAAGGCAGAAGGGTATTTTCCCTAAGATTTACTCATCGCCCCAGTCCGAACACAAATTGGCAAAAAATGTAAAACAGTAAACCCATATGATAAGTTAATCGGAAAAATTTGAAATTTGTATATAATATAAAATAGGTGAATGTGCATACATGGTTAAAAAATAAAATTTCTATCTCTTACGGGTAAAACGGGGGCACTCGGTAAAATTCGGCAAATGCCCACCCTTTGTACGGGCCCGCGATCGATTTCGAATAATTGTTGATCGCTAATTTAAGTAGTGATGCGCAATTAGCACATGCTTGGCAATTTTTTCCCTGGTAGATAATCTTGTTATCTACCTCAGTTTTTTTTTAATACGTCTAACTCTAATTTTACAAGGAGGGGAATTTTTCTCCTCCCGCCCGGATCCTCTCGCGGCCTTATGGGGCGGGGAGTTTTTTCGAATAATTGACGTGCCTACTGTACGTACCGAAATACGTCCGATCGACGCCCCAAGATGTTTTAACGCTGACACTTGACAGCCAACAAACATGGAAAATGTATATTCATTAAAGGGAGCAAAGATGTCCGAACAGCATCAAAAGTGCGGAGTTATGAACTGATTTTTTCCCTATAAAGAAGCCTAAGCGAGACTTTCTATCTTTTCTTCTCATATAAAAGCCCATGCCAGTACGACCCAATCGGAAGCGAGGTCATTTAACTGGCGTTTCAAAAAAAGGTTACCGTCGAGTCTTCGGTTACGTGAGTTAATTAAGCACAGCAAGCAACTACCTGAATGGTAATCTGCTTTCTCGGAAACTTAGCTAGCTTTTTTTCAAATATCGTTTAATAATCAGCCAGAACTCGGTACTCGGTTGTAAGTGCCATGAAAGTCATATGTAGAATATTGATGCGCCGCGCATATTTATTTAACTTTTCAAAGTTGTATTATTGTACTATAGGGTAGCCTACATGTTGTTAGGTGGCGAGTTTTAAACTGAGTAGACAGAATTTCGGTTTTAATGTTATACTACGCTAAAGCGGGCCATGCTGCATGCATGTATTTTGGTTTACGTGGATTACGTATTTCCTGCGTATTTCACGAGGTCGGTAGTTCGTGTTGATATATGGTCACATCACGTAGAGGTGAGATAGAGAAAAGGGATCGGATGCTTGTTAATTTGGTCAAATTCTTTAGTTCAAACTCTCAATTCATTCATCACTCGGTGCGTCTCGATCTTGATGAGACATAGTTGACTATAGGTACGTCGTTGGTATAATCTGCTTCCTCGGAAACAGAAACTTAGCTATATAGCAACTAGTTTTCTTGTCTATGAAATGTCTTCTATTTTGTGAGGTTATGAGATTGGATCGAGGTGTCAAGATTGAGGGAAGAGCTTGTAACGCGAAAAGTACGAAGGCCTGTAGCCTTACATATAAAGTCCGGATTAAACATCTAGATCGGTCCTAGTCCGAAATGCAGAATCGAGTTTCTCTTTTTCAATAACCAAGCTCTCTCTCTGTTTTCTTATTTAAAGAAGACCAAACGCAAGAGGATTTGGCATACAATTTTCGGCCGAAATGCTTATTTGCCGAGTTGGCGAGTTATAAACTAATTAAAGTCAAGCTATTGAACACTATTTCTCATACCATGAGTATGCTAGAAAAATATTTTAAATTTAATTGCATCAGTTAGCCCTACACAGTTTTTTCGTATAAAACCCGTAAATGAAAAAAAAACGTCTAAATGATGTCTATCAAACAACACGGCACCGACAGTTCATCAACCACAACGCTTTCATCCGTTTGTAAATATCAAGATACGTTTTACGTTGGCAACTTTATATAGAATCCGATTTTAATTTGTCTCATCCCGTAGAGTTCTAATAGTTTCCCCACATAACGCTTGTTTATCGGTGAATATCCTTTTTAACTAAAAAAACGTTCGTAAATCGTATCTTGTAGTCGCAAGGAAACCACAATGGTGCCAGGTTTTCCTATCACGACGCACATCTCTATTTGACATTTAACAAAGGGGAAAAAAACTATTTGCAAATATCCCATTCAAGTGTAAGAAAATATGCCAAATTTTTTGAAGTATGATACTTTTAAATCGGTCGCGTCGTTTCAGCGGTATCTAATTGATTAGTTTCGAAGGTGTCCATCTATTGGGTGTTTCGCACAACCGAAGGGTGCTTTACAATGTTCTACAGAATCCCTTCGGGAAACAGGGCAACTAAGCGGCTGTGTCAAATCTGTATAGAATCCCTTCGGGAAATTTTTCCAATTAATTCTGTACTCAGCGTTCCTTTCTTCAGAGGGTTCTAGCTGTTAACTTCTTAGAATGCAATTCTAAAAAGAGTGTAATGATTTTTGACGATACCTATTAGGATAGCGCAAAATTCCTGGAATACCCATGTTTAATTTTTTTCCAAGTTTGTAATTCGCATCGGATGTGACACTAATGTGCCGAATAGATAATATTGTCAGCTAGAATAGATTAAACGACCAAATTATCCTTGAGATGAAATTAATGAAAAACAAGATCCCTTCGGTGATACCTTCGGGCTATTTCTTGTGGTGCTGTTTTATAGAGTATCAATTAAGATTAAATCCATTTTTATAGCATTAATTTAAGGGTTTAAGATCTAGGTCATTGAATTGCTCTGTTAATGAGCGGGGGATATTAGATCAAACAATAAACAATACACAGTCTTAAGGTAGCCATATGGATAACGCTTCGAACGCCCGTCATCTAATTGTACAGGAAAACGAGTTCGATCCTGGGCAGCGACATATCTATAATATCTATCTTATTTTACTTTTGATCAGATTTTACTTTTCGTTTGCTGGTTCAACTTTTGTTTTAATCAAGTAGAAAATCCAGATACTCTACACGATTTTGGATTCGAGTTAATGTACCTAGATAGCCACATCGATAACGCTTCGAACGCCCGTCACCTGATTGATTATACAGAGAAACGAGTTCGATCCTGGCCATCGACATATCTAGAAAACCTATCAAATTTTACTTGCTATCAGTAAGTGAAACCAAAGAAGGACGAAAAACTAAACTAAAACAAAAGACAGATGGAAAATGTGCAAGCGATAGTCCACGCCATCTAATGAGGGAGAAAACGCGGCTAAAACAAAAGACGAGTGAAGAATTTGCAAGCGATTTTCCACGCCATCTAATGAGGGAGAAAACGCGGCTAAAACAAAAGACGAGTGAAAAATGTGCAAGTGATGGTCCACGCCATCTGTTGAGCCAGGCCGTAACGAATTTTAGCATTAAACCATTTAGAGCCCCCTAATCGCCGGAAGCTACGGGAACTTATTAGAGCCCCCTAATCGCCGAAAGCTACGGGAACTTAATACCTTCGGTATATTCATAAGAATGAATATTACCCTCAGGGATAACATAGAATATTATCGCGGGTCACTAATAGCCCCCCTCCCAAAAGGTTTGTGCCAGAAGGAGGTGCATTCTAAGACCAATCGCACAAAAGCTTAATGTTTTATCGTTTGGAAACTTTTACTGGCTTAATATGTGAGGACTCCTCAGTGAGCAGAACTAATAATGACAAAAATACCGCAATTAAGCAAGGGACGTTCATACTTGCGTTCATATCCATTACGGAAGATACAGTTTATCTGCTTTACCGATGAACCTTTATGAATGCAATAGGCTCGTAGGTAATTTTAATTGGCCTCCAAAGAACGAAGCTTGTTTGAAAGGCCAAGTTTCGCTAGATCATCTAGATCACCCATGAAGGCGGCATGGCGCACGAATACGAAGATACTACATATATCTCAGAAAAAATAATATTCGACATTTCGGTGCAATAGCCTAGTTAAAAAGGGGTTAGTGCATCGGAAGATTCGAATTTCAAATGTCCCATCGGACAAGAGCAAAAGTGATACTTAGTACGCTGAAATCTTTCGGTACAATAGATTTACGGTAATGAAACGGCAAGGAACAATTATATAATAGACTGAACGAGGTAGGATAATGACGATGCGCACGACCGATGTGCTGCGCAGGAGCGAAACCGAGTGCAACAGATGAAACAGCGGAAGAAGGGAAGGAGTAGTGAGCTAAGGATCCAGTCGGAGAAGTAGGGTTACGAGCGCGCTCGCTATCAATTTTAAAAACCACGAACGTGCTCTGTTTTGAGTGCGCTCAATTTTGTGTAGTCGGAAGTTTTGATCAGTCTTACTTTTTAAAATTTGTCTAGGAAGCTTCAATACAAGCTCTTTTTAAATTGATTTTAGTAAAAAAACGAGCGTGCTCGGAGCGCGCTTACGCTTGCGCTCAATTTTGAAGTTCGAGAGCGTGAGCGCGAGCGCGCTCAAATTTTTGAAAAATCAATCAATCCAAGGACGTCTTTTTTTTGTTGCCCACTCTGGTACACCTGAATCAAGTCGTCCACTCTTTATATGTTACATATTTCAGACACTGATCCACATGAGGCCTGCCTTTTTTAATGCGAGGCATGGCGGAGACAAAATTAATAGCAACGACGAAGGATAATATTATATAGACTGTCATTCTAAAGCTGAAAAGGGGGGGGGGCAACGCAAGAAAGCACCACTGTAAAGTAGCGTTCCAATTTCTAGATTTTGATTAGATTTATTTAATTTCACAAAAAAATTCAAATTTAAATTTTCAAAAAGGGGAAGACGTGATTTCCTCATATAGCTATATAAGGAGATCTGAGGAAGCAGTCCCGTGATCCGCAACTCAAAACGTTGAGCGAATGGCGAATAGTGAAAACTTACTATACATACGTATTATTCTATTTATCATGCTTATTGTTTTTACTTTTGAATGTCACCGCCAAATTTTTTTTCACGTTTTTTTACAAATTTGTTTTTGTAGTTTATATTTCGAGCACTCGCGTGTGGCGTGCTGTTATCCCAATTTTTTGCAACAAATTCACTCCAAATTTCCTGTCTTTTTTCGTGTGTGGTTGTGGTCTCATATTTATTGGATCTAAATTTGAGAAAAGATTATTAAAATGTTTTGACGACAAAACCAGCAGCGTCTCATGATCTTCATTGTCGTTGGAATGGCGGATTAGGGATATGAAACTGCTGGTCGTCGTTGCTTGAACGTAAAGAGGATTATTTTCCGGTCAGCAAATAATTAAGTTATTCAAATATCAAAGTTAATTGGGACGGAACTGTGAGTCATATTCTTGGAGTTGGCATGAAAGTGTTTCACGTTACTTCTATGCATTTCTAAATTCATATAGTTTTGGTTAGAGCGTGTTCATAAACGTTTTATTTTTTTTTCGCCCCAGTCCACGTAGGTGCACTCATATTTCACTTTTTTATCGATACCAATGTACCCTATTTTATATTGACTTTACTGTAAAATAGTTTTGCTTATTGAAAACTTAGCATATAATCCCCTCACAATTTTCTATTAATATCTACATTTTTTAGGACTACTCTTTGTGATTTATTGTACATCAATCGGCATAATTTAATGTATTTTCTTTACGAATGTTAATAATAGAGCAGTTTACTAAGCTTAAGACTAAAGAAAAAAAGGCTAGGAAAGTTCTTTCCTTCTCTCTCTCTCTCTCTGGCCCCGATGCAGCGCATCGGGTGACACCACACTACGCAAAAACACTCATTAGGGTGGCGATGGTGACACCCCCTGCAATGTGGCACCCCAGCCGCTTTGCTTTCTCCCTTGCTCCCACCCATACCAGTATGAATAACATCTATAGCTCGTATAGGGTTTCATTTTGGCTTGCTTGCTTCTCCGGTGCCTGATTCCTTTTTGTTTGGCCATTTTCAGTTGAACTTTCATGTGAAACAGACGCATTCGTCGTCATTTCCTTTTGTACAAAACAAAGGGAAATGACGACGAAAGTGAGTGTTTCACGCGATAGTCCAATATTCTTTACTGTTTTATATTACCTTACTGGCATACTAGTTAAATTAATAACGTTCAAGGTCACACATTTTTTCGGATAATATTGGTTCCCGTATATATTGGTGCTTTCATATCAACTACCAATCATAAACCCAGACGAAATTCAATGAAGCTCCGAAAATCCAAATTAATTAGTAAACCAAAGCACAGTTTCAGTTTCTCCTGATCATCAGTTTATTCTGTAGCAGCAGCATCAACACGACCAACAGTTCCGAAAATTCTACGAACGTCTTGTGAAAAGGCAGACGGCTCAATGTTTAACATTTTTTCGAAAAACAAGAAAACAAACTTGAGAGAATCAGGGTAATTCAAATTAAGGATGTAGTAGTACATTGTCAGATACGCAAACGCATGAGTGATTGACGTAACACACGGTGGTAGCTGAATGGCCGACTCGTCCACCTTCATGAAAAATTGGCCATTGATATCCAATATTCCGAGTAGTAACATATCTTCTGCCTCTTCAGCGGCCCCAGCAGGCAGAATAACAGTCTATAAATTAAAATAAAACCAATATCAAAAATTATGTTCAGCTTAAATGTGCAAATGATGGATATTTACGTTGAACGAACGATAAAGTTGAGGCCAGCTGTCTGGTGTAGGTGTCCGTGTCCTTCTCCCAGCTGGAGTTTTGTTTGGCAGGAGGTGAAGGAGTAGTTGAAACGTCAATGAAGTGTATTGCTTCGTATCTATAGTGGAAAAGTGGAACTTTTAATGATAAAAAGTCTTACTTAGAGTATTTTAGCACAAAAATATATACCATAGTTCTCCTCTGCTTCCTTTATTTTATCAATGAGAGTTCTTCCAGCCTGAGTTTTCAGTGTTTGCCTAGCATAGGCCACGACGTTTTTCTCAATTTTTCTCCAGGTTATAACGAAAACGGGAGCAGTTGACTTCTTCAGGAAAAAAAATTCGTCGTCGATCTAAATATTGATGTAAGAAAAAAGAAACTGTCAAAAAAGTATTGTATTTATCAAGGAAGTCGCAGTTGATAAGCAAACATCTGCAGGGCCGACGAGATGGAATTCATTGACACTTGGAAGCAGAATCGAATTATGTTGAGATGAGGGTACCCCACACGTACACTCTGCACCACTTAGGGGGAAGACAGTGTTGCGCCCATTTCAAAACAGCCGTCGCTAATCAAGAGGAGCTTCTCTCTTCCGGTAATGACTGCTCCTGCTGCTGCTACGGCCTCTACGGCTGCACCCTGATGCCCGTCCAGCCTTAATTAATGAGTTTCGACTAGTTTCTACGTTGCCCGTACTCTGTTGTGTCCGTCTGTCTGTCTGTATATACGATGGTTTTAGCCAGCCGTAACGAGGAAAAAGTCGTGGCGAATACGTGACCCAAGTTAACTCGACGACAAGGCAAATACCACCCCGTCGTTTCCTGGTAATAAGAAAACCCACCTCCGGCATTTGCAACAGCAATATTGAAATATTAGCCTCGACCTCGGCTTACCTCAGAGTTCATCCACCTGAGAAGCTGCTGCTGTGAAAAGACACCCCCAAAACACATGTAGAATATGACGTATAGTTTCCACCCAGCAGACAATGATGATGGAAGCAACTGGCACTTTTCTTCGATTTTTTCTTTTTTTCTTTCTTCACACTTGATGTTGACACAAACACAACTTGGAAAATGGCTGCTGACGAACTGGATGTTGACCGAGAGAAAATCGAGGTCTTGTTGCGAAAGAGACAACGATAGAAAGCAAAGAGGCGCCTTTTTTCACTCTATTGCTATTTTCTCTTTTTTGGCGTTACGAAGATTGGCCGTTGTGTTTGTTACTGATATTGGAGTGCGAGTGAGACGAGTCTAGTCCACACAGCTCGTTGTTTCTAGTGGGCAAAGCCACACACACATGCGCCAGAGGCGCTGAAGGGCGGGACACCTGGCGGCCGATCGACGCAACTGGCGATATTTCGACATCGCCGACGTGAGTCAGATTTCGTCGTCGCTGCCACCGCCGCCCGACTGTCGTCGTCGTGATATTATTATTCAAGGCCGGAAACAGGAATCACCATTCACGTGGTTCGATCCATCATGTAACGGTTGCGCAAAAAAATAGAAAAAATGTAGAAGAAGGGGACAAGACGTTGTCGATTCAGCGGCCAAATCAGCCACTTTTAGACGACGACTCTGCTGCTGCTGGTTGGGTTGGCTCGACTGGCGCATATGTGTTATCTCAGCGGAGTTTTGTAGGGGAGGCAACCCGTGCCGCGAAACTTCCGACTTCCGACCCCTTTTCTTCTTTTGGGACGACTGCAGCTGGAATTGTGTTAGGATATGGCATGTTGTGTCTGTGTGTGGAGCTAGCTAGCTAGCCCCGCAACTCAATGGATGCGAAACAGATGCAGAGAGCGGGTCGATAGTGTAAATAATCCAGTATCAAACGAGACCATGAGACGTAAGAATAGTAGTGTAGTATTAGAGAGAAAGAGAGAGAGAATCAAAAGGGAGAGGAAAACCGTAGACAGCCTCGCGCGCTCCATGAAGGATTTTCCGGACGGGAGGAATCGATCACCCGCAAACACGTCGTCCGGAGACGCGGGAGCACCAGACGTCACTAACTGACAGAATTGCTTGATTTATCTCTCCACCAGCTCTTCCCATCCAGCAGCATCCAGTCTCAGACTCGAATAATTGAAACCAATCAATAAACAATCCGTTTATTTCCGGATGAATTTCTTTTATGTCCCTTTTTTTTGATTTTGTATTTCCCCCTCGAGCCCCTGTTTGGAAAGGAATGCATATAGGGAGAACGATCAAACCACTTTTCATATTCTATTGTTACACGACGACGACGACAAAAGATGACGACGGCCAAAGTTCACGTTTGCTCGGCTTTGTAATGGACGTCCGGTTGACTGAACAGCTTTTGAGCCGCTTGTTCTGCAGTTAAATCTCTCTGCGCCTGGCCAAGCATCTCGTACCTGTGTTTGAACAGTTGACGTCAATCGCGAAACCAATACCGCACTACTCGGCCGTATTTTTAGTTTATAAGGAAGAAAATCCGGGGCCGACTATGCAAACAAAAGAAGAAGAACGCCAAAGTCAATTTTGATTTCCCTTACCCGACCATGAATTTCTTGACGGTGGAGGAGCGCAGCAACGGCGGATAATACATCGCGTGCAACTGCCAGTGTTCATTGTTGGAGTTGGCCTTGCGACCAGTCGGCGCTCCGTGCCACCCCATGGAATACGGGAAAGAAGTTCGGAACAAATTGTCGTACTTTGTTGTTAGCCGTTTCATTATTTCAGCCAATGAGTGGATCTCCTCCGACGTCAAATCTATTGCCACAAAGGCCAATTAAAAGGATAGAAGACGATCCAGAGAGAGAGAGAGGAAACGATTAACGATCTAACCGCACATCCGTGTCACGTGACGCAGAGGAACCAAAAGCGTCTCGTACGGCCAAGTTGCCCACCACGGAACTACAACTAACCAATGATGATTCTGCACAACGATCCTCTCCTGCAAAGCAACGATTTCATAGAAAAACGACATCAAGAGAGGATAAGTATAAAACATCCATCAATAAGACAAGTTGGGGCGTATGTACTACAGTACTGGTACACTGCAGATGTTGCTGGGTACATCCAGCCGCAAATCAAACAAAGTTAACTTGATAACAAGTTTTATACCTGCTTCTTCAACTCGGCATTGACGTAATCGAGTAGAAAAGGTCTTCCGTGCGCTTCGTAGTATTCCCGCTGGTACACGTCTTTGATCCTCGGCTCGTTGGGCATAAAAGACGATGCCCATATCTGACAGTGCGGATGCGGGTTGGAGCAGCCATTTATGGCGCCTTTATTTTCGAATATCTGCACCCAATCGTATTTGACGCCCAACTCTGTCCCTTGCTTAATCCATCTGAACAAAAAGGGAATCAACATTTTTTGGTACTTTTCTTTCTTCGTGACCGGAATTTATCATCAATTCTTACTCGTGAACGACGGATTTGATCTCTTCCAAGCTCATCAGTGGAATAGTTAGGTCTGATCTGGGGTGAAAGCACATAACCCGACAGGTCCCCCTTGCAGGTTCAAATTTAAACAACTCTTCCCCAGTTTGATTGGCACCTGCTTCCAAGTTGCCTTGATAAGGAAAGCCCTGTCACGTTCCTCACAAATCTCAGCATCAAGCAGCCTTCGGCAAATTGTTTCAGCAGAGTCTCCTCTAGTCGTTTCCCTCATTTGAGAAACAATCTTCTCGACGGGATAGTATTCCTAATTGACAACAAATATATAACTGTTCATTTTGGCATAAACTGATGAGAAATGATTGAACTTACTTCACTGTTTTTATTGTTTTCTTCTTGAACAACAACAAACTCTATCGTCGACTGCTCATCAATCGTTGATACGCCGTCAATTTTGTCGATTAACTAATATTTTAGAGCAACACAAAGTTTAGTAATAACAAAAAGAAGTTAGATTTTTTGAAAGTTCTTACATTAGCGGCGGGGAGGTCGGAGGTAACCTAACATTTGAAGTAACACGATAATAACACCAATGTAAATAGATATGCAAGATATTAAATTGAATTGTTTTAGCTTACATTTGCAGTAGTAGTGATGTGGATTTCTGGACCCTCTCTTTCTTCGTTATTAAGCCCAGATGGAGATAACGACGCTGCCACAGCCACAGATGTCGAGGCTATCAAAGTTTCAGATGTCGATTCTGTCACGTAAATAGGTGTATCCTTTTTAAGTAAGTAGAAGAGAACGTCGTCCGCTTCAACATGAGTTCCACAAGATGTCACGATTTTTGACTCGCCCTTAAGTCCGTGAGCAGCAGCGCTTTTCAAGACAAAAATACATTTACTTTATTTACAATTATTTACACTGTTTGGCTTACCTTTTGTTTTAAGTTCTTCTAAGTTGCATGCCAGGATGTATTTAGATCGCACATCATTTCCACTTTTTAAATCTAGAAAAGAAGATAGTTTAATTAACTCCATGCCGTCCATGGTCGATTTTTGCGTAGACTGGTGTGTCAAGTAGGAAGTTCCCGGAATGAATGACAAGAAATCCATATTCTTTTTTTCCTCTGAAGCCAAGGGGAGGGGGGATACAAAAAAATCTTTTTTTTCCGAAACCTTCATTTTCGACGTTTTGAAAGCACAAGGAAAGAGAAGTTGGGGGTATGCACAAAAAAACCAAAAAGGACTTGTACGTGCAAAACTTAATTCAATTAAAAGAAACATCTCTACATGGGGGAAAATAAACTTATTCTTTTCGTACACCTTATTTTACAGCATGCATTTTGTTTTAAACGACTGGAGATTTTGGTAAGACATAGTACTTCAAACGGATAAAGTGTCCTTCCTTTATTTTAATCAGATCTAAAGGTTGGGGGTCTAGCAAATCAGTTACGCGGACAAGACGAGTAATTGACGGTGTTTTTTTCAACCGCATAAGAATGAGTACGCTCTGAAAATTCTTTCGTTCGATACACAGTGACAAACAGAACAACGTCGTCTAGATTCTCACAAATTACGAACACAATTTTAGCAAACGTATAGCTATTTAGATCGTCACATGAGCTTAACATTACAAAAGTTCCGTTTCGGTACTCGATCGCATTAATGGTGACTTTGTTAGCGACGGCAAAATGATCAGTTTCAAAATAAGACTGAAAATCAATGAAATTATCAGCTGAATTTATGTCACTAACCGTTGATTCTGAGGTTCGGGTGACTATAACAAAGTCTCTATTATGCTTACCGTCAAGGAAATTGTTGAGGGCGGCACATTGTCGCCTGTAGGCGAGTGTTTGTTGTGGGTCGCGAAAGTTTTGAATGATATGAGCGGGTAATTTTACGGCGCCATTCATTCTTTCGAAATTCATGCACCAATAGCTACGTGTAGGGCCATTTTTTTGAATGATTGATGGATAGTGGACTAAGAAATGCATTTTCGGTCGAATAGATAAGGCTGGGAACAAAAGTTTGAATTGCTTTAAATATTTTTCGATCAGAGTGGACATATAAACAAGTAAGGATTCTGTAAGTTTAGGGGCCATTATCAAATCAACAACTTCCTGGAGAGTAAGAAAGAGGTCCCAATATTTTAATGCCTCTTCCCCCCGTATTACTGAACCTATAATCGGTGCAGTATAAATTATTCGACGAGAACTTTTACTGCAGCTGACAGCCATCACTAGCGCTTGCGGCAAAAAAGAGAAGGGGTTACAAAAAGAGAGGGGTTAGGAAATTAAAAAAAAACAGATGACGGACGAAAAATTCATGCCCCCCGGATTTTACTCGATCCGTAAACTGAAGTTGACATTTTGCCACACATAATGTATTGAAAATTTTCTATACACACGATGTATTTAAAAAAGCTAAACATGTTTTTTTCAGAGGGTAGGCCGAGTCCTTATCATAATTTGCAGGGTTACGGAACTTGGATGCCGTTTTTAACAGCAAAATAAAATTGGCTCCTCAATTAGAATAACAATTTGTCTTCCAATAACTAGTCTAGATTAATTTAGTAGTTGGGTGTTAACGGAACTCATCCACGAGAAATGAAGCGTGTTTCTTTCAATTCTTTTGTTGACCACAACATTAGCCTTTATACTTCCTTAAAATTGCCTGCTTCATGTGGCGATGGAGAATCATCTTTTATCAGATTGCACTAGCACCTTGGTCGAATTTTTCAGCTTTAAAAATATTAATATAAGATCAAAAGCCTAATGTCTAAAAGAATGATGGGAGGTACCGATCCTTGGTTTCGTATCGTTGGCAAATAACACGGATAATAACAGCTAATGTTGGTATCCGAATCTATACGTAAAATAAGGTGACCAATCAAGGTTTCGGTTGCCCAGCTGTTAAACGCTTCCGTATTAGAGAAACGGATGGGGTAGACTAGATTTCCCCAGAAGTCCCATTCTCCCAGATACTAGTGTCCTTTCTTTGCGAAGGCCGATTACCGTCAATCCTAAAGCGCTCATAACGTGAATGCCAAAAAAAAAAAAACCGGTTGTCAAACCGTGGATAATATCCACGGTTTGACAACCGGTTTTTTTTATATATCCACTGGATATACAGTAGGCACCGAAAGTATCCGCTCACCCGAGAGGACCTTATGGAAAAAAGGCCTTTTCGGATGGCTGCTACACGGCGAATTTTGACCGCCGGGTACCGAGAATTTTTTTGCACGTTCATTTTATTTTTCTACACGTCACAAATTTTTTTTAGATTTTTTCGTTCACGGGCCTAGGCCTGAATAAAAATGTCAATAGTTTCCGCTCACCCGAGAGGACCATATGCAAACGAGGCGACTTTGGCCCTCGCTTGTGTAAGAACGGCTAGGGCTAGAAAAACGAGAGAGGTCTCTAAAAATCTCTCTTCGTTGGCACTGTAAACGGTGAAAATTTCAAATTTTTTGAATAAAATGCATAGATTTGAAGCCCACCCTCCAAATCGAATCCGTGAAAACACCCGTTTTTCCCCCTTTTTGCCTGACCTTCCAGCCAAAAACATGACCGGGGTGATTTCCGTTTGGGGAACATAAACGGAGTAGGGAAAACATATTGATGAAAAGAAAAACACAATAGTCGGAATATGGTCACGAAATCTTCTTCCGATGTCTCCTCTATGCCGCTCGTCTCTGTCTCGGCTTCGTTGCCGGAGTTGTCTCCATCCTCGCTCATTGAGGGTTTTTCGTCTCCGTGGTCCGTTTCTTGGCCATGTTCGAACGACGAAGCTTGTTCTTTTTCAGTTAGAGCTCTTTCTAAATCTAGCTGTAAATGAAAATTTGTTGTTCTTTAGTAGTCTGTTGGCTCGTCGAACTCGTTCCTGTATCACATAACGTTTATTATTAAAATTAAGAGCTGTATCTAATCTAATCTGTAGCGGGGTACCCGCAAGCCCCCGGCGTCGCACGATTGTCGCGCGATTGGGTTTATGACATTATTTTCCTTAGCTTTATTATGACATTATCTTCCATTGTATTCTTTACGCCCGGGTAGCAAAACAATACCGCCCCATTACTGTAGCCGAGGGGTTGGCAACTCGAAAATAGGGTGTACGAGATTCAGAATCTTTCGAGATTCTGGGAGATTCTAACAGTATAAAAGATTCTACGGGATTCTAAGGATTTGTGAAATTTTTGAGATTCTGACATGATACTGGTGATTCAGACGGTTTCTGGTGATTCTGGAGGGTTCTGAGGGATTCTGGGGGATTCTGAAAATGTTTAAGAAGATTCTATAGAAATTTTATCACATTGAAATTTCGTTTATTTCGTCCTGGATTACAAAACAATATTCGGTGACTAAAACCGAAAAACAACAAACGGCAGCTCGCGAGGTTGCGCATGCAATTCAACATATGTTTAACTGGAAGACATTACGAAAGGTTACGAAAGGTTACAAAATGAGATCTTTTAAAAAAGGTAGGAGATCAGAGACTACATCATTGCTAAGACGTAGAACGAAACTATCAGGATCAACAGTAGGAGGAGGAATGCTGCAAACATATGTTTCGCAAGGGTGGAAGCCGTGCGTCGAGACTGATATATCTTTAATTTCAGATTTAAATTCTTTCTTGACCAAATCCCATTCAACCTCATACCATATGCACAAAGCACCAACATTGGCCTCCTCTCCGTCAGGATCCCATTCCCAAACTCACTTCTCCAATTCTTTTTTGTTCCCAGTAAGGATTGAAAATGATAACACCCTACCCAGAAGAAAAAGGTTCTGAAGGGGGCAATCTTCCTCCGTTTCAAAAATGGCCCAATCTCCGATTCTTACAACAGTTTTTTTTACTGACTTAACTATGAGGTGCTGCCTTTGAATATAAGGTGAAGTGGCCCGAACCCCATAAGTTCGGTCGTTGCTTAGTCTA
This sequence comes from Ceriodaphnia dubia, assembly GCA_022539655.2. Classification (NCBI taxonomy): domain Eukaryota; kingdom Metazoa; phylum Arthropoda; class Branchiopoda; order Diplostraca; family Daphniidae; genus Ceriodaphnia; species Ceriodaphnia dubia. Next base: position 1,171,583 of record JAKUCG020000200.1, on the reverse strand, counting down.
CGTACCCCGCATTCCAGAAACCAAACGATGGCACTCTTCTTTACTATTCTCAGCATTTTATTCTTATCGGGTATTCGTACGAACTGAGTTGATTCCAAAGCTATGGAAAATGGATCAACGGTTACATTTTTAGTTTGAGCAGCACTTAACCTATGTGAAAAATCGGGTAAATCAGCATCAAAAAGCAAGTTCAAAATTTCAATGTCTTGACGATCCCTTTCGTCCATTGCATTGTCAGCGTCATCTTGTTGGCTTTCGCCGACACTTTCGCTTTCTGTATCATCGCAGTCCTCGACTTGAGGACCAGTGATATCTTCCGATACAGAATGAGACGAAGTGGGAGCTAAACGGGGATCGTATTTGAAACATTCTTTGTCAGGGGCATCTACCAAAACTCCCAATTTATCGAGTTCCGACTTAGCGTCTTGCAAAGCTCTTTTGATTGTGGCAACTATTTCGTTTTTTGTTGGGTGCTTCACCTGCTCCATGGCACGTTTGGTCCCGCCAAATCGTTCCAGTAGCTCAACGTGGCGTGGATAGACGATGCCGTGTTGCGCATTTCCTTCCGCAGTTGTTATAAGATTTGCGTCCACCTACGTGAAAATGATGAAATAGAAGTGATTAATTACTTTATCCCACGTCAACTTTAAAAATTCGGTTTACCTTCCATCCTCGGCTCGTCATCACTTCTCCAACAGTGAAGTTTGTTTGGGTGCTTCCAACAGGAGTAAACGATCTCAAGGCTTTAAAGTTCTGGCAGTTTTTTGAAAAACTGTTTTTTTCCACACATTCGGCCACAAGTTTTTATATTATCGATGGATAACACAAATAAGTCACTACTATTTTGGCCAATATTCTCAGTTAGAATCATGTTAGCCCAGGGGAATCCTCAATATTCTTTTTTTTACTATCATTGCTAGAAAGTCTTGTATATTCTTTAATATCAACCACAGACATTTCAAAGTAATCATCCGAATTGCCATCTGAGCGCAAATCTAACCCTAACTAACTAGTTTTTGGTGGTGAGTTGCCATAGTAAATGGAACGTTGTTAAAGTTACAGTTTCGTCGCATGATTGTTTTGAAAGGCGCGTTTTTTGATTCGTACCTGTAACACCAAGCATAGCGAGGTGCACCAAAAAGACGAATCTGCCTTGGCATATGTAAAAGTGAATGGAGTTTTGGAGTTATGGTGTTACCACCTTCAGACTTACGATACAGCGCAGAAAAACCAACATTATGTCTTTCAATGTCGTTCTCCAATTCAATCAAGTCACTTTCAGTAAATGAGTAGCATTTTAGAGAAGCACAGATTTCAAGAAGAAGGATGAAATTGGCATAATAAGGATTATCATTTACAGAACAAAAATTCCCAAGTAACAATGGCAAAACTGCAGCCAAACAACTCATTTCAGAAGATGAGTAAGACATTTTTTTTTGTCTCTCACTTCCTCTGGCCAGATAGGAGGGGGACGAGTAAATTGTCTTGTTGAAATCAAACAAGATAAAAAATAGTTGATCTGCTCAAACGTAACGAGTTGTTGCTCAAAAACCAGCACGTCTAAAAACAAACGGGTTTCTAGATTCAAAATCCCCTCATCGTATACGTGCATGAGGTCATGAGTGAACATCATTGTTGGATCAAAATAATGTAAACGAGAAAAACAGCGAAGCCGATTGATCCCATACTTCGATTTTAGATCGTTTTTGGATTTTTCAGTAATGTCAGGATTCAAAATTTCTGCGAGTTGACGTTCATAAGATTCTCGATTCCGCAAAATGCAAAGCGATTCGCTGTGAACAAAGTCTTGTTCCGCTTTAGAAATGTGACAAATTCTACAAGGACTTAAGGCACTTGCAGTTTCTTTAAACCCCCCCAAATAGTTGGATGCCAGCATATCCCCGACTACGTTGCCTATTATGCCACGATAACTTTTTTCTTTCCCCTTAACGGTAATTTTTACACCATCATAGAACTTGTTCATATCATCAAGAAATGTTTTCAAGAACTTGGAAACACCGAATTTTTTTATTAAGTTCGATTGCGCACAACCCAAAAGATTGATACCTCGCAAATTAGATCTAAGTTCGGGGCTAAGATTCATGAGACTCCAAAAGAAAAAAAAATTAGTTTGTTTTTCCCTTTTTTACTCCCCAGAGGGTTTCCACACTCCACGTCATCGGAGTAGATTTGGAAAACAAGAATTTCACCTTTGTACTCTATGAACAAAGGATCCTTAAGAATCCGTTCACCACTCCAAATATCATCATACAGGATATCTTTTTGTTGTCGTGTTTCTAGCTGTTCAAATTTTTCTTTGTTTTTGAGAAAACTCAGCTCAACCTCTTCGTTGACTGTTTTGATATTAAGAAATTGGGTTACATTCGGGACGAAGGGTACAATATATCCAAACGATTCTACTTTTTCCAGAGTTTCCGTTAACTCTTCTGCTCCGTTTCGTCTACCCTTTTTCCATTGGTATTCCGGACAATCCTCGTTGAGACTTTCAGAAGTTGGAAGCACTGTTGGGAATAATTTTTCCCAGCTTGTCTCAATCTGACTCCTAGTTGATAATTTTTCATCAAATTGGAAACTTAGTGCCTTCTCATAATCTTCTTTTAAAAGAAGGTTTGTTGGTACTAATGTAGATAATGCTGTCTTAAATGTGTAAAAAGAAATCTGGCTGAGAAAAAAACTTTGGATTGAACGTTCACTTCATTTTTTCTACCTTGAGGGATGCTATTTTTTTCCCGCAGTACTCTTCCATCGAATGAGAAATAAGAACAAGAGCTTCAAATGGAAGGAACTGGCGGAGATACAACAGAGTCGCACTTTTCCAATCTTCGTGTGACATAATGTTAATTGTTGGAATGGTTTTGGATCCAAGATCAATGGGGGGCTGTTCTGACGCTGTATTATCCTCATTACAACTGCCATACCCTGCTCACTCATGTTGTAACTCAGCGGCTTCTTCTGAAACATTAGTTGGGGGGTTTATTGCATCCCTGTTTAATACTATGAAAAGAAAGCGTAAACACAAGATTCAAAATATTAAACTCTTGACAACAGTTAAGGCATAACATTACCAGATTCAGACGATTGTGGATTGGAATCTATCAATGTTGTTTGCCTTTCATTGTGGTTTTCTTGTCGAACTTGAACTACAGTGGCAGTTTCGACAGGGTGTAGGTGTTTGTTTCTATATTTATCTCGGCAGGTATACCAGTGTCGCAAAAAAGACGAATATTTGTAGGAGATATAATTACAATCTGGGATGTGGCAATGAGTTGCAAATTTCACACTTAATTTGTGCACTGACATGTGACATTTGAATATTTCACAAGTTGCTGAACGAACTTTGTATCCACAGATGTCACAATTGAAACGGAACTTTGGCAGATTCATTTCTTTGCACTGAAGAAAATCTTTTTAAACTATAAAACTCCTTTAAATGGCGACAAGTCATATCTTGCTTAGACTGATTCAGTGTTTGTTTTGAAGGTTAAAATTTGATCTTCGTCTGCTAATCTGCGCGGAATTCCGCATGGCATTGCCATTTTATTTCGTCTCCTAACCACGTTCAAATCGTGTCAGTGGATCACGCAGTTTTTTTAAAGTGACAGAACCACCAAGCAACCAGAGTTTTTTTCAAAACGGATTATTACTTTCAAAATTGGGTGTTAAATGTCTAAGATTGAGAGGAAAGTTCTCATAAGCTATGGGTTGAACCCTGTACGAATGAGTAAATTTACTTTACTCGCTGATACTAATAAGACAGATTTAGAATTGCTGACCGACCACATGTTCCCCATTGTGACGGGTGACAAGAAAACTATACATTCTTGGAGGTAGTGACGAGTGTTCGAGAGACGATCTCATTTTCTTTACGTACGATGCGGACTTCGATGAGGAAATTGAAGTTTCTTCATCAGAAATATTACTCGATAAGGCCAAATTAACTTTAAAGTTAAGGAATGTCAAAGCAGGTAATCAATTTAATTCCTTTTGTGCTGGTTTACATGTCTTAATAATAGTTCCTCCCTTCTGAAATGACTAGATGTCATTGACAGGGACAGTAGGCTAATGGTGGACACTCCCCCAACAACTCCACATCCATCAACACCTTTTCCTACATCAGCGATAAATCTTGTTGAGTTCTCAACATTGAATGCAGAACAGATCCAGAACGCAGCAGTTGTCATGTCCAATGAAGCAACCAACTGTGTACCGACTAACCCAATTTTGATAGAACAGAGTGGAGATAATGGGGAAGAGGATATGTTAAATGTTGCTGATGGTGATTACGCTTATTGTCATAGACGCTAACTCTTCGTCGCTAATCAAGTTCATTTTAGGTTTTGAGGTCACATTTACTCTGAGCAGACCTGTTATTACCCTCCCTTTATTTGATCCCGTTCTGGAACTAGCCGAAAAAGAAAATCGACTTATGGCCATGAGACATTCGTTTGTTCATTTACACGTTGACCATTTGTTGAAAATTCAACCAAATCCTACTAAGGCAGAGTACAATGGCTACTGCTCGAAAATCGTCGATAAGTACGACATTTTTGCTGACAAGACTATAACTGAAGAAACTCCATATAAATGGGTAAAGAGAGTGGAATAGATTGAACTTAAAGTATTTCTCGTAGTTATTATAACGAATCCCAATTTCCCGTTTTCCCCCAGACGTCTTTTAAGAGGCTACTAACGAAAGCCAAGGCTAATCGAGCTTACTACAGCAACCACAGGCAGGAAATAAGAGTTAAAAATGCAACAAGGGTGCTAAAAAGAACAAAAAAAATGCTGCTGATGATGATGCTGACATACGCACGCCAGCAGACACAGAGGAGGAACGAGGTACTGAACTTGAGGCCGCCAACAATGAACAGTCGTCAACTAATAACTGAGAAACCATGGAAGAAAATGATGGGGCTGTCGCTAGGTCGGAAGAGTTGATTTACGGAAAATTTCAGGCCAGGCAAGATATTGTGATAGCCTCCAGGACAGAAAAATCAACAGTCACTCAGTTGATAAAAATTCCAGCATATTCAGACTTTGAAGGGGTATCTCCTCGCGTATTTTGAAAATTGAATATGCTTTACTTATTCCTCATTCTTTATTCTTATTAGGTTACACGAGATTTTTTGATGATGGATGTCATGGCAGGCCCATTACCAAATAAGCTTTCACCTGAAGCAGCTAAACAATGTTTTCAGTCCAAATTCGATTCAACTATTTCCAATTTAAGGATGTTTCTTGGCTCAACAGATGATGAAAATCAATCTGTGTTAGAAATATGCCTGGAGGTCAATCAAATGGCTTCAACAACAAAGGGTGTGAAACATACCCCATTCTTGAAAATTGTCCATCGTTGAAATAATTAGGTACAAATCATTGCTTATTTTCAATTACATAATTTCGGCTTATTAATAAGTTCTTATTTATATAAAATGATAAATAGAATTTGACAGTTGCTGCAAATGGAGGCTCGATAGACTCTTAAACGGTTATACATATAAATCCTGGAATAAGTAAACTTTATTACTTTAACATTTTTCTAATGCATAGGCTAGTTAAATGTAAAACTCACTGGTCTTTTAAATTTTCATTTTGAACTGTCAATGTGTGATTTGGTAGGATTCAAGAATCGCCGTTAGTAAATTTGCGTCGGCTGCTGTGACGAGAGAGCTATTATTTTTTTGAATCATTTTGCCTGGAGATTTTTAGTAGGAATAGCAAATTAGGTTTTGTTTTATTTTACAAATTGAATGGAAACCTTATTAATTTAATAAACTATTTTCTTGCTCGAACCAGAAATATTTTACATGAAAGAAATGGGAACGAGTGGGGTGGCCGGGCGGGGGGCGGAGCCCCCCACCGGACGACCCACGAAGGTCCCGCACTCAAATGCATAGCATTTTATGAAAGAAGGATCCAATTCCGTATTTATTTACGGGCTCGAACAATTATTTATTAATCATTTCTTTTTATTCTTAATATTCATATGCTCTCTTAAAGTCTAATTGCTTGTTTTGCTATCATGTGAACCGTTACCCGAAGGATCGTCACCGAAGGGATCTTGTAATGCTTAACTAGAAATTAGTCCATGTCTGAGCCTAACCTTATGATAGGTTGGCGATAAAATTGGAGTAGGGATTGACGCTTCCAAAAATACCGACAAGCTCCCTCAAAGCAGTTATTGTTCAGTATTTTTCAAGGACAAAGCTGTTCACAGTATGGTCATATTTTGCAGCGGCGGCTACACTTTTCCAATTCGGAATGTAACTAGAGAGTCGGATGTACAGTGGGCACTCAAATTATTAGAACACGGGGCGCATTCCCATTGCACCCCGTGTTATTTTCGCGTTTATTTTTCCGCCCCCCTGGGCTCAAAAATAGTGCTAAAATTTTTTTTCTGATGCCGTTTAATTTGTCTTGGCGAGATCTCTTAGTGGGTTTTTTTGTTTTATCCTAACAATAAAACCCTAGAAGCAGGGGCAAGAAATTTATTTATTAGAACAGGCCTTTTTTCCCCATCCTTCGTACACAAATCGGTCAACTTTAACAGCCGACAGCTTGTTTTTGAAAAATTTCCCAAACTTGAAATTTTTATATAAAATCAAGTGAGACTTCTTCTTTGAGTCTGGAAATTTTCATTAAATTTGGGTGATAAATGAAAAAAAAACGGCTAAAAAACTAAGTCGCGTTTCGAAAAAGGTCGTTTTTTCGACCAAGGTCACGGCTCCCCATGTCGAAAGCCTATCCCGGCCGTTTTTTTCGAAACGCGACTCAGTTTTTTAGACCTAAAACTCGGAGCCTTTTATCAAAACTTAATGAAAATTTCCAGACTCAAAGAAGAAGTCTCACTTGATTTTATATAAAAATTTCAAGTTTGGGCAATCTTTCAAAAACAAGCTGTCGGCTGTTAAAATTGACCGATTTGTGTACGAAGGATGGGGAAAAAAGGCCTGTTCTAATAAATAAATTTCTTGCCCCTGCTTCTAGGGTTTTATTGTTAGGATAAAACAAAAAAACCCACTAAGAGATCTCGCCAAGACAAATTAAACGGCATCAGAAAAAAAATTTTAGCACTATTTTTGAGCCCAGGGGGGCGGAAAAATAAACGCGAAAATAACACGGGGTGCAATGGGAATGCGCCCCGTGTTCTAATAATTTGAGTGCCCACTGTAATCTTCAATATGCTCGCTGTTTATAATGTATTTGACGGGCAATACCCTGCCGCATATGGTTTTCTTAGTTTCATCAACAAATATACTCTAAAATCGCTTGATACGGGTAAAGACAAGACCCGTTGCAGTGCTAGAATCAGTGCCTCGAAAAAACGGAAACTGTCTTATTCTGCTGTAAACGCAAAAACCAGCAATTCCGTTTCGTTTAAAGAGTTCGTTGATTCATACGAGGCATTCTTGTTGTCACTTGAAGATGCTTAAGTTGAGACGATTGCTAAATAGGCCTACATTTATTTTTAAATGTGGAATTTTGTGCATATTTACTCCAAAATGCCAACTGAATTACTCAGTATGGTATTCAGTAGACTACTGATCTGTTCAGAGATGAGAGGCCTTAAGTACTGGAGTAATCAGTAGGGTATTCGATAGACAACTAAAATGTTCAGGGGTGACAGCCTTAAAGTACTGGAATAATCAGTAGGGTATTGAATAGACTACTGAACTGTTCAGATATGGGAGCTTTAAAGTACTGAAATGTTCCGTACGGTATTCAAAGACTACTGAACTAATCAGAGATAAGCTGTTTAACTATACTGAATCAGTCAGTAATTTTTGTTTCAGACCACTGAAATTTCCCGGTTAAAAAAAATACGGTAGTGCCGGAAAATCAAAGACCGCGACACACTCAGCTTACAGTACACGAACGCCAGTGGCTGGCACCGCACCACCGTATTTTTTTTCTGGAAACTAATTTTTTAAAAATTGAAAACGCATTGGCCAACTTTGAAATTTTTAGAACTTGTTAAGGTTATGAAAGTACACAACCTGTAGCAGGGAAAAAATTCCTGCTTAAAAATGAAAAACTAAATTAAAAACTTTAGTTTTGGCGAAATCCCGTAAGCCGCCATGTAAAAAGCGACTGCGCGGGGAGTGACTGTCCATAATTATGGGGTAGCATTTTGTTCATATAACGCGCGTTCAAAAAAATCTGAAAAAAACCAGCCTCTAGCCTGGTATTTTTTGAACGCATGCTAAAAATTTCATGAAAATGGCTCGTGTTTTCCCCCAAAATAATCGTCAGAAAAGTTTGGCCGTGTAACCCACAGTTCAAGTGGGAGCCCCGCGGCACTGTCCATATTTTTGGATGGTACTGTACAACTGAACTGTTCAGAGGTAATAAGGTGAACGGACTGAATTGATCAGATGAAAATCGAGTTGACTACTGAACTGATAAGAGACGAGACTGCTAACATACTGGAAAAATTAGTATGCTATCCTATATACTACTGATACATTCAGGAGTGGTAGCTCAAAGTTATACTGAAAAGTTAAGTGTTTTTGTTTCAATAATACTGAAAAATTCATGAATAACCAAGTACTGCTTCATTCAGATGCTTTTTTTCCAATTTTTGCGGGCCTACTGACTGCTAAGTAGCCATTTCCTACTGAATTAATAAAGTATACAATTGGAATTAAGTAGCCTTGTATTTAAGTAGTTTTATTGATATTTAGGGGTTTGCCAAAGTTAAGAGGTTTAAAACAGGCTACTTGTCAGTAGTTTACCGCCACTGTGTACGTCTCACACTGTTGGCTGCCAAAATTCCAAGGCAAAAACAGTTCTGTTAATCCTAACTCTTGAAGTCGCAAATCGATTAAGACAACCGAATGAGCATTTAATTCCAAGCATTGATATGCATTGCCAGTGAAAAAATGTTTGGCCAGCGGGTAAGTGTTATCGCACAGCATCCAGTATCTCCAATATCGAACGGAGAACACCGCGAACCAGAGGCGATAAATTCGATCCAATGGAGACAAATCTTTATCAAGGTAAGATGTGGTAGTAGCCATTAACTTGAGGTAAAAAATTGTTCCCTCGGAGCCGGGGACATGTTTTCTTAGAAGATCGCGGAGTTCAGGCCTAGTTAGCCTGGCAACGGCATCATAATTCATTTTGTCTTCCAACAGAAGGTCTCGTTCTTGGAGTAAATGTCGATCTTTCGTCACAATACTGCAAAGGGTTTCCAAATTTTCCCGGCAGGCAATTTTGTTTCCGAATGGCATTGGTTTCTGGTCTTTAAGCAGCCGTGTCCTCATTTTAGCCCCCTCGTGAATTGTGTCTTGAAGTGGAATAGGCGCATCCTTATCGATCTTAGCTACAAACCAAGGGCAGGTGTTCCCCGGGAAAATTTTTTCCGCATTGTTGCGCTGGGGAACCCCAAGTTGTAACATTTCTCGCATTGCTGACAGTTCCTTGAAAAATAATATTTTATTAGTAAAGCGGTTCATGAACTAGTTAGCTCATATTTACCCTCGAGTCACCATCTGCACTATACGTTAGTACACTTATTCCTTCTTCTTTCAAAAGCGCCACGATAGTCGCTAGCCGGTTTTTTACGTCCACAGTCTTGAAGGTATTGTTACTAGCGAAGGAGCAGATTCTCATCGGCGGAATGCCGTCTCCCAACGGCTGAGCCATAATGACTATTATCACGGTCGCTCTCTTGTATGTGGAAAACATTCTAACAGCATCGAGGGCAGTGTTGATCACGGAGTCTTTCCAGTTAGGGAGACCATTGGCTTGCAACGGGAGACTGAATCCATACACTGAGTTAGTTGTGCTGTTGTACTCTCTCTTGCCAACAACAGCTGTAGCATCCTCACTTAAGGAAACTATCATCGGCAACTTGTGTAAAATCAAATAATCTTTGAGGCCTTTGACGTTTACAACTCCTATTTAAATATAAAGGTGTTTTTAACACAACGTTTGAAAATTAAGACTAATGTAAACAAAAGACTACCTTCTGGAACGAAAGTTTTATGTTTGGCCAGTCTCTCGCCCATCGTCCGAGGACAGGGGAACACTCCTTTAAAGTTCGCATGAAAAATTTCATACATTCGTCTTCCTCCGAGAAGGTAGGTGTTTAGGCAGAAGTTATTTAAAGCTTCGTCCTTGTATCTATATCCCTTCGACTTTTTCTTACTGTGACACGGACTGCTGTAACATTCTTTTTAGTAGGGGCCCCATGTAGCAAATGAAGTCTCCCCGCGTCTGATTAGTCTAAATCACCGATTAGTCAAAATGACCTCAAATTGATGTCATTTTGCACCATTTGATGTCTGTTGACACTAACCAGACACTAACCAGATGTTGGCAGACTTCATTTGCTACATGGGGCTCGGCTGCTTCATTTGAAGGTGATGAATTATTAAGAATCGTTTGCAAACTTCGATTTTTGTCAACCAAAGCACGAAGATGCTCGGCTAAGTTTGCATTTGTTTTGGCAAGTTGGAGTACCTCATCAATAGCTTCAAAGTACATTTCGATACAAGTTTGTCTTTCGTCTGAGGCTGAAAAGGGAAATTTAAGAATAAAATTGGAATCGAATTTAAATCGACACCTACCTTCACTACGATAGTCAGAACTACAGTTGCTCTGTGCTGGCGAGTTCTCTGTTTGCAACTCAGAAAATTCAGGGGTTTTTTCTTGATGGGTTACCTCTTTAATTTCACTGTCTTGTGATCCTTGAGTGTCTTCTGATGTACTATCTATTGAGGTGGATCCTCGCTGGCCCACAAATCTCTCCATTAAGCTTTTACTGCCTGGGCCGAAGCCTTGACTAAGTTCCTTAGTTTTGTTGTGTAATTTCTAAAAAATGAAATGAGAATATTATTATAACGTAAGTCAACTATTTAAGGCCATAATTACCGAGATGTGGCGGGTTACATTTGAAATTCTCCATTGACCACTCACTTCATTCACCGATATGCCAATATCAGTCTTACATTGACAACAGGTAACAAAACCAGTTTGTTCGTTGAAAGTCCAATTAGATTTATCAACATTGCCTTCCCCATGCTTTTCAATCCAATCACTAATGAGGGACAAGACTGTCTTCTTGGGCAAATTCTGAGTCTCTTTCTGTTTTGAAGGCTCAGTCTGTAACGGCTTTGAATTGAGTGCCATGGCTTCTCCTGGGTGAATCATGGTAATATTTCTTTGCGGAGTCTTTTTTGCTTTTTTACAGTCAAAGACAGGGGCTTGAGGAAGCTTCATGACTGGCAGTGTTTCTCCACTGGCTATTCTTTTACAAACATCAACTGCAGCTAGTATTGAATCAATGTCACCAAGTGTGAACGTAAACTTTTCTATATTATTCCAGTATATAGGCCCAAATTGTGAAATCTTTTCCTCTTTTGACAGTTCATCTATTTTGCTTTTGTCTTCAAAGAGATCTCTGATAAAGGTTTGAATTGCCTTTATCTTGTCTTCGTTAATTTTAGCTATGGCTCGAAAAGAGTTGTAGCCACTTGTTTTCAAAACAAAGACCATATGTGGGGCCAAATCAGCTCCATATGATTCTAGGATTGAGAAAACGTTGTTCGTTTGTGATTTCAACAGTTTTTTCTTTTATCTTTAATATAATTGACTAGTAATAAGCAACTTCTGTCAACTTCATCCCGACTCCCGAGCCTCATGCTGCATTGAGCAGACGAAATATCGAATAGACAAAAAGTGGGAAAAGGAAGCAGAAGAGACAAAATGTCAAATTTGACTGTAGGTTTACCCTTTCCGCGGTAAATTTGAACATTATTCATGATTGGAGTAGTTGGAAACTCTAACTACGCAAGTTTTTCCTTATTTTCTAGACATACGAGTGAAATATCAGAGAAGATTCTGAGGGGATTCACGCTGTTTAGCCACAGGCTTCAAAACACAGTTGTTTAGTTTTCGTATTTTCCAGATATAACTGCCAAAATGTAAGAAATTCTATCCCAGATAGTTCTAAACTGTGGATATATGACTTATGGTATTATTGACTCAATACCTGGCTCTTATTTAGCATTATTAGTACAACTTATTTCAAAAAACAAAAACTGAACAAAAGTGTTTTGGAGTCTGTGGCTGAACCTGAACAGCGTGTTTACCTTTAGTTTACACAATTTTTTAGAGAGAAGGTGCAGGTAGTAATATTTATTACATATGAGTAAGCCGTTTAAACGAGCGCGCACAATTAATTTCTTGTGATCTCTTCATAATAATAACGAAATAATCTGTCTTTTACAAACGTAAAACAGCATAGCCTAGTATAAGGCAGTTCTAAGTTTATATGACATGATAGATAAAAGTGATTTCATATTATGGTTCTAACAAACACAATTTCAGTTATAAATACGACCCTTTGTAAACACGAAATTCCAAAGGGATTCCAAGTATATGGTTCAATTATTCAACAGAAGAGGAACAACTATTTTTCAGGAATGAAACTATTTTTTCGATCTACTTGATGCTCCGTTTTTTTAAATTGTGGTCCCCCTCAACTTATGCATCGTTGATGCGAGCCCCACCGCCCTTTCTTAGCTTTCGCTCATTTGAAAGTTCAAATGTAGCTCGAATGTAGCGCAAGTGAACAACTAATCTATCCCAAATCGGTTGCATTCACCATGATCTACTCCTTACCAATCACTTTCTATTAATTGTCTCAATAATACCAAATTTCAGGGGATGTCGCCTACATTCATGACCGCTCTTCCAGTTGACTTGTCAGCCAGACCGCATCAGTTGCCCTACATCCTACAACACAGTCTCAGCCATTCAAGATGAAGGTAGCTAAATGAGAAAAATCATGGGAATCTCTCGGGGATTCAAACCTCATCGAAATTTAGTCAAAATACTTCCATAGCTTTCCAATACTATTCCAACATTTAATAATCTAAAATAATTTGCATATGTCAGTTCATCATTGTCGCCGCTTTCTTCGTCGCCGCTACCGCCAGCGATGCCTACAACAGGCCCGCTTACTCCAAGCCCGCTTACGAGACTCCGGAGTACAAAGCACCGGTATACAAAGCACCAGAGTACAAGGCTCCTGAATACAACGCTCCTGAATACAACGCCCCAGAATATAGTGCCCCATCTTACAAGACACTCACTTAGGCCTACACCGCACCGTCATACGTCAAGGAATAGGCCTACGTAAGTCGATCAGATCATCGTATACGGTTAATTTGCTACTTGTATAACCTACCTAATTAACTAATTCGCGTTTGAATTTTTAAATTATTAATAGCCCGCTCAACCTTACACTTTCACCTATGATGTTAAGGATAGCGAATCCTATGTTGACTTTGACCACTCTGAAAAATCTTACGATGGTGTCATCTCTGGCACGTACCATGTTGCTCTCTCCGACGGCCGCACTCAGATCGTCACCTATCGCGCTGACAGCTATGGAAATCACGCTGATGTGAAATACGAAGGCGAGGCCAAATACCCCGAATACGTTGAACCCAAATCCTACACCGCACCCACTTACAAGGCTCATTCTTACACCGCCCCGGCCTACATCACACCAGCCTACACCGCACCAGCCTACTCCGCACCAGTCTACAAGGCTCCCGTTGCTTATGCCGCTGCCCCAGCGTACGCTGCTGCCCCTGCCTATCAGAACTACTAAGCGGATATTTATCTTTTTTTTTAATGTATTTAATCAGTCGAGAATTAAAGATGTCGGTGTGCATTTAAATGGATGTCAAAACCTAATCATGTCCGTCAGAATTGTTTAAATACAAATCCATAAGTTGCAAAAAATAGGTCTTTCAAATTTCCCGAAATTTCCTTATGAATTTCTTGTATAGTTATTTTACTGTTTCCCATTAATGAGCTATTAGTCAGGATAATAAAACAGCAGTTTCTACTTTCGCTAGAATTAGGCTAAACTATACAGTACAGCATACTAAACTATACAGCATACTTTCGCTAAACTATATATAGGCTTACTTCCAACGACGTGATGTTAATAAAATAAACAATCGCTTATTTCAAGTTATATACACTAAACTGCCGGATTGTTTCCTGTCTGTACGCTATCACGATATCACAGAAAAAAAAAACTGAAAAAATCTAATTTTTAACAAAATTTCTCAATTTATTGTTCTCGGATGTGTTTCGATTATTTAAAACATGAATGAAGCTTTTGCCGCGGTTTTTGAGTAGTCTACACTCCTGAGGTGGAGTGTTGTACAGGTACAGCTAGCTGAACAAACTGTGGTGCTGGAGTAGCAAAGATTGCCGAATATAACCGACATCCTTTACTGGGGCGCAAAAGTAGGGGAAGGTGGGGTTGCTTGGGACATGGGGTTGAGCGGGACAGGGGGATAAAAAATAGGAAATAACTTTAGAAAAATCTTAAAAAAATATATGTTATTCTTTAGAAGGACATATATTTGGGGCAAAAATTTTGTTAAGTTTGGATTATTATTTTGGAAATTATAGAGAAAAGTTGTTTTGGGGCAAAAAAGATGTTAAAAAAAATGCCGCGGTGGATCGAATAGGGCTTTAACCGCTCGACAGAATAATTTACTATTGTTACTGCTTGTTGCGCGTTCAATTAGCTACAGTTTGGAAAAAAGGAAAAAATTTTAGGAGAAGAATTGCGGCTACAGTTGCGATTTTTCTAACATTGGTTTTTTAGGGTTGAATGGGACACGGTCTGTGGGGTTGAATGGGACTGCAAAAGCATAGGCGCATCAAGCCCCGCCTACTTTTTGCGCCCTCTATCGGCAAAAAGTCAGATTTTCTTTTTGTTGGTATCCTAATCGCATCTTATGCGATATCAAAAAATTCTTCAATGAACTTTACTAATCTAATAAAAAGGCTTTATAAAATATTTTTTAAATAAATTTTTTTTAAATATTTGTGCCCTGTCCCATTCAACCCCCCCCTCTGTCCCATTTTACCCCACGCTGTTTGCTCCGCCCCTAAATTTTGGCGCATTTTGAAAAATCGTAGCGGGCCCATTTTTGAAGCGACGAATTTGCAAAAAATAATGGAAAGGGGGGCAATCAAGAAGAATGCAATTCCAAAATATTTTTTAGTTTTGTTGATAAATACCCAAGTTATGAGGGAAAAACCAAAAGTGTCCCATCCAACCCCACCCTCCCCTATAGGTTACCTACCACAAAAAAACGGCACAAAGGAACTGCTTATTCGACCATTCATGTAGTTGTTTCTATATAATAAGCGATCTCGTTATCAAATAAGCAACCATGCAATATATACTACTAACCGGTTACTTCGACCGCCTTTAAAAGAAAACCCCCGTTCAAAATAGTTGATAATATCAGGTTTAGTGACTATATATTGTCATGGTCGTATAATGAAACTGGGTTCATTGGATACATGGGAACACAATAAATAAAAAATCCAAGCCATCTTGTGTGTCGCTTTTAGTACAGTTTTGATTATTAAAAAAATACGGCTTTATGCATTCAATAGAAATGTGTATTTCTGTTGTTGAAGTGCGTTGAATTATTCACTAATTCGTTGTGTAAAAGTATATATTGACCACATTCACTTATACTTTCATTCGTGTCCGATATTTCAAAACCTGTCTTCTTCAACCTAAATCCCCAATAGATAGTTCATTGGGCGTTATTAGCTCTATATCAGTATATAAATGCGGTTTGAAAGCAGCAAAGTACATCAGTTGTTCAACTGTCTGAATCTTGTTACCAACTTCTCATCATGAAGGTAAAGTAGCCCATCACGTGATAGTAAAGAACTGATATAATAGAAAATAACGTTGGCGCCATGTGCACAATCTTTCAATGTAGGCATTTTTTCTCGTTGCTGTGCTGGCCGTCGCTACTGCTGAATATCGCGCGCCTTATCAGGCCGAATATCAGACTAAGGATTACAAGGCCTATGAATATTACGTGAGTCTTTATAATAAATAATATGCGTTTATAATACTGTGGTTTTATTCATTCGATCAGCAATACTGTATTTTAAAACAAACGAATTGACTATTGTTAAAATATTGCAGTCCGCTCAGCCTTACAGCTACTCGTACGTCGTTAAAGACGAAGCGTCATACAATGATTACTCTCACTCTGAAAGTAGCGACGGCAAGGTAGTTACCGGATTCTATCGCGTGTATCTCCCCGATGGTCGTAGTCAGATCGTCAACTACAAAGCTGACAGCTACGGCTACGTTGCTGACGTTAAACACGAAGGTGAGGCCCGATACCCAGAGTACAGAGCCCAACCTACCTATTACACTGCTCCAGCAGTTACCTACACCGCTCCAGCTCCCGCTACCTACACCGCTCCAGCTCCTGCTACCTACACCGCCCCAGTTAACTACCGTGCCCCAGTTAATTATCCAGTTCCAGCGGCTTATCGCACACCCGCTCAATACTATTAAGGTGATGACATAGATGACCATCCGTGTTGTTTGGATATTGCTAAAATGTTAAAATATGCTGCATGCAAATCTCTATATGTAAAGCAAATATAATATTATTTTACAAAATGAAACTTTTGAGACGTTAAACGATTTGTATTTAATATGGCTCCGAATTACCATCGCAATGAGCAACTTTTTTTCGATGAATCAAATGCCATTTATAAAATGTACCTATAACTTTTCCTGATGAAGAATTACAATAGATTCTCTTAACAATTTATTAAATGTTCTCAGAGTTTGCGTGGAAGCAATGGTTTACAGTGCAATTCCTTCAACAGCAACCAATATTTGCAGGTTACGGAACTTGGATGCTGCTTTTAACAGCAAAATAAAATTGGCTCCTCAATTAGAATAAAAATTTTTCTTCCAATAACTAG
Organism: Ceriodaphnia dubia; assembly: GCA_022539655.2. Classification (NCBI taxonomy): domain Eukaryota; kingdom Metazoa; phylum Arthropoda; class Branchiopoda; order Diplostraca; family Daphniidae; genus Ceriodaphnia; species Ceriodaphnia dubia. The sequence continues at coordinate 1,154,765 of JAKUCG020000200.1, read as the reverse complement.
TCTAGATTAATTTAGTAGTTGGGTGTTAACGGAACTCATCCACGAGAAATGAAGCGTGTTTCTTTCAATTCTTTTGTTGACCACAAAATTGCCTGCTTCATGTGGCGATGGAGAATCATCTTTTATCAGATTGCACTAGCACCTTGGTCGAATTTTTCAGCTTTAAAAATATTAATATAAGATCAAAAGCCTAATGTCTAAAAGAATGATGGGAGGTACCGATCCTTGGTTTCGTATTGTTGGCAAATAACACGGATGATAACAGCTAGTGTTGGTATCCGAATCTATACGTAAAATAAGGTGACCAATCAAGGTTTCGGTTGCCCAGCTGTTAAACGCTTCCGTATTAGAGAAACGGATGGGGTAGACTACATTTGGCAAAGGGAAAAGGCGCGGCTCCGTAAGTCCCATTCTCCCAGGTACTAGTGTCCTTTCTTTGCGAAGGCTGATTACCGTCAAGCGCTCTTAACGTGAATGCCAAAAAACCGGTTGTCAAACCGTGGATATATATTAACCATCTAGCCTACGGATAGGGAAACGTATGGAACGGGTGGGGCGTTTTGAAATAATGCATTTATCATTGGATCATATATGTGATGCGGAAGATTGATCCCCCAACTCCAACGACCTTCCCCGAAGTTTACCGACAGGAAGTGTATCCTCAAGTATAAAAGCCTTAATTCTTGGCACTTGAAGTCAATACACTTTCTTCTCTCTCCTGCGATAAATCATTCAATAAGTGAATCGACATGAAGACCTTTGTAAGTTTCAATAACTTCAACACTATAAAGCTAACTTTTATTTTTGATCACTGTTTTTACAATTTAACCATTTTGAGAAGGTGGCCGCCGTTGTCGTTTTGATGGCTTGTTCTGTGTCGGCTCAATTTCCCCCTGGCTGGAACTACGATCCGTTCAAATATTACCCATACACTGCTCTCCAGCCACCAGTGCAAGAGACGGCCGAAGTGGTTGCCGCTCGAGCTGCTCATATGGCTGCTCACGCCGCTGTCAAGCCTTCAAGAGTTGTTGCTTTCCACCAGTCGCTTCCACAAGTGGTCTTGGCCCAACCAATTGCTGGCATCCAAGACACTCCCGATGTTTGGGCCGCCAAACTCGAACATTACCGCGCGCACCAAGCTGCAGCTGCACGCAACGGAGTCATATCATCTTTGCCACCCTTGGTGCAACCTCAGCAGCAGTTGGTCTGGGGAGCTCCACAGCCCGTTCAGGACACACCTGAAGTTCACGCAGCTAAAATGGAGTTCTACCGTGCTTTTAACGAAGCAGCTGCTCGATCAGGTTAAATATTAAACTACTTTGAAGAAGGGTTAAGCCGTCATCTTGTATAGTCATTTTCTGATTGTTTGCATCACCCTAAATAAGAAATTCCCTATTCGCGTTGTGAAAAATTCGAATTCCGATTGCTTAATTACACACGTTCAATTTCCAAAAAGCAATGTCTTCTCACTAACTACCAAATAAATTACCGTTTAAACATTGAATTGTCTTGAGCGACGTTATATTTTATTTTTGTATTTTATCGTTTATTTCATCGACAATAGTTAAAGTATAGAATAGTAAACTAAAGTAAAGGCATTTTATACGGAAACACGCTATGCCTTCAAACGTATTTTCTAGAAACGGAAACAAAATGCTGCATGTGATATATGTAGAAGTCCGACACCTTATCCATTAGGTCACACGGTGTAATATTAATTATACGTGAAATAATCAAGATATTATCAAAATAAAATTTAAACCATTATTCGATTTCCAAAAATTTCAGTCAGAAATATTTCCTCTAAGATGCGTGCTACATATTCTTTGAAGAAATTTTTAGAGGTGCCAATTTTTCTCGTCCTGTATGCCCCACTTGTGTATACGTGTTCGTTATTTGTACCATAAGCCAACAAATCTCTAGATTATATCGCCGAGAAACTATGTTAATATCAAATATATCTGATTCAATGTGTTTTTATCGTTCCATTTTACTTTTTTTCGTTTAAATTCTTTATATACCGTACCTTTGTTCCCGTTATGTGCGTTCTGTTTTCCCTGGTGTCACCTACTGTCTAATATTTCAACTACATGCATTACAGCTACGAGATCAAAAAACAAAGTTCTTTCCGCTTTTTGAACTTCATTGTATATGCCACACTTCTTTATCAGCTATTAAATAACTCATACTACTTGACATTATTGATATACATCAGTGTTTGAATAATGAAATTCATGAAAAACAATTTCAACCCTTTAATGTAAATTTAATTTTGTATCAGTGATATTTTAAATTTGTTGCCATATTAGTGATTACATTTTCTATTTTAAAGGATCCCTTATTTCAAATAATGACATTTTATTGAGTATAAATTAATCGGAAGTTACTGATATAGCTTGCTTCAAATTCTCATATACTGAGTAAGTAAACAATTTCCTTGGGAGCATTCGAGTAGTTAGATGAAGATGGTTTATGACTCGGTTTATGATACGCTTACCTTACTTCCTACGTTAATATATCTTGCCATGTGCGAGTTATATTTAACATGCTTATAAAGAGTCAAATACTTCATATTAAAAGATCTAGGTAGTACCGGTATGTACTTTTTTGTTTAACATTCCCCGACTAAACCTTTTTGAATTATCCAATTTTACAGCTCAATTGTAGAAATTCTGGTTTGGCTTTATAGGCTTCGTATTGTCTAATTTGTTCATTTCCAATTCGTTTCAGTATTTAGATCTTTATCAATACAAATGTGAACTGAATTTTAAATACAAATTTTTGAATCTTTTTCCAAATGAAGTCTTGCTGATGCTATGATATGATTATCCCGACGATGGAGATGAAAAGTGTCATCGCAAAGTATTTGTCAGAAAATCTATCGACTGAACTGGCGTCTATGTAAGCCCAGCGTGTAGAGGCGTCCGCCGTGCGGTGTTGGCATGATTCTCATTGTCGTGAAAAGGAAGCCGGTTAGAGATGAAGTAGATCAGCAGCTGCCTCTGGTGAGTGGAGACGAAGGAGGACCGGTGCGTTGTACAGCAGCAGACGGAGGCTTTTGACAATCTCCTTTCCATCTAAGTAGAGGAGAGAAAAAGAAGAAAGAGCGGGAGCGGGAGATCATCTTTTGAACGTTGCCATGGCAACCTATCGACGACGAGCTTGTGTATTAGTCTCCTCGTCCTGCTCTCCGCATTGACAAGCATATGATGTCCCTCTATTGAGCCATACAAAAGCCACACAATAGGACAAACATGCACACACACACACACACAAGTAGAGAAAGAAGAAAAAGAAGTAGAAGGGAAAAAAAAGAAAACATTTTTTAAAGAAAGACCCAGTGCCGGATATAAAAGAAGGAAGCAATGCGGGGACATTGAAGGCGGATACTAATTAGTCTGCCGTAAGAACTATTCTCTGACTCTCTTCAAAGTTCTGATACTCCTAGCCACATAATAGCCTTCCGATGTCGTTTCTATTCCATAAGAAGGCCCAGCATTTCTTCTAGCGAAAAGAGTTTCATTCGGGAGTAGGTGCTGCCTGATTTCGTTTTGTCTACAACCGTCTTGATTTTTTACTTATTTTTTTTCCCCCTTCATGCCAAACCGCCAGCCAACGAGCTAGATCTTTCATGAGCGCTGGCTCCACCCTCTGTTCCATGGCTACAAGCAGAGCTTTGGTGTATCTCTACTTTAGACGTTATAGGTAGATGTGATTGGACGTTATTAGTGGGATGGATCGTGAGAGATGGAAGGGGAGAGAAAAGGGGAGAGAGATCGGCTTATAAATGTGTATTGCGAAGCTCCAAATGAGGCAGAGTCGACACATCCCTAGAGGCCCCGGCTTTGTGGTCGTTGAATAACAAAAAAATAGAAGGAAAAAAAAAAAACAGGAAAAAGAGGCGGAAAAAGTCCACCTTTTTCTTTATATACACGTGCAACTTCGTCGTAAAGAAGATTGGCAAAAGGATATTCCCTCTCTGCCCTATTTATGTTGATTCTCCGGCTAGACGTCGACGGAAAATCGTGAAATAGTTGCATTGCATTGCATTTCTCCCCCAATCCACTATTTGTGTGATTGAAACTGACCCGAGACGACGAAACTCCCGGATATATAGAGCACCGGGTAGAAGGACAGAATCTGAGCTAGTGAGCTTGATGGAAGACTTCAATTATTAGACCGTTTCAAGTACGCAGGATCGATGTTGAACGCTCACCCAAGTAGATGGGATGAGAAGGTGACGCAGAGATCAGGTGGCGAGAACGTCAAATGGCTATCGACCGATCTCTTTTTGAGAAAGAAACCAAGTGGGCAGCATCTGTCGTCTGATGAAAATTTCCAAGAAAAAAAAAGGAGAAGTCGGGATCCATAATGTAGAGTTGAAGCGGCCGTGATTCGAGCGGTAAGCGATACTCTTTCATATAGTATAGTTCCTTTTCTCTTTTGCCTCCTCCTCGATCCTAGCTGCCATTCTTTTCCGGCCAACGCGCTCGCGAGCAGAATGCTATCTTCGAATGAAAAGATTGGGCAAAGAGAGGAAGGGGGCGACCAGAAAGGAAACGGGAGCTTGATTGAGGATCGATCCGCCGGAAGAGGAACGGCGTGATGATGACCGATATCCATCAAGCCAAAACGCACAAAAATATATCTATAAATATAAGTATTATTATTAAAAGAAGAGAAAAAAGAGAGGAAAAAGATAACAAACAACAAAATATTGCGGAGAGGCAGCGAGGAGCTAGAGACTACGAGGGCTGAATGCGCGGATGGATGTCTGGATGGATGGATGGATGGTCGGAGCTCTGCCAACTGGAAATGTTGCACGACACGCGCTGTGCCGTACGGTTCCTTTCGCCGCATCAACCCGCGCCGCTTTTCCCTTCTTGCTCCGGCTGCGGTCTATCCCTCCGCCACCCGTCTATATTCCGTCTCTATTGGCGGTCGATGATCGAATTGGGAGTATGTCGCTTGGCCAACTCCGCATCGATGGATCTCCCCCTCTCTCTCTCTCTCCGGCCTATCTCTCTTTCTCGCTCAACCGCCGTCCCTATCGCATTCGATTCCTTTCCACTCTGTTCCGCAGCCGCTTCGCTATTTTCATCCCGCGACTGCTGTAGACTCGCCATCGACTCCTTATATGTTGTCGCATCATCTTTTATGTCGCAAAGTATACCCAATTGGATTCTCTCTAGCTTCCTCTCCTTTTTTTTCGCCCCCGACATCCCCCGCGGGAAAACGATTACGTGTTCAATAATGGCGTTAGCACCGGGGTTCTTCAATAAGTCGCTTGAATCGAGTTTCAAGGATTTCCCCGACGCTAGAACTGTCGAGATTTTTTCTTGATCGTATCCTTATACCGGTACTCTGATTGGTTGATTGATTATTTATTGTCACTGTCTGATGTTTGCAGTCTCGTCTTCCGTAAAAAGGGGAATAAAAAGAAAGAGATTGTGCTGAAGTGTACGTCAACCTGCCAAGTAGGGAACGTTCAATCGCATTGCGCCTGCTGTCGCTCCCGTTGCAGAGACCATCACGCGGATCGGCACACGCATGCACGCTGATAGGATTCGCAGAGTCTCTGCTAGTATTAAAAAAAAGATACGCCATTGCCTTTCATATATATATATATCGGACGAAGAAGATCCGCTAAACCGTCCGATTGAAAATAGGGAGAAAAGGAGAACGCAGCCTCGTATTCTTTGAGGTATTTCCTCAGAATCTCTTTCCCTCCTCTCTCTCTCTCTCTCTTTTGAAAAAAAAAGATTATTTTATTTCCTTGATCCGTCGCAGCACAAGGGACTGCCAGATCGAAACTCTACTCCTTTTTTTCCGTGTCCCTTCTGCATGATGACAGTCAGAGACGGTTGAAGTTCTTAATCCGATCGGCATATCACCATCAGTTGTGGACCTTGCGAACGTGCTTTCAAATAAACTTGAAATTCATTTGTAGAAACTCGTGTCTTTGTCTTCATCGCTGCGTCATAGATGTAAATTTCGAGTAGAAAAAGAAAAAGAAGAAGAAGAGAAAGAAGAACGGATCCCGGTAATTGCATTCCTTTCCAAAATGGGTTACGGCGTCTTCAATCACAACGAACCCCCGGCGTCTTGTTTCCTCCTTCTGCCCGCACAAGATGGACGACAAAGTGTCTCTGTCTGACATGATTTCTTTAGCTTCGTTATCACAGCGTCGTTTTGCGATGATGAATCGATTAGCCGACAGCCAGCTAGGGCCGAAAAAAAGAAAAATCAACGGACGGCGTAGAACATCTTGTGGACTGAAAAGAGTTCAAGTCGCCCCGTTGCCATGTGAAAATGTTTTTTGGCTTTGTGGCCTCTACTCCGGTTAGTGGGGTGACACGAAGGGATATCGGAAGTTGCGCGGATGCCGATCTGGCGGAAGGAGACGGGAAATGGAGTGTGATTAGAAAGGGAGAAGAATCAAGACGAAGAAGAATGGAGAAGAGGCCGTCGCTCTCTCCTTCTCTTTCCCTGTGTCTACACAGGCACACGTGTGTTTGCAGAAGGGAAATGCAAGACGAGACGAGATAATACCACCACCACCAGTCTAGTCTAGTCTCTAGTCCCCATCTTAACGTGATGCTGCTGCGCCCGTCTCCGATGAAAGCACGCATGTCACCAGCGACGGCCACCGGCAGAAAAAGAAGACAAGCAACTCCGGAAGAAGCGTCTGCCTCTATGCTTCTATCTTGTTTTTTTTTCTTTTTCCGTGGTATACATATATGCGTGTGTGCATATGCTCCGCTCTCTCTCTCTCTCTTTCTGTGTGGAAAACGTGGAACGATAGGCAGATATATAACCTCGAGTTGTGTGTGCTGAAAGCTTCTTCTGGTGCCTTCATCCGGTTTTATCACGCAACTATTATTCTATCTCTGTTTTATTTTTTAAATATATTTTCTCATGTTTTCTCTTCGTCATTCCTTACCTCACCTCTTATGGGGATGATGATAGCGCTGGGCCCGGCACAAATCTCTCGCATCGGTGTATATACATAGCAGCGCTGATGGCCCCTTCAACAACGACGGCCAATCGATATTAGCTCCGCTTCGCCGTTACGAAATTTCCTTCGTCTCATTTCTGAATTTCCTTTGGCTATTCAACAGCATTTGGACATATGTCTCTTCGGCCTAGTGTCCTGTCGGTCGCGCAAGAGTAGCCTTTACCTCGTAGTAGTTAAGAGCGCCCTGTGAGCCGCCGTATATAATATTGCGATGCTTTTCCACCCGATTGCGGGTTGTCGGGAAGCGCTCACTCAACAGAAGGTTCACCTTATCCCCGGACATATACGTACAATATGATTGGCGCCAGCGACCAACTGCATCTCCGTGGGTTTCCTCCATCAGTTCCTACTTTGCCCGGCCCGGCCCTCCCCCAGCATCCGTACATATAAACTTGGCTCCCTCCACCAATGCAGTGCAGTTCTCTTCAAAAATGGGTTCTATGGATGATGATTTTTCAGCTTCTTATCCTCTTTGACGTCGACAGCAAATGAGTAGGCTATAGAGAACGAAGAAGGGGGAGGGAGAAGAGGGGATACGTACAGCAAGAAGTGGAGTAAAAGGGGGAGGAGGGATGTGTGTAGGTAGAGAGTCGCCGTTGCGCGTTTCGCTACCGACACAAGCCGTCGTCGGAGTCGTCGCCGTTTAGGATGGGCAAATGCCGGGCGCTGGCTGACTCAGTGTCGTCGGTGAAGCGGCAGTGCCAGGATGATGAGCGCCGAGCTGGCCGGGAGCTACGGCGCTAGTGTTGCCCCTCTTCTTCCTACCGCCGCTATTACTAGACAGCACATAGCCCAAGGTGAGCGAACAAGCCCGACATCAAGGACTGCTGCTGCTCCTGCTGCCAGTTAAACACCAAGAAGACAACGCCAAAGCAGAAACCCACGATAAAAAAGGAGAAGAAAAAAGAGATGGTGAACCGAAAACAAGACACAGTGCTATACAAGGCGGAGCTTTTTTCCGTGACTCGAAACATTTCACCTTGAAAAACAAACGACGAAACGACGGACGAGAAAAAAAACAGTTGCTAAGCTTATAGCCAGTCCTACATTCATATATTCAACGCCGGTTTTTTCCTTCTGCAGTGCCTGCTGCTTTCTTCCTTTTCCATCTTCTTCATCTTCTCCATTTTTTTTGAATTCGAATACAAAATTCTTGAGAAAAAGAAAACCGGTCAGGACTGTGGTGGTGCAAAAAAAAAACATTGTTGGAACTGGCTGTATAGCTCTCGGTGTTTGGTGGGTGTGCGTGCGTGTTTTGTTTTTTTATATTCGTCCCGCTCTTTGGAGTGTCTGCGTGTGTGTGGCTCACCTGATGAAATTGCCCCGAAGGCATACAGGTGGACATAAAAGCCAGGGAAGAAACGAGGAGGGAAAGAGAATCCAGCAACGAATCAGAACGGAGAGAGAGTGAGAATAGAAAAGAGAGGGAAGCGGGAGTTTGGATGAAAAGTCGTGAAGAGAAAGAAAAAAACGAACGAACGGACGGACGAAGCGAGTATAGACGGGCCAACCTTCCGAGTCTAGAGGGACTCGATTTTTTTTCTTTTCTTTCCATTCTCTCTCTCTCTGTTCTCTTCATTCGTTTCGGCGGTTATATAGCTGCATAGTTGCGCACACCTTCTGCTTAGTGCACGGTGTGATTGTTGTGCGTGAGCGGCTGGAACTGTTGCCGAGTCGAAAAAAGAAAGACGAGAGCTGAAACCGGGGACCGGTGTGCGAATTCGGTGCTGCTACTCTTGTGTACTCTGATCTCCTGTGTGTCGTTTGGCGTCGACGTCGCGCGAGTGGGAGTGCGTGTGCGCTTCAACGGAATTCCACAAACGTCCCGAGTGGAATAAATACACAATAATAAAGGAGAAGAAATCGAGGAAGAAGAAGAAATCTTCCTTTCTGGAAACTTTTCAATACCTGCCTTCTTCTTCCCTATTTGTTCGCAACTAGCATCGTAATCCTGCCCACGCGGAGTCTCCGAAAATAGAAGAAAATGACGTTCCAAAGCGCCCATCTCATCCTCCTACTGGCCGCAACTATCGGTAAGAGATTTATCTACTCTCTTCTTTTATCCATCCAAAAGAGTTCGCTGGGCGCACCTCGCAAGGCATTCCGTGAACCGCGTCTGGTATTTTCGGTTTGACGTCATCGTTCCTATTTGGCGACGGCTTCTGAGCGACTTCACAAAGTTCCCAAAGACTCGTCTTATCATGTCGCCTCTATTATATAATGAACACTCCAACAGCCCCTTTAGCATCAGCGTGCCGATTTCCCCCTACCACCCTTTTTTTGCTTCGAAAAACTTGAAAGCCGCTCTTGTTTTCCATCTTATCTTTTTTTAGAAAAAAAAGAGAGGGGCGACTCCTATAGAACTCTTATAAACCGTCCGGCGGAAGTCGAAATTGTTCTTAGCTTTATGTTGTCTTTCTTTTTTTTTCATTCGTCGGTCGCCCAGAAGGTCGACGCGTCAGGTATACAAGTTTTTCTCGTGAGTCGCTTAATAGACTTGCATAGCAGAAATAAGAGGTGAAAGAAACGACACTCGCATACACAAAAAAAAAACAGTCGAAAGAAGAAGAAAAAAAACGGTTTGAGCCACACGGCCGCAAGTCATTATGTACACCCGAAATTTTTGGATCATCTAATGACACCCAGCCGCTGCTACCGTCGCCGCGCTTCTTCCCAGGAATTAGATTCTTTTGTCCTCAATTTCTTCAACCTCCAAACAAAACAAAAAAGTACGAATACAACAACGCGAGCTTCTGTTGGACTTTTGCCGAAAGCTTCATTTCAGTGGCGAAATGTTTGTGCAGCGACCAGGAGAGACCGAAGACCCCATTTTGGTCACTGCCAAATTCAGACATTTTCTTCTGATTTATTTCATCGACGTCCTCGATCTAATCCTTATCGAATTGAAACCATCTGATTCGGCCGTAAATAAACATAAAAGGGACTTTCAGTCAAGTCAAAGATTTTTTGGGGAGGAAAAAAGAAAAAGATTCTCGAGTCGGAGATGCCTTGACCCCAATTTACCGTCTAACATGCGCTAGACGTCGGAAAAAGGCCGACCGAAACCGACCGAAACCGAAAGTTGTCTTCTCTCCCCTTGTCCGCCTTCTTCTTTTTTCTTGACTCACTCCTTCCCAAACCGATGATGTATTCCACTTTCTCCCGCAGAGACGGGACGGTTATGTACCGCGTTCAAGGTGATCTGCATTTTACCTAATGACGCCCTCTAGCTCTCTTCTGGTTTTTCCTTTCCCTTTTTTTCATTCTCTTCTCTTCTTTTTCTCTCTTTCGTCCCTTTTCCCATACATTCCTTCCCCTTCTCTCCACTATATGGAACTATCCCATTCTCTCTCCGTGTTGTTGTCTGGTTGTACAACCGGAGGCGGAGATGATTGAGACGGACGATGGAGAGTCCGTCCGGCCGACTCTTGCGGCTGCCATTCTTCTTCCATGTTGAACAAGGCCCGTCCCGTTCTTAATATAGCATTCGACATTGACTATTCCCAACTCGTTCTTCTATATCATATCATCATGTTAGTACGACCACTAAATCCTTTACGCAACGGTATATCATCCCCCACTCCCCCACCCTCCGTCATTGCTGACGCGCTACGTCCCGACGGTCTCCTATCCTCCAGCTCAGCCAAATGATTTAGCCATTATACGCCCTTAAGCAATAAGCAGGCAGTGGTGCTGGTGCATGTGCAGGCCTCGTTTTGGGAAATTCATCCGCAGCTGGTGACTACGGCTATATGAATGTTTGATTCCAATCTGCAGAGTGTGACGAAAGCGCCAGTCACAGTCGTGTTGTAGTAGACTCGGTCTAAGCAGGAAGCGGATGTGTTGACAGTGTCGGCGTTTCGCAATCAGCGGCAATGGGCCAGCTCATTGTCCATGCTCGGCGTCCAACACTTTTGGCTGAAACTCGAATTACCCGCAGAGATTTAATTAGGCTTTCAAAATAAGCTGGCGCTGGCGGAGGACGAGGAGGAGGAGGAGGAGGTGGAGTTGACGAGGAAAATGAGAGGGTCACTCGCAAAGGTCTAAAAGTTTGGTAATTACATGGCACAACGTTTCCCGAATCTAATGACCCGTGACTTTTGTCTTCAACGATGTTTAGTGAATAGAAAATATTATAGCTCGTAGTATTTATGGACAGGGCTGGAAACGAAAGGAAAGGCTGCGTCATTATGTTAATGTTTGATGGCGTAAGTCGGCCGAAATATGCTTGGCTCGTTCCGCACAATGAGAACGCCAGCAATCAACTCGATTCTCACGTCGTCAATGTATCAAGGACTTCCAAGTCCGGTGAGGACATCTGTCGCTCCAAAGGCGTTTCGGCGCATTGACGTCAATAGCTGCAAAACAATTTCTTTTTCGCTTCTTTTTTTTCTTTCCTCTTTTTTCTGACTCGTCCCGACGCATCGCCAGCAACTCGACCGGATGAGTTGCGCATTTCTTCTTCTATACGTAATCGAGTTATTTGCATTTTCCCTTGATAATTTCGACAGTGCGACGGCCGCGTCATTGGTCGAGAGATGACTCGGTGATGTTGCGCCAATATCGCCATCTCGTTAAGTCTGGTCTTGCTGGCCGCCTGGCCGTTGCCTCGGATATGCGGACGGGATTAATGAAGCGCGCGGAGACGGCGGCTTCTGTCGCCCAGCAGCTGGGAATAAAAGAACAAAAGTTGACGAGGAAATTATACGCAGCAGAGAGAAAGGCAGCCAGCGAGGCTAAGGTCTTTGGCGTGATGATGGTGCTTGATTGGATTGACTTGGAAGCTTCTTTTCTTCATCTGATCTCTTCGGATTGCGCCCGTTTTTTTTTCTCTCTCTTCTCGGAATCCCTTTTTTTCCTTTTCTTTTTTGGGGCATTTGTGTATTTCTTTACTTTGGATCGGCGACGCCCGTCGACTGCTAGATATGTCATCGCTTGGCGACTAGATTCATTAGGGCGACGACGTCTAAGGGATCATATCTCGTTTCCCAATTGATTGCCATCATGTAATCGAATCGGCTATGAATCGGCTGTGCTCCAGTGGCGCGCGAATTGCTCTCGCACACACAATCCGGCGCATCCGCTTCTCTTTCGGGCTCTCTCCATCTCTTTATGTTCCATCCTGCTGCTGTTGCTGCCGTTTTCTGTGACGTTGGAAAACAGAAAAGAGTGCCGGGGACAAAATCGAATCGTTCCGGTACACTTGGACCGTGTCGACGACCAGACTGCATTGTAACGATTCGATCTTTTTATATCAAGGAGAGGGGAAAACAATGGAAGTTTAGAGGGAAAAGATTGCTTTTCTCTCTCGTTCGCTAGTATACTACTATTTCAGCTCTTTTTCGCCATGCACTCCCCCTGCTGCTGCTACTGCTGCTGGTGGTGGTTCAAAGTGAGTCAACAATGCCAGCTAGGCGGGTCTGGGAAGGGAGGAAGAAGAACAAGAGTTGGGAGGGCAGTTGCAAAGAGAGTCTCTCTATCTATCTGTTTTCCCTATATATACGTATATATATACCCACACTATTTATACGTATCTGTTGTATTTCAACTGTTGTTGAATCCGCGATACTCGCCCTGCAGCCTCTTCCGCCGATGCCGCAGGCGATGCGCCGGGCGACGCCATCTCCTCTCCTCACCCAGATCGATATTTCTTGATAAACAGACTGGAATCGTATATATTGCATAGCCGATTTCCTTCTTTTCTCCTCGCCGCCGCCGTCTTCTTCTTCTTTTTCTTCTTTTTACGCTCCCGCGGATGTCGTCCGTGCTTAATAAGATGCAGGGGACTCGTGAAAAGAGCGAAAAAAGGGGGAAGGAAGAAAAGAGAGCGCCGGATTTCACACACAATCCTGGATAGAAAGAGGCAGACGGCGAGCGGCGCGAAATGAGGCAGCCGTGGAGATAGATAGACCGAGCCAGTCGTCGTCGCAAAATAAGACGACGGAAAAAAAGGGGGAAAGTAGAGAAAAAAAAGGAGAGAGAAATGGGGGAGGAGGGAGTCAAAAGGATTGGAATTGGATCAGGACTCATGAATGGGCAAGTGACGCCAGGCCAGGGTTGACGACGACGGCCACGTCAAGCTGTTCGTGTTCAAGCTGTTGAGGAATGGATATGACGACCGGGACGACCGTTAATGGCTGCATGAATTAAAATAAGAAAGTGCCGTACGCTCGCTCTCCTCCACTACACATTCTACAAGAGGTAAAGTGCGCCAAAAAAAGGAAGAGAGAGAGAGAGAAAATGGATAAGGAATCCCATCAGTAATGTAGCGCCCAGCCCTTCCTTGTTTGCCACTAATCGAATTCGCGCCCCGGTGAGCCCATTGCCCCATCCCGACGACTACTGCGCTTTATAGTGGCCAAAGAAGAAGAAGAAGAAAGAGGCGAATATTTCAAGATGAAAATAAAAAAAAGGTTTGAAACTCTTTGTCGACTAGAATAGGTCCCGAGTGCCTATACAACGGCAAACTATTGTCGAACCTGGAATCTTTCTCTCCAAGGCGACGAATATAAATAACGACGTCACAGAGATGAGGACAAGAGAAAGAAAGAAAGGGGAGAAAAAAAGAGAGACTCATCATTTAAAAAGGCTCAAATCGAACAATCCACTCGATATTTCCCTCAATCTGCTTCGTCATCTATTTGAATTCCGTGGAGAATGATTCCGTTAAATATTCCAGCGCGTTTCCAACGAAATCCGATCGCAAGGACTTTTATACGGCCGTGCTTTCTAATATATGAAGAACGGCCTGTAACCTTTTGCCGCACCGGTTCCGGGTTCGATTCAAACGGAACACACACTCTTGCCACCGTATTAATTGTGGTGGAAAACTCGGCTGGATGCGCGTCGTGGTCTGCACTTAACGGCATCTGTTCCGGTCTGGCGCCAATCTAATGAAGTAGTAGACCATAAATGTCCTCAAATTTTCAGTCTCCCTCTTTTTTCTTTTCTTTTGGAGTCTACAAAATGGCACCGTGCGCTTCTGGCCTCGGTCTAGAGTATCACGGGGCGTTGGCTGCCTTGTTTGTGTGTTTCTATACATTGGGGGCGTCGCGCATATCGCCAAGAAAAAGACGACGACTCTTTTTCTCTCCTTTTCTTACTAGTAGAAAAACGGGGAGAACGGGTGAAGCGTTTTGACGAGGCGACGAAATGCAGACGGCACGCAGGAACCCCGCCGCATGGAAAACGCCAGCAATTCCTGCTATTTATTCAAATGGCCGTTGCCTAGCCGACGTCACGTCTCCTGCAGCAGCACTCGACGCGCGGCGCCGGGTATTACGGACGGGCGCGTCTAGGACAACGCCCGTTCGCCAGCATTCAAACACGCCCGCGATCCTCTCTTCAGCATCCGATGCTGTTTGTATATATATATATTCCTTCTTCTGGATGCTCTGCCCTTTTGATCCAAACAACAACAACAACGCAGCAATGGCGCGAATTTTTCAAATTCTAACTGCCGCGCAATTCCAACGTTTTGAACTGTTGATTGCCGAGATCGTTCCAGTCCTCTTTTTTTACTCCCTTGTTATTGTCGTATGTATAGGGTGTACAATAGCAAATGGAATTCAATCGGAGGACATCTCGTCGTAATGAGCTATTGTGCATCAGTAGGGGGTAGAGCGCTGCTGGGGCCGAAAGAGGAGGAAAAAAGGAGAGAAAAGAAGAGTTTACATCAGGCAGTAATTAGGTTCGGCTCGTCGTTTCTTTGTAGCTTTGTGTAGTACGTAGAGCTGAGCTTCCCACCCACTGGCCTTTATTCGTCGTTGCTGGCTTGGGCTTGGAGAAAGAAGAAGAGGAAGAACGGCGACGTCGCCTTGTTGTTGTCCGACTTGATTGGAAGCGTCGTCCTATCCCTCCCTTTTTATAGGGCGACTGTTTCTTTTCCCCTTGCAACATCTTCTTTACCGTGTTGACTATCGCCTTTTGCACAAAGTACAGACACTGTTGTCGCCTCTGTCCTCGTCCCCCCCCCCCCAATCTCTTTGTAGTCTAGAGTCGCTGGGCGCACTCCGACCGGCTCGAACCCCATCCACTTTGTGCGACTGTTTGCGCCCGTGTCCGTTTGTGTTTAACCGGCTGGTACAGTGGTACCTATTGTACCGACCTCAGGCGACCAGGCCTTAGGCCATCATTACACATGATACACGACAACAACAACAATAACAACGGGACAAGAGAGGAAACAATACCGAAACGAAATTTCTTTCTTCCGATTTGCCCGGAAACGGCCAACGCGTGCTAACGCGTGCTATCTCTCACTCTCTGATGTCTCACTGACTCACTATATATCTCTCATTCTATTTAATAGGTTGCTGCTGGGGCCAAAAGTCCATCGACAGCAAATACGGACGCTATATTGGAGACTTGGCCAGAGACGTCTCCGGACAGGTGTACGCCGTCAGCGATGAAGTTCTCTTTATCAAAGGATTCGTCTACGGAGGAACTGGACCTGGTATGATATCACATCCCTCTTCAACTTTCCCCTTAGTTCCAATGGCAATATCTTTGGCAATAAAAGAAACACGACACATTTTCATCTATCGCCATCGATCCGTCGCCACCGAATCCGGGAAACTTCAATTTTAGAAAACAGAAAAAAGAAGAAATTTTTAGAAGAAAAGAGAAAATTTTAATCAGTTTTCTGCTACGGTTTATTGCCATGGAAAATGACTGCATCCTCCTCTCCTAGTCTCCTTCTTCATTATTCAAGCTGTATCTTAATAGACGCTGTTATTAACTTTCGACATGTTGCCGTTATTAGATGCTTATTTCTGGACCGGCAACTCGAGTCGACCGAACCCGGCCGGCATCATTATTCCTTATCCGGCCGACTATCAGGGAAAGTAAGTTGTCGTCTTTATAGAATTTCCCTTGAAATCTTGACATTTCTTTTTTAAATTTGTAAATTTTTAATTTGGGTGTATCCTCAATTTCACATTGTGCCTCTGGTGGCCTCTGTATGTCTACAACTTTCCCCCATTATCCGTTTGTCCTGCTTTCAGCTGGCTGTGTCAATGTTATCCAACACGCTGCTGCAATGTTGATAGAACAATGGAGATTTGACGAACGCTTGGGCGGCCTAATAATTACGCCGAGGCGTAATTGAACAAGCGAAAGGCCGGGGAAATGTCGGATGCAGAGAACTTGACTGTAAGGGATAAGAGAGAGACCTTGTCCACGTACAAGTCGTCGATCTGCCCGTTGTTCGCTGTTGTTGCTCGCTGTCGAGTACCAAGCCACTAGCATCAGCTATAGCGTGTTGGTAGTACCGTACCGTAGTCTATTCTAGAGACGGGCACTGATGAAACGGCACTTTTCCTTCTCCAGGCCCGTCTCTAGTGCCTCGTCGTCTCCGTCTTTCTATATACTTGGGCTTTTGTGTCAAGAAGAGAGATGCTAAAACGGGGCAGAGGAGTCAATGAGACTCGAAAAGAAAGAGCTATGCTGCTGCTCGATGGGGTAGGATAGGATGGGGGGAGACTGAGGAGCCGGAGAAAGTGACTAAGAGAGAATGATGAGAGAAGCAGGAAATGAGAGCATTGTTTTCCAATGCCCGGGACAAAAGAGCTTTCGTCGCCGCGCGTCACCAATTCTTCCTCATCCCGCCCACAAGTTGGGCAGCAGCAGCAGCAGAAGCGGGGAAACTGCGCCATAGATGCCCGTAGACGAGACGACGACGGGGCTTCTTCTTCTTCCATTCGACTAGTATTTCTCTCTCTTTCTCTCTCTCCCCCTTGACTACCCCCAACTGACTCGTCTACGTCCCTGTTTGATGCCTTTTTCAAGTCTTGAACGGCTTGTCGGCGTCATCACTAATTGCTCGTCTTCGACTGGCACTCGGCGGGTTTCTCGAGCGCGTCAATCCGCATCCTCTTATTCCACACCACCCGCCACCACTAGCAGCCCGCCACCAGTCCCACCACCACCCATAAGCAACCACGTGACCGGGACGTCTAAACCGCTGACGTCCGCTTCATCCCATATCCTTTACCTCCTTTCGCCAATCTGCTGCCATCGCTCAACCACCAGGGGGGATCTAATACATCTCTTTCTCTTTCTCTCTCTCACTGTCTCTACGCTCAGGGTGATAGACTGTCGGCTGTGGGTGTCGCCCAGATATCGCTCACAATGCCACATTTTCCCTCCTCCATTTCATCCGACTTCTTTTTTGATACAATGCGGCAGCGACGGCTGCTCCAGTCACGCAGTCTATTGTTTGCGCTCATTAGTACCAGTTTGGTCGCCGACGAAATAATCTAAACCTCTTTCTTTTTCTTTTTGTTTAAAAAAAGAGAATTTTTCTCCCCCATCCAATCATCGTCACCAACGAGTTTGACAGCTCTTCTTATAACATAATAGTGCAGTGACGATCGAAACTGCAATCCGCTTCATTAGTAACGTAATACGCAGTATATATGTACAGGGATCATTGAATTAGACGAGGGTCTAAGAGATAGAGTCGTCTGCGCTCTATTATGCGATGCGTGCGGGAGATTAGTCAGCTATACAGCGGCTGCAGTCTGGTTTTTTTTTTGTCTGGTGGGTTTGTTCCTCCCCACATCTCTTTCGAGACCGAGTCGTCAAGTCACTTGCGTTCGCCTTCGTGAACTTCTCATTGCTCGACCCGGCTCTCTTTCCCATGGCGCAATAGAATGGCGCATCTATTTGCGTGGGAGAAGGAAGACGCCGAGGACAAAAGGCACTGGTACTCCTGCCTCCGGGAAAGAAAATGATTGAAAAGGAGGAAGAAAAAATGTTGAGGACCAATGTCATAGTCGTGAGATTTTGTTATGAGCCAACGATGAGGTCCCCTCGCGTCGTCGTCACGCCAACTTGTCGTCGTCGTGCGTCGAAGCGGAGAATATGAGGATTAAAAAAACCTTAAATAGGAATCTTTATCGTCCGTCTCCGTCCTCTTTTTTTCTCTCTTCCTTTTCGTAGTATGCAATGCACTTGGCCATACAGGGTTGCCCCACCGACGGTATTTCTCGGGGCTCTTATTCTTTCACGCTTTTCAAACCTTTCACAAATCCCTCGGTCCGCGCGCGGAAAGAGAATACCCAAGAGTTTGAAGAAGTCGACGGCGTACTAGACAGAAATGTTTTTTTGAGGGAGGATTGCAGCTAGGAAGGGACAAGGGAAGAGATATAAAGAAGAGTGATTGAAGTACACGAGGAGAGGAGGGTAAAAAAAAGTGAAGGAAGAATGATGAAGCTGGGAAGGAAGAAAAGAAAGAAGGAGTTTGTTGCGAGCTGGCCGGTTGTCGCTGAGCGACGGCTAATCGAGCGGCAAAGACGAATATGACGGACGGGAGCGCGTTGTCGTGATGCGCGTATGCACACAGTAGAGCGTTCGGCATCTCGGGATCTACAAGACAAGACGACGGGAGCACGAGGAGAATAAATCGATGGAAGCGCATTGAATAGCTTTCTCTCTCTCTCTCTCTGTGCTCTTGCTGTCGCTTCAGCTGCTCCTCTTCGTGGCTCGATGGCTGCTGCTGTTGTCGCGATCTTTCAGAGAGAGAGAACTAGCGGAGGGTGCGAGTCTGCTCGTCGAAATTGACCGTCTCCCTTGTTGACTCTTCCCGCCATTCGCAGCGTCTCGCTCTCCTCATTTCGCGTCTTGCTCCCGCCGCCGCCGCCGCTGCATGCTGCTGCTGTAGCGCGCATTCGTCAAACACACGGCCGTGTGCATTTATTGACACGGAGATTTCGATTATTCAGTCCTTCTCCCTCTTCCGATCTTTCCGCGCTCCCCAACAGATTGACAACTTGATTGATTTTTTGTGTATGTGTGTCTGTGTGTGTATGTGGAAAAGTCTCCTACTACTAGACTCTCTCTCTCTATCCATATATATATATATATTTCTTTCTCTGCACGCTCCGTATAGTCTTTTGTTGTGTTGGAAATGACTGAGAATGATTCTTCTTGATCTTTGGACCAAATCTTAATAGGGAGCCGCCCGTGTTGGGACGATTCGACAGCAAAGATGTTCTGCTCAAGTTGCCACTCGGCGTCAAAGTGCGCGATCTGCGCTGGCTCTCCGTCTGGTGCCGGAGATTCGCGGTAAATATCTCTATCAAAAGAGCTTATATCTAACTCGTTCTAGTTCTTCAACTACGCAGCGTGCCAGACGACTGTATACGGTGCACCCCCGAACAATGTCCCAATCTCCTTGATGGCAGCCCGCGGTCCATATAATCCCATCTTATTTCATCAAACTCTATAGGAGTATATACCGTCGATATTATTGAACGCCAATAATCCCAAATCTTTCTTCGAGTTAACTTGCGCGTTTCTACCCCTTTTCCTACTCCAATTATGATACGGCCTTCATAAATCATAACCAATAGACGTCCATATCTTTTCTATTACGGAATGCTGCCGCTAAACAAAACAAAAGACGGCCAAAAATACCAGAAAAAAAAATCCCCAGAAAAATGAAAGATTGGAAGTCTGGCGGCCGTACGGAAGTCATTGAGTGATGAGTAGTATATAATCTTTAGAAAGCTTTTCGGTCCATCCGGACGGCGCGGTAACGCGGGGCAAGTGGTGCGGAAGAGATAAAAACTGGCTTCTCCTTTCTATCGTTCCAACTGCCCCTTTTCCTCTTCTTTCTCTCTCTTTTTTTTACCGACTATACTCTTTTATGGAGTCGCGAGGAGCTTTGCCTGACGCCTTTTCGCTCCGGCAGCTCACCGAGGATCACACATCATTCCGTGTTATGTCATTCTTATTCGAAACTGCCTTCGTCTTTTCGGCTTGAGCTTTCGAAATAAAGCGCCGACCATAAATCTGGCAGGGGCTCAGGGCGCTAAACACTTCACCCCCGCCAGTCTTCAACTCCGTCAAAGAGAAAATCGGAGAAAACTTTACCTCTTTCCCGCTGGCTCCGTGTCGACATCGCCGCGTACATATACCAAACAACACAACAAAACGTCCATCGATTTTTCGTTTTTTCTTTCTTCTTTTTTTCTTCTAATTTTACTGAACGCTTTATAGCCGCAAGCGGGCCGTCATTTATTCGATTACTGCATAATCTTTTAACGAGTTCGCTCATCTGGAACTTTCACCGCCCAGGTCGATTTCGGTTCCGTGCTGTTCCCGACTGACCTGGACCCGCCCAAGCCCAAAGTTCTATCCGAATTCAAACGCCTGGGACACGGACTGCGCTCCGGCAGCATAACCATCCTCGATGCCAAGACTTTCTACATTCCCAACTTGCACTATGATGGAGCGGCCCCAGACGCTTTTTTCTGGGTTGGCACTGGAACCGAACCCAACACCCAAGGCATCAAAGTGCCCAACGAATTGGGAGAGTAAGTTGCGAGCGACCTCGGCTAAAGAAAGAATTGCCTGGCTAATCCTTCAAATTGTTCAGCACCAATGTGTTGCGCGGCTACCAGGGCGAGGACATTGAAATCCAGTTGCCGGGTGACTTGACTGTCCACGACATAGACTGGCTGTCCGTGTGGTGTATTAGCTTCCGTGAGAACTTTGGTCACGTCATCATCCCCAAGGATTTGGACGTGCCTCCCGCACTGGGACAGAACCAGTTGACCGTAAGTTCCAGTGGTCTATTTGAAATTATATTCTCTTTGTTCATACATTTATACCACCCGTTTGATTCCACCACTGCATTTTACTCACAAATATTGAAAATAGAGCACGATTTTCAAATCTTTATTTTAATCTCGTTTTCTGTCTGACAATGCTGCATTTTTAACTCGGATAGCCAGCTTGGTGGTATGAGCCGGTAGAGATGACCATTCCTTCATCCTTTTATATTTTTATCAGTCAACTGTTATTGATCACTGAATGACGTCCAACCAAATTTCTGTTGGTTTTTACAGACGACAAAGACTCCCGGGAGTGGCGCCGGCGGTGCTTCAGGCGGACCGGGTCACGAATTCGACTCGTGCATCCAGCTTCTCAACGGGCGTATGCAGGTCCAATGGGAGGCCATTTTGGAAGGCGTCATCATCCGACTCTCTGCCCGTATGGACGAAAACGAGTACATGGCGTTCGGTATCAGCGGTGCAGAGGGCCGGACCCGAATGATTGGCGCTGACGTCGTCGTCGCCTATTTCAATAGCGACGACAGCAAATTCTACGCCGATGACTATATTCTCAATGCCAAATCACAGGTGTGGTCATTGATTAGATACCAAGTCTTCTATTAGAAACGGTTTCCAAGAAAAGCTTGTTCTTTTCGTTGTAGTGCGATGGAAGTAACGGCGTTTGCCCAGATAGCCGCATCGGAGGACGCAACGACGTCAGTATGCTTTACGGCCAGCGAGTTAACGGCGTTACTACAATCGCTTATCAGCGCTCTTTGGACGCGAAACAAGACAAATTCGACTTGGTGATTCCGTCCGTCGGTCGTGTTAACGTCATCGCCGCGATTGGTCCGCTCAACTCACGCAAAGAAGCCAATTATCACTCGAGCGATCGTACAGGACCTCAAGGTAAATTTAGTCGCCGGGAAAGTATACAATCTGTAACGAGTGTTTGATGGTGTATATACTTTCTTTATTTCAGAGGACCACCGAATCGACTTTACCAGCCGAGGAGTGAATCAGTGCCCAACTCTTCTGGCTCCCGAAGACAAACCCAAAACACACGGTTCAGGCGGTCCTGGCTTGCCTTCAACCACCAGCACGGAGAACACCATCCAACCGTGGAAACCAAATGTGATCTCTGGAAAGACAGAGCTCAGGGCTAGGATTGGCCCAACTGGTGGCAAAAGAGGCTACACCGCTATTACAGGTTGTACAGCATTAAGCACAACTGTAATTTTCAAGCATTTTTTTTCTACAAAATTGCGCTTGTTTCTGTGATGGTAGGTCAACCTTCTTGGGGTATCGCCTGGTACATTAACGATCTCCTTATTCCTGAAATCTACGTCGAAAGGGGTGAAACTTATACGTTCCTTGTTGAAGGAGGTACGGAGCTTTGAATAATTCAAATCTGTTCCGGCTGTCGAGGGATTACAATTTATCGCTTCTAATGCAGGCAACGACCCAACCAATTCCGCACGCTATCACCCGCTCTACATTACGGACAATCTAGAGGGAGGATTCGGACAGAAAACCGACGCTCAGCAAAGAGAACAGCGTATATTTGCTGGAGTCCAGTTCGATTCAAGCGGATTTCCTTTCCCCACCGCAGGTATTAAAATTGTGAAATGATTCATCATTAACCCCTTTTAAATTCGCTGCTTTTTTATTACTGGCATTTCATTAGCTGGAAGTCTGTGCGAATGGAAGCACAAGACTGTGGACAAGTGGGCCGATTCAGAAACATTCGATGACTATACGAAGACATTGATTCTCGAGTGCGAAAGTAATCGAGAACAGCCGGCCAATTTGACGTGGACCGTTCCTATGGATGCACCCAACACCTTGTACTACCAGGTTGTTAGCATAATTCTTTCTCGCTTCAGTACAAGATGTTTGACTGTGGACGTTTTCTATCCGTTTACGTAGTGCTACACGCACAATAGCTTAGGTTGGAAGATTAATGTTGTCGACAGGGGATTCCAGCCTCCAACAGCTCACTCTGCTGCTTCTACGCCGGTCGGATTCCGATTCTCATCGGCTGTTTTACTGCTGTTGCCACTCTCCGTTCTGTTCTTATGACGTGGTGTACAGCAACCTCATTCGCGCAATTGTTTTTTTATTCCATGTTTCTGACTTGTCTTTTTCATGATCCATAATTTTACGTTTAAACTTTGAAGCCTTGGTTGAAGTGTGTGACTAAGCAGGCGGCAACATTTTGATTATTAAAATGAATTTAAAAAAAAAAAACACGGAAAAAGCGAGGAAAAAATCTTCATTCCTTTTGTTTTCTTACAATATTTCGTACCCAGGTTTTTCTATTAAAAATCGAATCCAGTTTCCTTTCTTTTCAAAATACTTTTCACAAAAAGTATATAATATGTTAAAAACTTTATTTAAAAATGAAGTCGTTGTGCATTTGGAAATTTGTTAACTTTCAATCGATATTGCAGTACACTCACTGTTTTTTTTCAAGTCTTTTTCTTTATTGTGTTAACAGCGATGTACAGCTCAGTAACCGCGTGGCCGATATAAAGTTTCATATGTTAATTATTAATTTACACCTGGATTCGGACAATCGCTACCGAGCACAACTTTTGAGTTCGAATACGCGTTTGGAACGAGTTAAAACAAACTCATTTAGTGTAAAATATCAATTATGCTGACGAATCGTAAACCGATATTTTACTTCATTGTTTGAAGTTTTTAACTGTATTTTAACGGAAAAAGGAACAGGGAACACATCATTTTACCAGTCGTTACAGACGATTGCGGGCCACCAATGCATTTCGGTTTGAGATCCGGCAACAGTCGAATGAAGCCGCAACATCGTCGATAACGGTGTGTGCTCACCCTCCCAGTGTTTGTTTCTCATGTGTATCCTGTCAACTCTTGCTGCAGTAATTGTAGATTGTTAGCCACTTTCTGGATGTTCCCGGATATAGGCTACTGCGTCCTATTCGAATGTTTCATCCTGGCCATTCCTACACATTCGTCCATCATTAGCTTCCTCTGTCCTAGACTCCTAGTCCTACCTCTACGTAAGGTAGGCTATAAATAACTAAACATTGTTCCTCGAGTTGTGCAATGGTTAAATCTTAAAGTTGAAAACACGGTAAGCAGAGAAAATCCGAATGTTTGTTTGCTTTGATTGTATTTTATATGTATCCCATACTCAAGTTTCTAAAGTTCCCAATTATAATAACCCAAATTCCAAGATGTAAGAAAGAATTTAAGCCAAGACAATACGAGAAATAGCCGTCAATAGCGGATTGCTTCCAGCTCCGCAGGATCCACGGTAGTCGTCCAAACTGACTTCCCATACCATTGCACCGCCAAGTCCTCGAGAGAGAACAAAGTCGCTCTTTTTTGTGACCATCGCGACATCATCGTAGCCGACCCAGTTGACGACGTTAGTAGGCGACAAAGCGTATGGTCCGTTGAGTTGGTTGGGATCTTTAACAACTTGCCAGCCGTCGTTCTGAACGGCTTCGCAGATTTCAAAGTAGCTCATGTAACCTTCTTCGGAGGTAAATGAACCAGGAGCTCCGGCACCGCTGGCAGGGGCAGGAGGAGCGGTAATTTCGGTTGAAAGTTTCCAGCTGCGTCCGTAAAAGGGAATGCCAAGGTTCATTTTGGCAGCGCTGAGTCCACTTGCAATCCAATATTCGACGCCCTCCTCAACGGTGAATGGAACGGTATCCCAGGATCGCTTATGGAGAGGGGCATGGTGGTCGGCTGATTCTGGTTCCCAAGATCCGTGGAAGTCATAAGTCATCAAGTTAATAAAGTCAACCGAAGCTTCGATGGCCGGAATGTCGTAACCTGTTTACAAATAAATAAGCCGCAATGAATCACTCTTTCTCAGTGTGTTGTACAGATATGTAGTAACTAGTTAGGTTACCTAGATTGTTCTCAACACCAGCAACAGCAGCACTGAGGATAAGTCCGCTTTGAGAGAAAGCTCTCTTCAAAGTCTTCAATAGATTGACGAATCCGATCTTGTCCTCTTCAGTTTTAGGGTATTCCCAGTCGACATCGAGGCCGTCGAAACCAAATTCGGTGAGAAGCCGGACGGCCGAGCGAACGAAGGTGTCAATGTTTTCGCTGCTAGAGACCAGCTGGGAATATTTGTCGCTGAGATTGGAGTCGCCCCAGCCGCCAACAGCCAACATTGTCTTCAGGCTAGGGTTCTGGCTTTTTAGGGCGGTAAATTTTTTGTAGAACTCTTGGTCGATATCAACGGCTGGGAAGCTAGGCCGGATCTGGAAGGTGGTCTCATCCAACTCAGCGAAGGCATAGACAAGGTGAGTGCACAGCTTTGGATCAATTTGATCGACGCCAAATTGCCACGGCTCTTTACAATGGAAGAATCGTGGTTAATTTAACTCGGATGGAAAGTATAGCAAAGCAGTCAATTATTGGTAAATTTCAGTCATACCTTGACGGTTAATAGCCCAGTTGGGGAAATAACAAACAAAGCGGCCCGCTGATGATACAAATGGCAAGGCGCCACACACCAGCAATGTCGTTAACAGTAGCAACTTCATCTTATCTGTTAGATAATAATAATAAAAATATTGTAGTTCTATGGCCTTCGTCATATCTATCCGTTGTAAATATTTTTAAACATTTAGTGTTTATCAGATAATTTCATAATACAATTTATATTACACTATATGTATGTATATAAATATACCAAACGATTATATCCGAGTTAGTACTAACTACTGGAAAAGTACTATAGTTATTATAGATAAGAATAAGAAAACGTTAAAAATTTTAATTTTAAGTGATAGACTACACTATACGTATCGTACATACCGTTTGTATTTCGTGCTTCGTGTTGGTCTAAATGGTGCTGTTAAATCTTCTGTAAATGGTTTGATGGATTGATGCAGAGTGGGACAATTCTTACGGTTTTATATTGTCATAGAACACTGTGTTATCACCTAC
The DNA here is from genome assembly GCA_022539655.2 of Ceriodaphnia dubia. Lineage (NCBI taxonomy): Eukaryota > Metazoa > Arthropoda > Branchiopoda > Diplostraca > Daphniidae > Ceriodaphnia > Ceriodaphnia dubia. Next base: position 1,129,229 of record JAKUCG020000200.1, on the reverse strand, counting down.
CGGCGACCTTTAGACAGGTAATTTTTTTTTACAAACATGAACTTTATAATTGCTGATATTAGTGGGTTCAAAGAGACACGCTCTTAAAAAAACATATTTTCCCCTCACCCATGTCGTAGCCTACTGAGGTGAGATCAAGTAAGATTTAGATTGGTCTCAATGACTTCATCATTGGCAACATTACACCGTGTGTGAATATTGTCTTTGCCTTATTCTCATAATCTTGTATACAACATGAAAATTTGATTTTTAATTATTACGATGATGAAGTAGGCTAATCAAGCGCGCAAAAATCAAAATTGGGCGAAGACAATTTGAAATGACAATATACATTTTCACTACCTTTGTTTTTATTAATTTTTTTACGTAGACCAGTTAAGGGTAAAGATCTATTTTATTTGTACAAATACAGTATGGTTGCTGGTACAATAAATGACGTGTCAATAAACTGAGATAAAATGGGAATCGTCAGTTTTTCTCGGTAAACATGGGCAGGTGTGTCATAAACGATTAGAATTGCTAGATAGGAAAGGAAGACCATTATAAAGTATTATGACGAAGTATTATGACTAATAAACCAGATGTATAATAACGGTAACGGGATAAAGAGGATCACGAATAGGTCGTTCGTGAAATGATTAGTATCTTTTAGTTTTAAGGATCTTTCCTGTTCTTTTTAAGGATGTTACCGAATCCCACAGAGATTCACAACCTAAACCATTTCTCGGACTTTGCCCTTTTCTAGATTCTAACCCGTCAATTCTGAACGGTAAAGTCAGCAATCACATGTGGTTTGTGACGTCCAAAAATGCTAAGATCAAGCGTCAAAGCCTCAAAGGTACCTAACGTACAATATCCCCCATAGTGAACTTTGGAAAGTCAACTTTTATAATCAATTACAGATTTGACGGCCAAAAGTTTTTCTTAGTGCTGATGCGCCTTACTATCAAACGAACCACGGAGGTGATTACACTTGACGGTGGTCATTCTATCTCACTTTTCAGGGAGGGTAATCCTGCTTAGCTCTAATCCCTGACATCACCAATACTAGCGTCTTTTGTGGGAAAAAATCCCCCTTTCCCTTCATATAAAGATTCATCCTCCATGACTGTATGACGTGGACGTACTACATACAGGGGAAATAGCAATCAGCGTGATTTTCATTTAGCAATCATCAACAGTTACTACATAATTCGTTTCGGTTCAAATATTTGAATTATATCTACGCTATAACAATTGACCACCAGGACCATTTATAGCAATAATAACATGAGCAAGAAAATATTTTTTAGATTTATAAAAGCCTTGAATTTTTGCGATCGAAACGGAAGTAAAAGAAGTTGCTTTCTTTTTGCGTTTGTATTGTAATTCGTCGTCAATAACTAGTTGTAACATACATGTAAGAGGATAAGTTCGTCATTTTGAGCCGTGCGCTGTTAAATACAGTTGATCATACATTGAACGTTTGTATACAAAATCTTTCCTTCTCACAGTCAGAATAGATTAACTACACTAGTACATACTTCAATTCAAGTACGATCAGGAAATTGTGGTAGTTCATCAATGCAATGTCCTTTGAAGGACATCATGTCCCATTAAAACGGGAGAAATGTAAAACTTATAGATTCTATAATATTTATCACATCTACATCGGAGTCGGAACGAGAGAACCGTCTTCTTCATCTTCATCTTCCGAATCGATTGGGTTCAAAGACAATGTAGCTACTCCATTTCCGTTTTCGGTATTACCATTGCCGTTTTTATCGTTTTTGTGGAACGATGCACGAGGGGTGCCTGCAACTTTACTTACTTCACTTTCCGGTAAAGCTACAGCGCCACCACTTTCGATTACGACCGGTTCTTTCAGCGTGCCGTCAGCGTTGTACTTTTTTGAGAAGAGATTCTCAATGTCCTCCAGAGTTTTACCCTTATAGTTTCAGGCAGAAGGAAGAAGACGAAGACGATTACGTTAGGCTAGTTTAAGTTAACTAAAGTAAGATTTCAGGTTAAAATAGTAGTAAGGGTTTTAAATTAGTTTTAAAAAATTGTGTCCAGGCCAGTGTAGCCCGCTCGGCTGAGACAAGTGAATTGTCCTTGCTCGTTCGTTTTTACACATCATTTTACCAGTCGTTACAGACGATTGCAGCTGGACTCTTCTGTATGGCATTGGAGGCCGGAATAGCCGGGCGGGCAAAAACGTATCCTTGTTCCTGGTTGCGGCAATCGGCAAGGGCCACCAATGCATTTCGGTTTGAGATCCGGCAACAGTCGAATGAAGCCGCAACATCGTCGATAACGGTGTGTGCTCACCCTCCCAGTGTTTGTTTCTCATGTGTATCCTGTCAACTCTTGCTGCAGTAATTGTAGATTGTTAGCCACTTTCTGGATGTTCCCGGATATAGGCTACTGCGTCCTATTCGAATGTTTCATCCTGGCCATTCCTACACATTCGTCCATCATTAGCTTCCTCTGTCCTAGACTCCTAGTCCTACCTCTACGTAAGGTAGGCTATAAATAACTAAACATTGTTCCTCGAGTTGTGCAATGGTTAAATCTTAAAGTTGAAAACACGGTAAGCAGAGAAAATCCGAATGTTTGTTTGCTTTGATTGTATTTTATATGTATCCCATACTCAAGTTTCTAAAGTTCCCAATTATAATAACCCAAATTCCAAGATGTAAGAAAGAATTTAAGCCAAGACAATACGAGAAATAGCCGTCAATAGCGGATTGCTTCCAGCTCCGCAGGATCCACGGTAGTCGTCCAAACTGACTTCCCATACCATTGCACCGCCAAGTCCTCGAGAGAGAACAAAGTCGCTCTTTTTTGTGACCATCGCGACATCATCGTAGCCGACCCAGTTGACGACGTTAGTAGGCGACAAAGCGTATGGTCCGTTGAGTTGGTTGGGATCTTTAACAACTTGCCAGCCGTCGTTCTGAACGGCTTCGCAGATTTCAAAGTAGCTCATGTAACCTTCTTCGGAGGTAAATGAACCAGGAGCTCCGGCACCGCTGGCAGGGGCAGGAGGAGCGGTAATTTCGGTTGAAAGTTTCCAGCTGCGTCCGTAAAAGGGAATGCCAAGGTTCATTTTGGCAGCGCTGAGTCCACTTGCAATCCAATATTCGACGCCCTCCTCAACGGTGAATGGAACGGTATCCCAGGATCGCTTATGGAGAGGGGCATGGTGGTCGGCTGATTCTGGTTCCCAAGATCCGTGGAAGTCATAAGTCATCAAGTTAATAAAGTCAACCGAAGCTTCGATGGCCGGAATGTCGTAACCTGTTTACAAATAAATAAGCCGCAATGAATCACTCTTTCTCAGTGTGTTGTACAGATATGTAGTAACTAGTTAGGTTACCTAGATTGTTCTCAACACCAGCAACAGCAGCACTGAGGATAAGTCCGCTTTGAGAGAAAGCTCTCTTCAAAGTCTTCAATAGATTGACGAATCCGATCTTGTCCTCTTCAGTTTTAGGGTATTCCCAGTCGACATCGAGGCCGTCGAAACCAAATTCGGTGAGAAGCCGGACGGCCGAGCGAACGAAGGTGTCAATGTTTTCGCTGCTAGAGACCAGCTGGGAATATTTGTCGCTGAGATTGGAGTCGCCCCAGCCGCCAACAGCCAACATTGTCTTCAGGCTAGGGTTCTGGCTTTTTAGGGCGGTAAATTTTTTGTAGAACTCTTGGTCGATATCAACGGCTGGGAAGCTAGGCCGGATCTGGAAGGTGGTCTCATCCAACTCAGCGAAGGCATAGACAAGGTGAGTGCACAGCTTTGGATCAATTTGATCGACGCCAAATTGCCACGGCTCTTTACAATGGAAGAATCGTGGTTAATTTAACTCGGATGGAAAGTATAGCAAAGCAGTCAATTATTGGTAAATTTCAGTCATACCTTGACGGTTAATAGCCCAGTTGGGGAAATAACAAACAAAGCGGCCCGCTGATGATACAAATGGCAAGGCGCCACACACCAGCAATGTCGTTAACAGTAGCAACTTCATCTTATCTGTTAGATAATAATAATAAAAATATTGTAGTTCTATGGCCTTCGTCATATCTATCCGTTGTAAATATTTTTAAACATTTAGTGTTTATCAGATAATTTCATAATACAATTTATATTACACTATATGTATGTATATAAATATACCAAACGATTATATCCGAGTTAGTACTAACTACTGGAAAAGTACTATAGTTATTATAGATAAGAATAAGAAAACGTTAAAAATTTTAATTTTAAGTGATAGACTACACTATACGTATCGTACATACCGTTTGTATTTCGTGCTTCGTGTTGGTCTAAATGGTGCTGTTAAATCTTCTGTAAATGGTTTGATGGATTGATGCAGAGTGGGACAATTCTTACGGTTTTATATTGTCATAGAACACTGTGTTATCACCTACCGGCGACCTTTAGACAGGTAATTTTTTTTTACAAACATGAACTTTATAATTGCTGATATTAGTGGGTTCAAAGAGACACGCTCTTAAAAAAACATATTTTCCCCTCACCCATGTCGTAGCCTACTGAGGTGAGATCAAGTAAGATTTAGATTGGTCTCAATGACTTCATCATTGGCAACATTACACCGTGTGTGAATATTGTCTTTGCCTTATTCTCATAATCTTGTATACAACATGAAAATTTGATTTTTAATTATTACGATGATGAAGTAGGCTAATCAAGCGCGCAAAAATCAAAATTGGGCGAAGACAATTTGAAATGACAATATACATTTTCACTACCTTTGTTTTTATTAATTTTTTTACGTAGACCAGTTAAGGGTAAAGATCTATTTTATTTGTACAAATACAGTATGGTTGCTGGTACAATAAATGACGTGTCAATAAACTGAGATAAAATGGGAATCGTCAGTTTTTCTCGGTAAACATGGGCAGGTGTGTCATAAACGATTAGAATTGCTAGATAGGAAAGGAAGACCATTATAAAGTATTATGACGAAGTATTATGACTAATAAACCAGATGTATAATAACGGTAACGGGATAAAGAGGATCACGAATAGGTCGTTCGTGAAATGATTAGTATCTTTTAGTTTTAAGGATCTTTCCTGTTCTTTTTAAGGATGTTACCGAATCCCACAGAGATTCACAACCTAAACCATTTCTCGGACTTTGCCCTTTTCTAGATTCTAACCCGTCAATTCTGAACGGTAAAGTCAGCAATCACATGTGGTTTGTGACGTCCAAAAATGCTAAGATCAAGCGTCAAAGCCTCAAAGGTACCTAACGTACAATATCCCCCATAGTGAACTTTGGAAAGTCAACTTTTATAATCAATTACAGATTTGACGGCCAAAAGTTTTTCTTAGTGCTGATGCGCCTTACTATCAAACGAACCACGGAGGTGATTACACTTGACGGTGGTCATTCTATCTCACTTTTCAGGGAGGGTAATCCTGCTTAGCTCTAATCCCTGACATCACCAATACTAGCGTCTTTTGTGGGAAAAAATCCCCCTTTCCCTTCATATAAAGATTCATCCTCCATGACTGTATGACGTGGACGTACTACATACAGGGGAAATAGCAATCAGCGTGATTTTCATTTAGCAATCATCAACAGTTACTACATAATTCGTTTCGGTTCAAATATTTGAATTATATCTACGCTATAACAATTGACCACCAGGACCATTTATAGCAATAATAACATGAGCAAGAAAATATTTTTTAGATTTATAAAAGCCTTGAATTTTTGCGATCGAAACGGAAGTAAAAGAAGTTGCTTTCTTTTTGCGTTTGTATTGTAATTCGTCGTCAATAACTAGTTGTAACATACATGTAAGAGGATAAGTTCGTCATTTTGAGCCGTGCGCTGTTAAATACAGTTGATCATACATTGAACGTTTGTATACAAAATCTTTCCTTCTCACAGTCAGAATAGATTAACTACACTAGTACATACTTCAATTCAAGTACGATCAGGAAATTGTGGTAGTTCATCAATGCAATGTCCTTTGAAGGACATCATGTCCCATTAAAACGGGAGAAATGTAAAACTTATAGATTCTATAATATTTATCACATCTACATCGGAGTCGGAACGAGAGAACCGTCTTCTTCATCTTCATCTTCCGAATCGATTGGGTTCAAAGACAATGTAGCTACTCCATTTCCGTTTTCGGTATTACCATTGCCGTTTTTATCGTTTTTGTGGAACGATGCACGAGGGGTGCCTGCAACTTTACTTACTTCACTTTCCGGTAAAGCTACAGCGCCACCACTTTCGATTACGACCGGTTCTTTCAGCGTGCCGTCAGCGTTGTACTTTTTTGAGAAGAGATTCTCAATGTCCTCCAGAGTTTTACCCTTATAGTTTCAGGCAGAAGGAAGAAGACGAAGACGATTACGTTAGGCTAGTTTAAGTTAACTAAAGTAAGATTTCAGGTTAAAATAGTAGTAAGGGTTTTAAATTAGTTTTAAAAAATTGTGTCCAGGCCAGTGTAGCCCGCTCGGCTGAGACAAGTGAATTGTCCTTGCTCGTTCGTTTTTACACATCATTTTACCAGTCGTTACAGACGATTGCAGCTGGACTCTTCTGTATGGCATTGGAGGCCGGAATAGCCGGGCGGGCAAAAACGTATCCTTGTTCCTGGTTGCGGCAATCGGCAAGGGCCACCAATGCATTTCGGTTTGAGATCCGGCAACAGTCGAATGAAGCCGCAACATCGTCGATAACGGTGTGTGCTCACCCTCCCAGTGTTTGTTTCTCATGTGTATCCTGTCAACTCTTGCTGCAGTAATTGTAGATTGTTAGCCACTTTCTGGATGTTCCCGGATATAGGCTACTGCGTCCTATTCGAATGTTTCATCCTGGCCATTCCTACACATTCGTCCATCATTAGCTTCCTCTGTCCTAGACTCCTAGTCCTACCTCTACGTAAGGTAGGCTATAAATAACTAAACATTGTTCCTCGAGTTGTGCAATGGTTAAATCTTAAAGTTGAAAACACGGTAAGCAGAGAAAATCCGAATGTTTGTTTGCTTTGATTGTATTTTATATGTATCCCATACTCAAGTTTCTAAAGTTCCCAATTCTAATAACCCAAATTCCATGATGTAAGAAAGAATTTAAGCCAAGACAATACGAGAAATAGCCGTCAATAGCGGATTGCTTCCAGCTCCGCAGGATCCACGGTAGTCGTCCAAACTGACTTCCCATACCATTGCACCGCCAAGTCCTCGAGAGAGAACAAAGTCGCTCTTTTTTGTGACCATCGCGACATCATCGTAGCCGACCCAGTTGACGACGTTAGTAGGCGACAAAGCGTATGGTCCGTTGAGTTGGTTGGGATCTTTAACAACTTGCCAGCCGTCGTTCTGAACGGCTTCGCAGATTTCAAAGTAGCTCATGTAACCTTCTTCGGAGGTAAATGAACCAGGAGCTCCGGCACCGCTGGCAGGGGCAGGAGGAGCGGTAATTTCGGTTGAAAGTTTCCAGCTGCGTCCGTAAAAGGGAATGCCAAGGTTCATTTTGGCAGCGCTGAGTCCACTTGCAATCCAATATTCGACGCCCTCCTCAACGGTGAATGGAACGGTATCCCAGGATCGCTTATGGAGAGGGGCATGGTGGTCGGCTGATTCTGGTTCCCAAGATCCGTGGAAGTCATAAGTCATCAAGTTAATAAAGTCAACCGAAGCTTCGATGGCCGGAATGTCGTAACCTGTTTACAAATAAATAAGCCGCAATGAATCACTCTTTCTCAGTGTGTTGTACAGATATGTAGTAACTAGTTAGGTTACCTAGATTGTTCTCAACACCAGCAACAGCAGCACTGAGGATAAGTCCGCTTTGAGAGAAAGCTCTCTTCAAAGTCTTCAATAGATTGACGAATCCGATCTTGTCCTCTTCAGTTTTAGGGTATTCCCAGTCGACATCGAGGCCGTCGAAACCAAATTCGGTGAGAAGCCGGACGGCCGAGCGAACGAAGGTGTCAATGTTTTCGCTGCTAGAGACCAGCTGGGAATATTTGTCGCTGAGATTGGAGTCGCCCCAGCCGCCAACAGCCAACATTGTCTTCAGGCTAGGGTTCTGGCTTTTTAGGGCGGTAAATTTTTTGTAGAACTCTTGGTCGATATCAACGGCTGGGAAGCTAGGCCGGATCTGGAAGGTGGTCTCATCCAACTCAGCGAAGGCATAGACAAGGTGAGTGCACAGCTTTGGATCAATTTGATCGACGCCAAATTGCCACGGCTCTTTACAATGGAAGAATCGTGGTTAATTTAACTCGGATGGAAAGTATAGCAAAGCAGTCAATTATTGGTAAATTTCAGTCATACCTTGACGGTTAATAGCCCAGTTGGGGAAATAACAAACAAAGCGGCCCGCTGATGATACAAATGGCAAGGCTCCACACGCCAACAACGTCGCTAGTATTAGCAGCTTCATTTTATCTATCAGAAAGTAATAATATATGATATCGAATAATATTGTAGTCTCAGTCCGGGAGAAACTATGGATGAGTATTATTAGAAATTAAGTAGCAATCAATTGATTTGCATAATACAATTTGCCATCAACATAGCACTAAATTGGAATAATACATTTTGCTACAACCATATGTTAACATTTTTTAAAAATTCAACGCAATAGTTTAGAAAACGTACAGTAAAAGTTACAATTATAAATGAACTACACTAGTCCTTCACTACTTTTTGTATTCCGCGCTTCGTGTTGGTTTACCTTGCTATCAAATCTTCTGAAAACGATTGGATGCATTTTCATACTAGCCCTACGGTTTTTATACTCTCGATAGGAGAGGTGTTATCAACCGCTAGCGATCATTGGTCAGGTAAACTATTTATTCAAATATGAACTTTGTAATTGCTGATAACATTGGATTAAACTAAACTAGTAATTTTAAAAACATATATATATTCCTCTTATTCTTAATCTTAATGCGACGCGCGATCAAGTAAAATTCAGATTGATCTGATTATGACATCATCATCGGTAATATGGCATAATTTGTGAATAGTGATTGTCTTATTACCGTTATCTTAAATGAACTCTTGGTAATCAGTGCTATATTTATAACCATTTTCCCTATTTTAATTGAAAATATAAAAGAAAATGTTTTTATTATAAGCGTGGTGCGTGAGAAATTTACTTTGAGTTAATGAAATGAACACAAAGACATTTAGTAAACAAGCACACAATTAATAAACTAAAATTGGACAGGAACACAAGTTTGCCATTATCGTTTTTCATTGACATTTATTTGTTTGTTTTATAACTTTACACGTACACCCCTTAAGGACAAAGATCGTGTTGGCTTGTTTAGAAAAGTTAAACACACAATCAGATTTTTATGCAGTGTCATTGCTGGTAAAGCAAAGGGCAGGTCAATAATAAAGGATAAGAGAATACGGTACCGTACTTTATATCTCCCGTTTTCATGGCGAATACGATAAGGGGTGTCAGACTCGACTCGTATGTTGATTAGACTAGAAAAGCAATACTGTTATGACCGTTAAACAAGTGGCATATTAATGGGGCGAAGATGATGACGATCGGATGCCCAAAGTTTGTGAAATGGTTGTCGTGAGTGGGTAAGGACGTAAGGTCCATTGCCACACTTGTTCAGGAAGTCGTCTTGGCTGAGATCCCACACAGCTGCGCCACCCAAACCATTTTTTCGGACGTATTCCCCCTTCATTCTAACCGTGTCAAAATCATCGTAGCCCATCCAAGTCCGAGTACTACTTATGTTATTAACAGGAGAGACTGCGTACACTGCGACCGAGTTGTTCCGCATGTTCCCGAACTTCTGCCATCCTCCATCTCGAATACTGGAACAAATATCATAAAAGGGCATTTGGCCGGCAATGCCAGTGTACTTGTTGCTGTTGGTTGGGCCCGAATTGGCAGAAATAGGCAGATCCATTTTGAACGGCGATTCTATCGTCCAGAGTACCAATTCTAGTAAATAAAAAATTTCCAAAATTTTGCATAATAATAGGTCTACTAAAGAATTGTTGCACACCCCAAGCAACTCTAGTAATACTAACCTGTGCAAATGATAGAAAGAATAGTTGTTTATCCGTCAAATGCTGCATTCCGAATTTTCCAACATCACACGGGATAACTATCTCCTGATGAGTATCATCCCGCTTAAGGTATGCTTTGTAAGCGACATTCAAACCCCCGTTGTCGGCAATATTTTCGTCTAAATTATAGAGGCAAATAAGACAAAATAATGGCAATATTCACATAATAAACAAATCAAATATTAGTAGGATTACTTATTGTAAGTTTCCCATCAATTGTGAGCTCGTTGACAGTGTAGGTGGAATACTGCTGAACAAGACATTCGGATCTTATTTCGAATCGTTTGATGATAGGCCTCTCCCACCATATCAGGTAGTTTCCATTCCCATCAAATTTTAGACCTTCATTATCAAACCCGTTTTCCAGTTCGTGACCGATGATGAAACCAATGGATCCCAAATTAATAGCGTGGGGGAATGTGGCATCAAAGAACGGTGGATGTAATAAGATACCGCTTGGAATAACAATTTGATTTATACGCATCTTAAAAGTGTAAAGGAAAGTGTCAAAAGGCGCTGCTCCTGTCCACCTAGCAATTGACGACGATTAATATGGACATAAATATTTGAAAACCTGTAATATAACTCCTTCGGTAAAATCATTACTCATTTTTGTCAATCGGCTGGTTGAGCTTGATCAACTTTTTCTGAAATAAAAATCGTTCCATGCAGACGGAAACTGTTCATAAAATAGCCTACTCCTCCTCAAAAATAGCCCGCGATGATAACAAATAGCATAAAATGTTTTCAGAATAACACCATTTGATAATAGAATACATTACAAGCCAAATATAATGTTGTTTCATTTCGAACTTTCGGCTTACCATAGTTGTCAAACAAACAAGATTATAGTACTATAGGAATCAAACAATCTTTCTCACTCATAAAGTAATGGTAGTCCAATAACATTGTTGCGCATTGTTGGGCGTGTTGACGGAGAATTCGAAAAATTCAATGAAACTGTCTACCCATTTTTTAATTGGAAAAATTGTCAAACGATTAATCAACCAACTTATTTTAAGCGTTGGTATTTTAAATCTTTCTTGACATTAATGGAAACTTCATATCTAATGAAATGTCTTGTAGGAGGATCTCATCGTGTCGAATATGTGTCTTGCGTTTCATTCTATTATTTCCGAACTAGTTGAAGCATATTTATTCACTTTCTTCGGTCAGTCCAATGTGTACTAAAATTTTTTGCGTGTTTCGGGTCTTATGCGGAAGATGTCATCGATTAGCTCCCTATGGTCCTTTCACACTTTCACACTCTTCCAAGGTCGTTCTTGAACGTTCTTGAAGCACGTATCGAATTCCAATCAGTGGCCGAGCCATAGACTTTTCTTTTAATAGTAGCTTGTAATACGTGAAAAATTGGAATTACGAATAGGCGGCGACTATCCCACATTTTGACGTAAGGAAGTTAAATATCAGACCTACAGCTATATTCGGCACGTTGTGTACTGAGCGCATGTACAAAGCGCAAACAGCACTAGATACAGTATTACAATGTTAAAAAAGTCAGAAATTTTTACCGAAGTAATTTTATTATAGACACAATTACCATAAAAGCAAAAAAATGTGGTGAAGAAACCCTTCGGGTACCTTACTGCGTGACGGCGCGGGTTACAGTGGATTGGCCACAAGCCCACAACGTCAAGATACTCTTACCAAATCTTGCCATTAGATGGCACCTAAAACCTATTTTTGATTGTCGTAAACCAGAGTAAACAGCAACAGAGAAGTCAGAAGTGTAAAGTTCTAACCTGTAACAGGTGTGTGTGTTATTGGTTTTTCTCTTTAGTTCATAAGCATTTGAAAACTGGTTCCTCTGACTTTTCAGATTTTAGCTACTTTGTCGTAAGAAAACATGTCAGACGAAGATGGGTGGGATGAGCTTATCTATGGGAAAACGAAGTCTGAAATGGGCGAATTCGAACCAGGAACCTCTTCTAGACGAATTAGGATATCGTAAGTACTTCAAAACGACTTTCGTATTATTAAGAGATTCAGTTATACTCTTTTTGACACAGCATACCAGATGCCCAACATCAAGCTTGTGTCGAGCAACAAGATAACAGTGAATATGCTGAAAAGTATCAACAAGAAGAAAACAATAAAACCTTAGCAGTAAGCCTTTGATTGTTTCTCTACTTTGTTTTTGCATGCTATTCAAGTTTCGAATTATCTTTAGGCTGCTACAATGGCTGAGGACTTTGAGAAGTGTCGAAAACAATATCAGGGAGCGGGCATGAGTATGCTTGAAGATGATTCAACTGTTTGTGGAGATTTACTCAATGCTCTTGACTGTGAAAGTATGGAGGTAAAGGGTGCTGTTTTTGAGAACTACAGTTTTGATGCACCTGTGCGAAGACCACTGAAAATAGATGAAAAGAAATTAGACATTCTTAAGCTACTAAGAAATGAATCTGCCATCATCATAAGGGGCTTTACTGGCTGTGGTAAAACCACGCAAGTGCCGCAATTTATTTTGGATGATTGTTATTCGACTAAAACTCCCTGCAATATCGTCGTTACTCAGCCCAGGCGCATAGCTGCCATCAGTATTGCTAAACGTGTATGTGAAGAAAGAAATTGGCCACTTGGGACAGTTGTTGGTTATAAGGTATGTTCCGAACTTTTACGGTATAAATAAAGTTCCTATCAGAACTTTGATGATATAGTTCCTGAATCTTCACTTGCCTCTTTTCAAAATCAGGTCGGTATGGAACGCCAAACTCAACCTTTTACCTGCCTCACTTACATGACCACTGGGTGTTTGTTGGAATTATTGATTGCAAAAAAATCTCTGCAGGGCTACACTCACAGTAATTTACTATAAATAAATAAAATAAGTAGGCTATTCTAATTGAATGAAATTGAAATAGATTTTTAATTTAATTGATTGAAATAGTAAATCCTGATCATATTTGTAATAATAATTATATCCACTCATGATTTTAGGAGTTAGCTCGAATTTACGATTTATGGAAACGTTGTTTGTTACCTGATTGTGATTTTATTTTCTCTCTCTGTTAGTTGTCATCGATGAGGTGCATGAGAGAGACGAAGATACTGATTTACTCTTGTTAGTTGTCCGCAAGTTTCTCCGTCATACTCAGAATGCAGTTAAAGTAATCTTGATGTCAGCTACTGCCGACGCAGAAAAATTTGCCAAATATTTCAGCACTCCAATAGAGGGAAGGTTTCGCAACGCACCTATCATTGAAGTGGAAACAAATCTGCCCTACACTGTTCGTGAATATTATTTGAACGATCTACAGAATCTTCCGGTTTATATTATTTGAAATAGTATTCTCTTTTTGACTCATTACCTAGATTTGAATCTTCTTTACAGTATCTTAATCTTCCGAAGAGAAATTTGGAATCAATAGACCCCAAGATTGACAAGCACTTGTATGAAACTGCCGCTCTGTTAATTTCTGCTTTGGATGAAAGGCGAGAAATAAGACGCTATGGCGGAAACATCGTTCACAGTCACATTTCCAGTGTCCGCTGCGCCGTTCTCGTTTTCTTGCCCGGTGTGGGTGAAATTGAGACTATGTACAAACACCTATTAGACTATGAAAACAATGCAGTTAAGAAGAATTATTGGCATGTTCTACCACTGCATTCCCGAATTACTAGCGAAGAGCAAAGTCGCGTCTTTCAACCAATCTCATCCTTGCCTCAACACATGAAGCATTACCGAAAAATCATTCTTTCCACAAATATTGCCGAAAGCTCTCTTACCGTACCTGACATAACCTATGTTATCGATTTCTGTCTTGTCAAACAGCTCGTCACTGACCCAGAGACGAATTTTTGTTCACTAAAGGTACTAATTTCAGTAGAAAGAAATTTATTATCAGAGATTCTTCAACAATTTTTTCATAGACGGACTGGGCCCCCAAGAGTAGCTGCATTCAACGTAAAGGCAGAGTAGGTCGTGTCGATGAAGGTGTAGTTTATCGGATGGTCACGGAAAACTTTTACAATAGGTAAACACTCACAGGAAATTTGATTTATCACCAAATCTTAAGCTGTTATATCATGTTTAGAACATTGGCGGCAGACGTAACTCCAGAAATTCTCCGCTGCCCCCTTGAACAAACTGTGTTGCGTGTTAAGCTGCTGGATTTGAGGGAGGAGCCCAAAGCTTTACTGGCGCTTGTTCTTGACCCACCTTCACTGAGTACCATTGCACGCACCATCCTCACGCTAAAAGAGATAGGTGCCCTTTTAATTGCAGTCGATGGAAAACTAACACCGTTCGATGGTGATTTAACATTTCTGGGTCGGGTCATTGCACGCCTCCCCATCGACGTCCGCTTTGGCAAACTCGTTATGCTTGGTAAAATCAAATCCTTATCAAATTCTCTTGCACATTAACGATATTTCTTAATTTCGGCATAGGCTATGTGTTCAATGTTCTGGAGGAATGTATCATTATGGCAGCCGGTCTCAGTTCGAAGAACATATTCACTTCTCCTCATCAACAAAAACTGCTGGCCTATCAAGTTAAGATGACGTGGTCTGAAGGCTCATTCAGCGACCCAATCACTATTCTTAACGCTTATCAAATGTACAAAAACTTGGAACAAAACGGGCATTTTCAGCGGAGTGGTGGATCGCAAAAAATGCACGAGAAACACTGGGCAAATGACAACTTTATTGAACTAAAAGCGCTTAAGGTTCATTATTATATAAAATAGCTCACAAAGCACTAAAATCACTGAATTTTTCGATTCATTAGGAAATGGATAATTTGGTCAAAGAAATTAAATTTCGTTTGAATTTTATTGGTATTGAAGAACCAACTGGGCCTAATATCAAACCATTAACGGAAAGCCAAAAGGCATTACTGCTTCGCGTTGCCATTTTTGGCGCCTTCTACCCAAATTACTTTACACGTGAAGCCGTTTCTGGTAGAATTGACGAGCGTGAGGCTGTTAGAAGTTTGTGCGGATTGGATCCATTCTCTACAGTTCGTCTTCAAGGGTTCCCTAATGACCACCCGGTTAAGCCTTATATTCGCCAAATTAAAGAAAATATGAGGATGATCTTTGGTATGTATCTTTTCTAGTTCACTCATCTTGTAGATCGCTTACACTTACAGTACTATTAAACATATAGAGATGCTTCGTGAAGACACATGGAATACAAGAATTACTGTCGATTCGCAGCGCGTCTTCGTTCAGTTTCACCAGGAGGGTAATCCAACCCAACAAAAAAGGCTTCCGGGGAAAATTGGGTTGCCTATTTATCTTGCCCTCAAACAAAAGCAGCTCGGTACACCCTTTCAGATTAAGCTATTAGATAAACGAGATGCTGAAAGTTATTCTAATCAGGTACGCCAAAGTATGCGTAATTTTAGATGCAATATTTATTAATCTTATGTTCAATACATCATAGCTAGAGAAAACAGCTAGACAGTTTTTCCATTCTAGTGATTTGGATTCCGTGGCTTCAAGTATGAGCAGATTGAGTGAGATTCCTCTAGTACTTCAAATTCCGGCGCCACGCCTCCCCGAGTTACAAGAAGCTGAAATTTGTGTAACCGTATCCCACGTAGAAGAACCCGATCATTTTTGGTGTCAACGAGTAGATGAAAGATCTAAACGCGACTACAAGCACATCAGCAGTCTTATCGGAGTAGGGGGTTCCAAATTGGATCGACTCGATCCCCAAATGACCGTTCAAACCGGAAATTTGGTGATGGGTCCCTTCTTCGGTGAATACTTTCGTGCCAAAGTCTTGAGCGTGCAAAATGTTGGCCCCGGCATACAGAAAGTTCGGTTGTATTTTATCGATTTCGGAAACGCTGAAGAAGCCCTTGTATCGCAGTTGCGAGCGATTCCTTGTGCACTTTTGCAATTTCCACCACTGGCATTCGAGTGCTGTCTGACCGGAATAGCACCCTCACTGATTTCCGATCCGAAAGGAAAATGGCTGCCTGAGGCTACCCAGTGGTTTAAAGAAGCTACATTCGAAAAAATTCTTACTGCAAAGGTAACATTATAAAAATCTTGTATGAAACCCTATATAAAATATTTCAATAAAAAAATGTATCTGACTAGGTTTTTTCCGTTGTAAATGGAGTCACTTCGATGGATCTCCTTCCGGAAGGTTGCAGCTGGGATAGATGTATCTCTAAACAGATTTTGACTTTTGAAGATAAAAATCACTGCAAATATGCGATTAAATTGGAAGAATCTTACTGTTCAAAGTTAGACAACGAAGAGCGTCGAAACGCACAACAGTCCGGAAGTGAAATCCAACCTAATTCGCAGATGGTCCGTTATAGAAGAGAGTGAGGAAATAATTTTTTGGTAATTTTTTCCCAAAAATTTGATAACTAGTGTCTATGTTATATGGTTTATAGATTTGATGCTCAGAAGACAGCAGCCGTCGAAATTTTGGCTATGGAACTTGTTCCACAATTAGAGAGTAGGAACAACAGAATCACCACCAATCTTCAGGGTCCAAACAGCCCATTAGAAATGCGAATGTTCGGCAAAGTTCAAGCACTTTTAGGATTCACCGTTAAAATTGAAAACGATTCTGTCAACTCTGTCATGCTGGATGATCAACCTGGTGACAGTCACGAGCGCGTCCTCATTGCTGCTCATGTACGATTGATCAAATGTTTTTTTTCTTCATAGAAAATGATAATTATGGTAAAATGTTGTGTTAGGTGGGAACTCAATTGAAAGCCAATCGTGTAATGACTCGCAGTACTACTCTACTTCCCAATATTCCCGGTTTGCCAGCTATTTTGGCATTGTTGTTTGCCCCGAAAGCCGAATTCCGGTCGGACGAAAAGAGGACTCGCCTTATTGGTGCCATATGTGGCTTGGGGTACGACAAGGAACGTCATAATCAGCCCTTGTACCCAGAGCATGATATGGAAATTACTTTTGACACTGCAATTGGCCATTCTGTAAGTGTCTGGATCTCTTAGTTTGCCCTTCACATTTACAGAGGTTTATTTATTTATTTTTCTCTAGGATGTGCTGCTGATTAACAAAGCTCGTTATTGGCTTAATTCTGTCTTTGGTGCTGCGCATTCGTTTAGTTCGCCAAACGCTGCGCCCTCGATAGAACGCATCCGAGAAGTGAGCCACAAAACTTTGAATTCGTTGTTTGAGCTCATCACTAAGCAGCGCAAAGATATTGAAGTTATCAATACGTGCTCTTATAAATGGAATCTCATTCGGCCGGAGCACATAATTTATTCAGATGTCCCGGACAGCCAACTCGATACTCTGGTTCCGCTCCACGACTGCGTCAAACTTACTACGTGAAAAATGAACAGATCTTGTTTTGGCGCTTCTTGTCCACGGAGGCGAGGTTTTTTCAACATTTTTTTCAACCTTCTCCGGATTCTTGTTCATAGTGCTGTTACTTGGATTGCCGCCAGAAGTCGTTTTTATTGGCGCCAAATTCGACGTTCACTAGTACAACGTTTTGTCAATAGAAACTTCAAAATACAATGCAACTTAAATTTGAGGCCGAATCGTGTATTTTTAAATTTATTGAGTTAATTTTTTTCGAATGTTAACTTTCCATCGAATGTAAACATTAAACACTAGCGCCCCTGAATCATTGAACGTGGCAATGGCGCACAGCCCAATGTTGTGAGAGCTGTCAGTTGTCAGAATAGGGTTCGTGAAACTGAGTGTTGAGTTATTGAGGTCTGACGAAACAAGGCCCAAGGAGTTCGTGTATAGACATATTGTGAATGTGCCGGCCAAATTTAAACATTCCTTTTCAAGTGTAAAAATTTACATACTATGTCGACCAGAAAGAGGAGCACGTCAGGTTCAAAAAAACAGCTAAAGGAGAAAATTGTCCAGATTTATGAGGCCTTTTTTCGCGTGAGTAATGTTCCGAAATTCCAATTATAATAGGACTACCACTTCATTGCCTCCCCTTTTTTTGGTTAATTTATGTTAACCAACAAAGGTTTAATTATAATCTTTATGTGGATAGGGTGAAGACCAGGCAGGAGGAAATCAAAATTTCTGGGATGAGTTTTTTCTACTAAAGCCAAAAGTATTCAAACTCAATAGCTCTCTACAACTCATACAACAACTGTAAAATATTGAATTTCAGGTTGGTGTCATTGAAGCAGAACTGGTGAAATTGAATGCTGAACAGTTGGCAACACTAAAAGAGAACTTAAATACATTGTTTTCAAAATGTGTATCCATGTTAGGGCACGACCATCAAATAAGAGTAGCTCATTCATTACAGGTAATGAGTCCTGCTTTCATAAAAATAAATTAACATTCAAGTTATTCTTTTACTCTCACAATTTTCCTACTAGACCCTGTGTGCCTTAATTAAAGCTGGCTTTGCCCGTGCTACTGTAGATGTAAACTGTGACATAATTGAACTTTTGATTGGTGGAGGAGCTGCTGAAATGCAAATGCAGTTGCTAATAGAGCATTGCTCAGACATTTTAACAAGTATGATCACATTTTTTAAGGTTTTACATTCTGTGAACAACTCAATAATATTACTATCTTTTGCAATTAAGGTGAATGTCCTGTTCCTATCAAAGCACTCTGTCTTAAGATGATGATATTAGCCTGCTCTGGCAATGACAACATTGCACAAAACCCTTTTTATGAGTATCTTACTCAACATTCTGTTTTTGAATCTCTGGTTCATATACTTTGCCAATCTCCTGGTGATCAAAACTTTTTAAAATATGGAAAAAATTCGCTAATTAATTTATCTTGTCAAACTTTGATTTCTAGGACGTTTGGAACTTGGACAGGATGCTGTATTGATAGTCACTCTAATGGCCTGCTACCGCAAAACTGGTAGCGCCAATCCATATGTAGTTAAGCTATCTATGCTTGATGACGAACTTGCATTGACGGCCTACGCTCAAGTTGTCATGGCCTCATTAGGGGAATTCAATGAACGCTATGTGCAAAGTCGGCAGGCGGAGCCCCAGTCGTCTTGGCTTTCCTCTTTAACTTCCATGGTTGGATCAATGTTTGTTTCTGACGAAGCAGAGATTAGAATCGGACAAGTCAAGTAAACCGATTTAATGTTTTAGTCATCAATGCAGCATAATAATTCACTTTTACTTTTAGAGCTAATGATGCTGGACTACTAGCATTGTACCAGGCCGTCCATCTCAACCGTCATTTTGTTGGTATTATAGCGCAAAGCCTCGCCGACGTAAACGTAATATAATACAAATACATATATTTTTTCAATTTTGCTTCTATTAAAAAAATTTTTACAATAGCCCCCCACATCTAGTACGGAAGAAAATGATTCAGCTGTTCAAGTGAACCAATCTGATGGTACCAACGCAAACAACGCAGCGGGTAGCGAAAAGAATAATGCTACAACAATCCCTGCTGTAGATGTTACCACGCCTACCACTAACCTCATGGCTACGTTTTTGGAATATTGGTGCGTCGTTAAACTTTCTAGTTTTCAATTGAAGTTGATAAAATTGTATTGTATCAACCATTTTCCGACAGTTCAATTGTCATGCAAGATACACGTTCTGAGGCAGCTTATCATAGTACCAAGCTGTGCTTCCTTATATTGACATGCGTTTCAGAAGACGAATACGCCAACTCATTGATGCACGACCCTGGTCTAACATTTCGGGTTCCACTTCATCGTTTGCCAATGCGACACCGCAAAAGCTTGACTGACAAGACACCGCCTTTCCGGCCGTTGGTCTGTGGGTTGTTAGGTATATTATATACTGTCGTTGTATTTGGCCTGATCACTGAAGTTACAATAACGTTTTCTTTTTTAATTGCGGTTACAGACTTGATCATCGAGTTCATTCTGAGTCATCTGATGAAAAAGTTCCCACACGAACTATACGAGTTGGCGCTGGGTGTGGTGTTGCGTGTTTTGTGCCATCAGAAGCGCTGCCGTTTGCGTTTATCACTTTGCCCATGGAAAGAACTCTGGGCAGCGTTGATTGCTTTGCTCAAGTTTCTTCACGGTAGCGACTCTGCGTTAATCCGGAAGTTTGACCTGTTCGCACTTGCCACTCAAGCCGTAAATATTTTAAACTTATTCGTCACGTTTGGTGACACGTTTCTGCCCTCACCGCAGAGCTACGATGACCTCTATTATGAGATCATCAGAATGCACCACGTCTTCGACAATCTTCACGCCATGGGTAATATTTCAAATAGCGCATGTTTCTCCCTCATTTGACGTCTCTGTGTTCTCATTTAGCATTGCGCTATTCAACGGGAGAGAGTGAATTTCGAGAATCAGCCGTCCGCTTGTCAGCCGCTCTGATAAATGTCCGTGCCATTGGCCAACACTTTAAACCCAAAGTAGAAATGTGGATGGAGAGCCAAAAGCTGTCCACGCCGACTCAAGACCAGGTCAGACTCAATCATAAGCTATTGATTTATTAAAATAAATTATCTTTCTTTACAGATTCTTGAAGTTGTTCGTTCACATTATGATTCACTGACGCTTAAACTACACGAAAGTTTGGATGCTTATGAACGCTACGCCGAACGTCCACCTGTTGCCGCTTTCCTCTCGTCCATCGTAAAAAGATTTACATTTTCCCAAACAGAAATACGGTTACTAGCCTTGTGAAACATTACAGTTACGGAGCGTCGTCTCGGTCATCCGTTCCACAACAGATCCATCTTCGATCGATGCGCACCGCTTGCTGCTGGAATGCAATGCGCCCACAACCCCAACGTCGCCGTCCGCACCGATCTGAATGGTTATTGAACCCAGTGAATTCGGATATTTTATCTTCAACTCGCTCGCCAACAAGTAAAATAGACGGCGTTGTGTATGTAGCATATAACAAATTGAATATAATACACATCCTCATCGTAAATTATACGACCCTAAACTTCACGCACCATTCCGCGTCCATTTATGGTGTTTGCTCAGATCATGTTACTGTAAAGCATTTGGCTAGGAGCCAGTATACTGCAGTCGATTGTTGCGGTCTTCTATGAATAACCGCCGGCCTGTATGGTAAGCGATACTCGGAATTTTCCCAGACTGCTGTCTACGGGGCCCCATATCCTTCCGGAGAGTGTGCGCTATAGCTGTATCTGCCAGCATCATATTCTTCACAGATGACGTTTATGTCGTCAATTAAACTCAGGAAAGAAGGCATTTATGTGTTGGAACTTAAGATGAGATTAACTGGATCGTGAAATATGAATGAATGCGAAAACCCAACGTCTGAACAAGACAAATACATTTCTCATGTTTCAATTCAGAATGATAAAATCAAATGCTGTACTTCCATATAAGGCTGTAAGGAAGCCGGCAAGCTTCGACCTCGTTTTGATAGAAGAATGAAATAAGCACTCAATTCCGACGGACTTAAATATCCATATTAGGGGTTTCCGTCCAAGTTATGAGGCAAAACACACATTTGTACATATGTAAAGATAAATCTTGGCTGCTATTTTATTTCTTAAAAGCACTTCTTTCCGTACCTGCGCCTGTCCTTCATGTCTGCATAGTTACTGAACATTTTTCTTGACATCTACTCTAGCCTACTATTTGTTAATTTAAAACGGATGCCCTTAGCGTGGCTGAAATTGACAAAACAGGTCACGATGAAGATGAAATGCTGTTAAGTGTCGAGCCCTTGGGACAGGCAGCATCAAACTAATGGGTTGGTAATAACTAACTGTTTTTTTTTACAATTTGTCTTTTCAGTCAAAGATTGCAAGAAAAGGCACCTGCCTCATTCTCGGCAATCTGTTCATATAGGGAACTGGAACCTCTATCTCTTTTTATAGTTGATTTACAAGTAGGGTAATGTAATTTTCTTATAGGTAAATGTTTACCAAAGAAATGTGCATGCAACGATAACGGACTAACCAAATGAGCCTTAAATCATTCTTAAATTCATCGTAAAAGAAGGATTATTGCGGTTTCTCTTCTCTCCTAGCGCTTCACTAGAGGGAGAGGGGATCGTAGCTTGAATTTCAATCATCGCAATACTTTTCAAATCCTTACAATCTTAAAACTCTTATTTTGACCATAATATATGTTTATTATTTTAATGTATGTAAGTGCTAAAAATTTTGATGAAAAACTGTCAGCAAATTAGTAAATCTTTTTAAAAAGTGATATGTGATAAGGTTCGTGATCTGTATACGTTGCTTGCGCGTGCTATCCAGCTCGCCATTTCTATATGAGGTCTGAACGTTGAAAAAATATGTAATAAAGATCAATTATATAAACTACATACTTGAAACGATGAACCCGTTTTCAACCAATCTCTCAGCAAGCAAAGCGTCAAGCAGTTACCCCGTCCCATTTATTTTCAACAGTGAGGACAAGATCAGCAGGTCAACTTTGCCAATAATAAAACTCGGTGCGCTGCCCTAAATAACACAAACGAGTCAATCGAGTCATTGTTCATTGATATCCTACTTCAACTTCAAGCACATCAACTGAGACATCAATAATGGCAACAACTCCTGGCGAATTGCAACATATTCCAGTTGATTCGGGCCAATGGGGCGAGTGATGGAACGGATGGAACGCGCTCAGTAAACAAATAATCATCACCAGGTCAACCAGAACTTGGATCATAAAACTTGTTTGATGACAATGGACAATCGATCCCGAGTCGCTAATTGACACTTGCATTCCAACTTGCGGGTAATGTTCATAAACAGCTGCGCCGTCCCCTCCTGGGGAATTACAGCGTCCAGACAAATCCAACTGGAGAATACTATCAGCAGCAAGTCGAACAGCTGGATGCAAATCAGTATGTTGCAAATGGAATTGGTATTGTGCCAATTTATTACAATCAGCTCGTCAAAATCCCCGCTGGGATAACCTTAACAGTTAATCCCATTATTCATTATTGACGTTTCTATTACGAGTGGCTGCCACAACCGATCCAAAATGTTAATATACGGGTCCGTTCGTTTTTCCTCGGTCTACAACTTGTCCAGTGGACCTAAGCGGATCGAATTTGCCATGATCGGAGTTTCATCAAGCTGCGACATAATCTTTAATCGATTTTACTTCGATTTGATTTAAAGTTCAACGTTAAGCTTCATCTCTGCTTCGTGAGTGAGTAAATAAACAAGTTGCTGTTCATGTCACGTTTTTTTATTCTTTAGTGAAGTTGCGCCCATGGGTAGCTACATTCAAAGGTAGCTAACGATAACGCCAATGTGACTTGCTTGTCCTTGCTAGGTTCGCGTGATGCACGGAAAGGACTGGTGTTTCCTTTTCTAGTTCATGCAATCATGCGGCGGCCAAACTTGATCGAAAATACGCCACCCTCTCCTAGCCATTGATCTACGGAACCGGTGATCCACCGTGATCGAGTACGTCAGAGCGGACAAGCACAGGTAAAGTTAGACAATCGTGTTGAACGCGTTGCGTACCGTCATCTTTCTTTCTTCGGAACTTTTTTCCTATTCCATCGCGATAGTGTGCGTAGGGGTTGTCTAGTTTCTGTTCCTGGGTAAAGTGCATGATGATAAAGTAAGACAATGGTATCCGTTTTGGCTGTGCCTCAAGTTTTGCCTGTTTTTTTTCGTACAATTCAGGTAGGGAATCGGCATTGATCCAAACATTGCAACACGTTACGTTCTTGCTTTATTCGAAAACCCGTTTGTTGTTTGTAACCTCTGGCGACACGCTTCTTCCTCCGCAAACACACACGTACTTTATGTTTTCGACGCCCTCTTTCACCCCGAAAGGTTTGCCAAGTCGTTTATATGTCGTCCTATGCAAGGGAAGAAAGCACTTAAACATCAATCACAGAACAATTACTTGACTCTGACTTGATCTTTCGTCACCAAATCTTCAGATCATCTAAATGCTAAATAAGAAAGGCGACGCCAGTAAGGCTAAAAGAATGGAATCGAGGATAGGACTATACGATTTCATTTGTGACCGCTATACACCAAACGTCTTAACTTTCAATCCTTGTAGGGTGCAAGAAAGAAGAGGGTTCCACGTTTGGCCACGCCAATAGATTGTATCGTTTTATGTGCAACGTAAGGCAGATGACATGGAAAATATCTCTTTTCTATCTACGAACCTGCATCCCACGGTAAATGAAATGCTGCCCATCAGAAAATTCATTTTAAGATAAAAAATCGTGTGTATTAGAATATTAAGGTAGCGGTTAATTAGTTCACGACACATTTAAGGAAAAGAAAATAAGTCAGTCACTCAGTCAGGGAAGGGCACGCAATGCCCTTTTTCCCGCGTGGTTTTTTTGGTATGTTATTTTTCATTCTTGATTACATAAGATATCCCCATCTCCATTTCTGGCAGTGGGACGCTAAGCAGCCTGACTTCTTTATATATAGTGAGACATTCTACTGGGTGGACTGCAGAAGGGACTGAGAGGTTTTTACTCCGTTCAACGGCTCTAACCGTGCCTTTATACGTATCTATTGTAAAACAGAAAAGGGAATTAATTGTAAGATGACCGTAAAGGCTGTTCTGTCTCTTCCGTCTGCTTGGCTGGCTGCTGCGTTTCTTGTGAGTTGCTGATTGGAGTTGGTAGCCTGTAGCCCATGACTACTCGTGCTGTGGGATACTGTGGAGACACCTGTACCATAAATCAGCGTTGTGGAATATTAGCCCGTTGGCTAATCGAATGTCAAAATTATCATATTTAAATTATTGTTTTTTTTTCTTACTTGGTGCACCATGAAAGCCTCGTACGACGAACCGGTTGGCGAATTCTATTTAGACGATATTGCAAAACAGGAAAACTTGCTGTTAGTCGGTCAGTGTTAACAAAAAATTGGAATTGAAGAATATATCGGTACATAAGAGAAAACTCGGGATTCTTCCGTACCAACTAATGCGCGCTCGCTATTATGGTAGGAAAGCCTGCTCTTGCGAAAAAAAACTCTCCCTTACATCTGCCCAAAACTCGATGATAAATAATGGCGGCCCCCCAAAAAAAGGGGCTACTTGACACAACTACATGCTACGACATTCATTTTTTTTTACAAAACTCATTTAGGGTTAAAATGTGATTCTGCTAATTCCTTCTGGTGTTGCAAGTAGCCCTGCCTGTTGCAAAGTCCCCTCAATATAGCCCAAAACTCGTGATGGCTAACCAGAAAATACAGATTGGTTATTACATACCGGGCCAAAATTATCGCCATTTTCTTGGACGTTGCTACGCTGAAAGTATGATGGTGTCCGGGCAACATTTTTGTTCTCGGTAACAGTACTAGTCTGTTGGAGAGAGTACGATGATGCTGGGGCAACATCCCGATTCTCTTGAACAGTACTAGTCTGTTGGGAAAAGTAAGACGATGCTGGGGCAACCGTTAAATCGCGATTCTCTTGATAATTGCTATTTACATCATAACATGATGAGCATTTAGCTGGGGCGACATCTTCTTGAACAGCATTATTTTGTGGTTGGGAATAGGATGTGGCAATATTATCCTGAACGTTGTTCTGCCGCTGGACAAAATAGGACGATGCTGGCGCAACATCCCTAATTTTCATTACATCGTTCGTTTGTTTCGGGACAAAGTATGATGACGCTAAATCGCGGTTCTCATCGGCAGGAAGTGCTTTTCTCGGGAAGTAAGGCGTTGCCATGGGAGGAATTCGACTTTCCTGAACATTATTATAAGTCTGTCGTTGATAATATGACGGTGATGGATCCACGCTGTGTGTGCGATACGTATTAGTGGTACTGGGTGAAGTATAGTAACTCCTAATACGCATGGCTCCCGTGTACGGCATATACGTTTGTACTGGTGTATTTCGATGATAAGTTGACTGATGGGATGGGTATTTCCTTCTTGTTTGGAGTTCGCTTCCGGACGACGACGGAGAGTATTGAACCTGATGGCGACAGAACACAGGGTTGTGCACTTGTTCGTTGGGGTAGGAACCGTCATCTTGTGGAAACGACGGGGCATCAACCACAACAGCATCATGCTGTCTGGTGAAAATCCCGCCACCATACGGAGCAGAGTAAATACACTTAAAAACCATGACGAACCACAAGAGAAAATTGCATAAGGACTTCATGATGATGTCGAAGACGCGCGTGTCTCTGCCTGATCAAGGCGTCTGAGATACTGAACGTTGGAAAGCTGCCGGCAGCAGCATGATGGTCCGCTGGTAGAGTTCAACAGCTAAGTTTTCTTATGGCAAAGGAGAAAGAGACGGTCCAATGGAAGGGATTGGGAAAAAAAGGTCACGAACGTGCGCTGAATACAATCTAAGGCGTTGTAGAGCGCCTCCTCAGCAGACGCGAGCGCCGTGCAACACATTTGGCTGCCAATTCTTGAAACGTCTTTTATTTCCTCATTCCCTCAGGTAAAAGAAGACGTTACCATGACGAGCATGCATAATGACGTGCCATCCGAGTAAAACAGACAAACTCCCCTTTCTCAGCCTATCCGTTTTCATGGCTGCCTAGGCAACCGACAAGTTATTAGATCGATGGGCCGGTCGTTGTTTCTCGTTAGTTGGTGCCTTTTAGCACCCAGGTGCACATGCATTCGAAACACCTCTGAGACATCCGCGAATTTTCAGCTGAATATACTGAAGACACTTGGCAGCTGAAGGAAACAAGAGGCGGTACAGTAGTGGGAAAATGATGCGCAAGTTCCTGGTGCGGCCTTCGCTGGTTGACGAGCGGACCAAGCAGAAGCAGCTGGCCGACCATCACAACAAGGTAGGTCTAAAGTGGGTCACCAATTGACAAGAGAATCGCCTCGATTTCACCAGATGGCTTGGTCTTCCTTCTATGTTAACAGCTTCGACAAGCGACACATGCCATCGACTGCATTCCGCCGCCGACTTACAGTCATTTAACGGTACCATTTTCTTTTTCGCAATCTAATTGTTATGCCAAAACCATTTAGTAGTATTTGCCGCGGGTGCGAGTAAACTCGTTGCGGTGTTGATGGCGGCCATATTATCCAAACTTTTGATGGATTTGCAGCTCAAGTTGAAAAAACTACAGTTGGAACATGAACGCATCTGGCAGATCGAGAACGAAAATCGACGATTGCTCTCTCGACTAGCAGAGATCATGAGCCGTGCCAGAAGTAGCTGTAAGGCAAGGTTCAGCGTCTACAACAGCAAGTGCGTGTAATCGCACAAGATGTCAATTATAATCATTCAAACTTGTTGAAACCGTTAATAAATTAGAAGGTTTGGCGCTGGCGTTAAAGTGCGTCCGACGTCTCAACCAAGAATCGTCATATCTAAACAGCGAGGAATTGGCAATCGTAGCGACCAACAAGACGGGATTAAGGAATCGGATTGGCATAGGACCGTCAGTCCTCGTCGGCCGCATACAGTTGCCGTTATGGCC
Source organism: Ceriodaphnia dubia (assembly GCA_022539655.2). Lineage (NCBI taxonomy): Eukaryota > Metazoa > Arthropoda > Branchiopoda > Diplostraca > Daphniidae > Ceriodaphnia > Ceriodaphnia dubia. The sequence goes on along the minus strand of JAKUCG020000200.1, from coordinate 1,101,819 downwards.
CGTGAGTCGCCTCGCCACAACTCGACCAATGCTGACTTTGTAACTTCATGCAACACGATGAAAAAGACCAGAAACCGTAAACACCAAGCCTTGTGCGGATGTGCTAGTCGCCAGCCGATGCCGCAATCGGCAATCGAAGCTCTTCCAGACACCAAGTTGCCCCTCGTTACACATCAGTCCCCTTTAAATGATGTAACCGATTTGTTGTTCGGCATTCAGAGTGTTCAAATAACCGTGAAACAACAAAGCACAGATTAAAATAACACGATCATCTCAACCGCTAATCAAAATAAAAATTATTCAACGTCGCTAGCCTTTCAGTTGATAAACTCTCCCACTATTTAATAATCACCCATTGATACATATGTTGAACTAAAGAAAATGAAGCGATTATCCAATTGAAAAAGAAAAATACAATGGATAATAGACAGTGGAAGGCAACTTATTTCAATGGATCCATCAGCAGAACTCCACGTGGTTTGTCCAACACGAAGACTCCATCCTTGAAAATGGTTTCACCTCTCAAAACAGTCATGACCACACGTCCCTTGAGATTCTTGCCCAAATACGGCGAAAGCTTGTGTCGGAAATGCAATATATCCGGAGTTACCTGAATTGAGGAAATTCCCCAAAAGTAAGTTCATATTCACATCATTCTAATAGAAGAGACGATTTTGGTTTTCCTTACTGTAATGCTTTCGTCAGGATTCCAGACGACAAAATCGGCATCCATACCCACAGCAATGGACCCTTTGCGATGATCGAGGCGAGCCAACTTAGATGTGTTGTAACTCAGAAAGCGAGACACGTCATTTAAAGACAGTCCTTTAGGTTGCCCAAAGGTCCATAGAAGTGGCAATACTGTAAAATTTAAGAGTTGGCGAATGTATTGCTATTTTGGGCAGCTTTCACTGTAAAAGCGTACCTAGCTGTAAGGATGAAATGCCACCCCATGCTTTCATAAAGTCTCCAGTGTCGACGCATTTCAAGTCTTGTGGTGCTGGTGAGTGATCCGAAACTACCAAATCGATCACACCATCCAACAAACCTTGCCATAGTAGGTCCTTTTTTTGCGTAATATTTGTAAGGTAAAGCGTAAATTTCAAACTGGTATACCGGCCAAAGCCACTTTTAAAGGGATATTAGCGTATTGCTCACCTGATTGTCCTTGCCCCTGATAGGCGGGCAGCATTTGAATTGGGTGGCTTTGACAGGCACTTCTTCAGCCGAGAGGGTTAGGTAATGTGGGCATGTTTCAACAGTGATGGGGACTCCATCCTTTTTAGCTTGCGCAATAAGTGGGATGGCCTCAGCGCAAGACAGGTGGACTATGTGGCTTGGCACCCTATATTTGGCACACAAACAATCTTATAATATCAAGTGTAAAATCTAGGCCAATAATGATTCCTAAATCCTAAGTTATTACCTGTAGCGCCTGCACAATTCAATAACCAAACGAATGGCTTCTACTTCCATGACCCCGGGTCTGGATTGCAAGAAGCCTCGATAAACATTCGGTGGTCCTTCGAGAACTTTCTCACTCACAGCAGAACAGCATTCAACCTCCGCGTGAAACTAACCACAACAAAAATTTTGAGATTGTCTACAATTAATTTCAATGTAGCACCAGTACCAATATAGTCGATGAAGAATTTTGTAGTTGCTGGAAAGCAATTTCAAGATGCTCCTCTTTTACTTGAGGGAATTCATCCACGCCACTAGGACACATAAAACACTTGAAACCCCGTACTCCATCACTCAAAAGTGGAACCAACTCATCCTTCAAAAATCATATTTTAATGGGAATAAAATATGTGAAAAAGATGTTGAACTAATGGTATATAGTATTTACTATATATTTACTATAAGTTTACCTGATTTCCTGGAACAATGCCACCCCAAAAGGCAACATCTACCATAACATTACCAGAGGCAGATTGATATTTGGTGCAGAAATTTTCTCTAGTTGTTGTTGGTGGAATTGAGTTCCTGGATAACAATTGAAATGCATTAATTTAGAAGAAGCACAAATATACTAAAAAACATAAATATTCATACAGAGGCATATCAACAATAGTTGTAACACCTCCAGCAGCAGCAGCTCTTGTGGCAGTAGTGAATCCTTCCCTGTTGTATTAGATGAAATAGAGATATAGGTTTAACATATTGAAAAAGAGGAGATCTATTACCAGTGGGTCCTTCCAGGTTCATTTACATGTACATGAGAATCAACAACACCAGGAGAAAGAACCAGATTTCCTAAATCAACAGTCACATGTGGTTGGAATCTATAATAAGGTTTGCCGGTTTAGCAGTCACATCATAAGTGTAAATGATAACAATTGGGCATGAGTTTAATCGTTTATGTCTATACTTAATATTACAAAATCTCTCATTTTGAAATTGTATTTAAATCAAAGTTCTTAATTATCACCATCAATGTGTGGAGCCAATGAGGAAAGGAAGTAATAGTTTTGGTGAAAAACTTCAGACTATTAATGATAATTAGTAGTGTCTAACTGAACCCCTTTGTTAGTTTATGTGACGTTTATGTTATATCCAAAACATACTCATCATTGGTGCCCACATCATTACTGTAGTCCTTCACAGCTACAATTTTCCCATTCTTCGTAATGACAGACGCAGAAATTACTCCATCGAGTAACACAACTCGTTGGCTTTTAAAAATTACAAAGGAATCCGCGTTGGGCCCTAGAGTTCAGAAATATCAAGCACGTGAAAGCCTACATGTTGTAACTTAAGCTACATATGATAAATCGCACAAGTACCTAATGTACACATTTGCGTAGATCGTAAATTGATGAACGAAGAAACTATAGAAACTATAGCTACAAGTTTAATAAAAAAGGTTAATGAAGGAATGTGTGAAGTCTGGGCTTCTGGTGCTACCGTGCTAATCACGGCTTCGACAAAACTACAACGTGACAAATGATGGACAAATGAGACGTATCAAGTTTGTTTGTTTGCAATGTTGTGCTATATGAACGCCATCTCTGGGAACAACTTACAACTTAGTCTAAAGGTAAATCTCTAGCCAGCTGATTCCTCGTTAGGCCAGGCGAGAGCCGAACGAGAACCAAGGACCAGATCCGACAAATTTTTCGTCGTAATATTGGTTCGCTCAGCATCGCTCTTGATCTTGTTATACCAGAAATGTTAAACTTACTTCGTTCGCGATGTGTTGCCCACAGTAATATTTTAGCTTCTTCTGTTTCGTTGCAATTACGATGGTCTTCCTCTGTCGAACACACTCTACAAGTCAGAAAAGACATTGAGCACCAAAGAGAGCTATCAAGGCAAGGAGGAGGACCTAAACGTATTGCATCTCAACACAAAAAGGTTTTAACATAATTTCCCGGGACATACTTGTCGCAAATTCAATTTTGAAATTAAAAATATTTCAATTTTAGGGGAAGCTGACCGCCCGAGAGAGAGTTGATCTATTATGTGATGATAATTCATTTGTGGAATATGATGCATTTGCAGAACACACCTGCACAGATTTTGGAATGGATAAAGAAAAGGTATGAGTGTAGTTCTATTAACATGAAAACATATTGAAACTATTCATATTTCTATTCTCAAAGTATCCAGGTGACTCGGTTGTAACTGGTCATGGTTTGATTAGAGGTAAGCTTGCTTACATCTTCAGTCAAGACTTCACTGTATTTGGAGGAAGCTTATCTTCTGTCCATGCTAAAAAAATCTGCAAGGTAAAACAACATAATTAAAATGTTACCTAACACTGTAAGTGAAACAATATTTGAATAATAGATTATGGATGAAGCTTTAACTGTTGGGGCACCTGTTATTGGCTTGAATGATTCTGGTGGTGCTAGGATTCAGGAAGGAGTCGAGTCGTTGGCAGGATATGCGGATATTTTTTTGCGTAACGTCATGGCGTCTGGTGTCATTCCTCAGGTTGAAACGTTCTACTCAGACATTGAAAGATTTTTGTTAACAAATACATCTGGTTCAATAGATTTCTTTGATCATGGGGCCCTGTGCAGGAGGTGCAGTCTATTCTCCTGCTTTGACTGATTTCACTTTCATGGTCAAGGACTCCTCGTACCTTTTTATTACTGGACCCGACGTCGTCAAGGTAAAATATTGATGATTTTACTTTGTTCTGAAATGATTTCCATAATATTGAAATATGTGTATGCAGTCAGTTACGAATGAAGATGTAACTTTCGAAGAGCTTGGTGGGGCGAAAACGCATACAACAATCTCTGGTGTAGCTCACAAAGCGTTCGAAAATGATGTTGAAGCCCTTCTTCAGCTTAGGGATTTCATGAGTTATTTGCCACGGTCTAATAAGGATCCAGCTCCTATTCGAGTACCATGTGATCCTTGGTAATCATAGTTGAACTACAACGAACAGAAACAAAATAAAATTGATTTTTAATGTTTAAATTAGGGATCGAGATGTTACTGGCTTGGACACCGTTATACCTCTTGAGTCGACAACCGCCTATGATATGCTAGATGTTATCAATTCCATCGTAGACGAGAGGGAATTTTTTGAGATTATGCCCACTTCAGCAAAAAATATTATCGTAGGATTCGCTCGCATGAACGGTCGATCTGTTGGCATCGTCGCTAACCAACCCAAGGTGGCGGCTGGTAATTCAACTTTATAAAGATCTCTATTTGATGTAAAGGTGTAATCTGATATCCGGTAATTTCAGGTTGTCTTGATATCGACTCTTCAATCAAAGGAGCGCGCTTTGTCCGTTTCTGTGACGCATTTAATATTCCCATCATAACGTTTGTTGACGTGCCTGGTTTCTTGCCCGGAACAGCTCAGGAATATGGAGGCATCATTCGACATGGAGCTAAGCTCTTGTACGCATTTGCTGAAGCCACTGTTCCTAAAATCACCATTATTACTAGAAAGGTTTATCTAGTTAACATTTGAATCCGTAAAACTTCCTATTACAAAATCGGTAACAATTTTAGGCTTATGGAGGAGCGTATGACGTGATGAGCTCGAAACATCTTCGAGGGGATAAAAACTACGCTTGGCCGACTGCAGAAATTGCCGTTATGGGAGGTAAAGGAGCTGTATCAATTCTTTACAAGGGAAAACCAAACGTGGAACAATATGAACAAGAGTATGTTCGCAAATTTGGAAATCCATTCCCAGCCGCGGTTAGAGGTTAGTGTGCCGTAACAAATTTTCAAATTCCAGACTACATATTTAAACTTTCTAAACCAATTTTAGGGTTTGTCGATGATATTATTCAGCCAAGGACTACTCGACGTAGAATTTGTGAAGATTTAAACGTTTTAGCTGCTAAAAGGCAAAGTAATCCATGGAAGAAGCACGGAAATATTCCGTTGTAAATTTGTTATAATTTTGTTCAGTTTAAGTTTCCTTATGAATTTTGTTGACACAATATAAAGGAAAATTGGGAGTTTCAACAAACTTGTGTCCGAATCATTGGCCTAATTAGTCTATAGGGGATTGGTCTTATTGATTTTTTACTTATTCAGTAAAGCTGGTTAGATGAACCTTTGAGCAATGCATGAGACTTTTGTACTGGACAGAATTGAATTAAAGGAAAATTGTTACCCAACTTGAAACAGTGCAAATGAACTGTTTAGTGTTTCATGTGCAACAGTTGTTTCTTGCTTTACTAATATTTTACTGCCTGTATATAGAATGCAAATTAAATTGAGTCGTTCCGCTTATGTATTTTCCCAGTTTAAAAACATGTTGGATGAGAGGCAGCTTGAGTTCCCAAAATTTAGAATTTTTCAGCAATCAATCCATGTTTAAAGAACATCATTACAGGTCGACTCTCTCCATTGATGTCACGGTACTCCATCAAGGCAACCATACCATCAACATCCATTTGGGAACCTTTAAACAAAGAATTAGCAATAAATACTGAGACAAACCAAATGTTAAGTGTCTTACCAGTAAAAAACTGCAAGTCCTTAAATCTTCCCAAAAGGTCTTTCATCACTTTGCTCATATTCGACTTGAAAGTGTCAACTTCAGAGGGATTTGTTTCTTCCAACTTAGCAACCAGCCTATCGAAACAAGTTGAGTAAGCCAACCATCTTTAAATATACCATCAAGAAAAAAATATATTACCTCTTCATGTAGTCTTTCAAATATTGGGTGTAGCCCTTCTTGTCACCAAAAGCAAAGCATTCAACCAATTGATGAGCTAAAACAATGTCACAGCCAGCTTCCACTGCTTCTTCAGTGCCTTCATCACCTTCCTCAGCTGAGGGGTTGGCACCAGCTAAAACAATTTCTCCGGCTTTCCGTGACACATACTAGATTCCCACAAAACATTTTATTAGCCATTGATACTAAAGGTGTCATCATTCTTTCACAGGAAAAAATAACATAAAAAATAACGTCAAGTTTTGAATTAGAGATGTCTAGCAAGAGTTTACCTTTCCAGTGACTTCGTAAAGGACTCCATCGACGAGCTTGATAGGGTAGCTGTCAGAGAACATCTCGTCATCTAAAACAATAAAAACCAATTATTTTCTAGGTGATATTTGACCAAGTGTCATCTTGATATCCATCTGTCAAACCGGCGCTCAAAATTTCAATTTTTTCTCCAACAGTCTTTGAATAATTCGTCGAGAAAAATATTACATTAAATAGAGAAATAGCTATGGATCAACTTACCATTGAAAATATCCTTGTAGATAATCATTTTGGAAAGATGATTTGTGATAAAATGGGAAACGAGAAACACGACACGCAAGTTTATGCGAGAAGGACTTGCGAAAGACCGAGCGTTGCCAGGTTTCGAAACACCACAAGAAACTTTCTGTAGACGCCGTAGGCGATTCAATTAGTTTACTCATCAGACGACAAATTAATGAATGAAATTTTCAAACTCTATTACCAATCGAGTAAATTTGGTTCAGTATGCAAATATTAAATATTACAAAATGGACACTCTTTCTGACTGAGCCTTTAACGAAATTCTCAAGAGTTGCATAGCCCAGTTTACACGCTCAATAGGAGGCGCTGTGAATATAGTCACACGCCGTGTGATGTTTGACCGCTAGATGGCTCTTGCGTGTTATATCGTCTGGTTGGGTACGTCGGGAAGTTCTGTCTTCGAGAAAGAGCGATTAGTCGGTTACGGCTTCGAGCCGGTATGGACCTCTGTCTGGTCCCGTCTTATGCATGTAGTACAAATATAGATGTATATTTTTTACTTTTTGCCGTTTGCGTCATAATTTTTGGAAACCGAATCATATGATAAAAAGAAAAAGATTTTTAATGGTGTAAAGGAAAACTTGGTATTAAAAGCAACGTCTTAGTCATAATATTCAAAACAGATTAGTGACATAATGGAGTGCACCCCAAAATTGACCTTTTGACTACCGTACACAACAGTACCGAAAATAAGCTCAAGAAATCACGCTGTCGGCCAGTTACGCGTTAATTAGTTATGAATATTTAGTAGTTAAGTTAGGAATCTTATCTTTTAACATAGAGTGGAAATTTCGCAAGGGAGCAGGTCCCCCTAGACCGCCCCTTGGCAAATTTCTTTGTGCGTCAGGTTCCTCACCCCTCTTGTTCATTAAAAACTTTACTTTTGAAACTTCTAAAGAACGAATGAACTTACAGAATAAAACTCGGTTTTCAGAGAACTGTTACTCAAGGGATCCCCAGCTTATTGTCCAGGTAATCTGAAATTCGCCGTGTTTACCTTATGTATTTTTGAAATGTTTCTTCTGCAATTACTTATTTTTTAATAATATTTCACAGTTTTAATTACATTTTAATATTTTTCTCCGGAATGGGCTGAAACTAGAGAACTGGAATTGCCATGATGTCAGTGATTTATTTCTGTATCCTTAATCGGAGCAATTATTGGGATTATCGCGTTTGTCACTATTCGAAGAGGAATTGACGTTTCCGTTTTTTCATAGTATTTGAAGGGTAGCATTGAACGTAAGTGGTATTTCATCAGCTTGCCCTGTCAATCTGGATATCATTGTGTTTCTCCCAAAAAAATTGGCAAATGTTTCTTTTGCAATCACAGATTTGTTGATAATATGTATTAGTTGTTAACCAATTATTTGGCACATTCGGCAAATATAGATTACGTTACTCAATATTCATGGTAATAGTAGAGCCAGGACCGTGTTCAGTAGTAGGGCCTGGGCCGCCATTAGTAGAGCCAGGGCCGCCAGGTATAGTAATAGGTGTGTCGTGGTATGCGTCGTAGTATAAAGGGGGGGGGGCTTTTGTAGACTTGGCGCTGTAGTTGGCGGATGACTCGGCGCTGATGGAGTAGGTGCTGGAGTAGTCGCTGGAGTAGGTGCTGGAGTTGGCACTTGAGTCGGCGATGGAGTCTGCCTAGGAGTAGAGGTAGACGCAGTCAGTATGAGGTCGTATGAAGTGTCTGTTTTTGTAATTGGTTGTTTGAAGTACAAGACTTGCATGACCACGAATGCAATAACAATTATCAAGGAAAATTTTACTCTGGACTCGGCGCTGGAGTATGGGGTAGGCACAGTTAGTATTGGGTCGTATAAATGGTCTTTTTTCCCCTGAGGGATTTTGTAATCAAAATCAACCGAAGAATGATATCCACTTAATAATTTTAATTAGAATTAACTATCGGATCCTCTGTTAATTAATAATTGTACGGCGAATGTAATTCGCTCGACCCTATTAAAGGGTGACTAAAGATTACTGCTGTGGATGAAAAGTCAGCATATTGGGATGGAAACTGAAACCAATTTCTGCTTCAGAAGTGGCAACAGATAGATGAACTATATCTTTTAGTATGTCTACAGGGCTACGAGACTGATTTCCGATTGTTTTAATCTCCATTTCGAGAATTGGAACGATTTCCCTAATGAGTTCCGGGATATTGGTGTCAGAAATTCCACTGTCTTCCGTTTTCTCCCATTGAATTCCCGTGTCAGTTTCATCTTCCGGAAAAACTGAATTTGCGATCCCTGATGTTTGCGTACCGTTCTCAATTGTTTCCGATTTCATCACTTAAAAAGGAAACTGGAAACCAATGAATGAAAGGCATATGAATACAGTTAAGAAGTATTAACTTAAGCAAAGGGACTTTCATTCTTTCACAAAGGGATTTTCAGACATCGTTGGTTTTTCCATGTTCTGGGAAGGTTCGTAGTTTGGTGCGCAGTGTAAGAATAATGTGTATTTTTCCATATGTCTTGTATAGTCTTAAAGGCCCTTGATATCAAATCCATCAAACCACAGAAAAGGACACAAACGAAGTTGCACATTCTCAGGAACCAGCTGCAGCTGCAGTTTCCTTGATTTTGCTGGTTGTTCATTTTGTATGATAATAATGCAATCCATCATTACAAAATGTGAAGTTCAATATTTCATAGTATTTTGTAGTATTTCGTAAAAACCCTGGCCTAAAAGGTGGACCTTTTCACTTACAGAATAAAACTCTGTTTTCAGAGACCAGTTACTCAAGGGATCCCCAGCTTGCCCAGTCAATCTGAATTTCACCATGTTTATCTTATGTATTTTAGAAATGTTTCTTTTGCAATAACATATTTATTTATAATTTATATTAGTTAAAATGAAAATTTTTAATATTTTTTCCGAAATGGTTAAAATCTATTTGGCGAGTGGTTGACTGCCATGCCGTCTGTCGGCCGTCAGTGAAATATTTCTGTAACCTGAATCGAAGCAATAATTGGGATTGTGGTCGGAATTCGTTGGGACCAACTTGACCACTAATACTATTAAGGCAATGATAAGGGCTATTAAGGCAATGATGCACATAACAAGTATAAGCCACTTTGCCGGATTGTCCACTTTTACTCCAAAGATTCTCTTGCGGAACATTTTTGCGAGTCCTGCTTGACCGCCAGATTTAGGACCGCCAGGTTTAGGAACGAATTTCAGCTATGGGAACTTCAGCTATAACAGAAGTTACAGACCCATACCTTGCCTTTAACTTCACATAGAGGGTTCAAAATAGCTTGACATTCTACTCTTGTACAAATGGCAGGCGGATCACAAGTAATGTTATGCAAATCTGATCAATTAAATGAAAATGAGAACTATATTGAATTGTACTAGAATTCAATTAAATTCAAAACTGACTTCAAAATTAGTACATTAGATGTACTAATCCCAGTGTTTCCCACTTGTTTTACTAATCCCACTTGTTTTTGAAATTCTTTATCAATGTGGTGATTATTTGGATTGGCTTCAGAGTTGTTAGCTTCTGTGGCTTGACTGGCTTTATGTGAATTGATCTCTGCTTCAGAAGTGGCAACAGATAGATGAACTATATCTTTTAGTATGTCTACAGGGCTACGAGACTGATTTCCGATTGTTTTAATCTCCATTTCGAGAATTGGAACGATTTCCCTAATGAGTTCCGGGATATTGGTGTCAGAAATTCCACTGTCTTCCGTTTTCTCCCATTGAATTCCCGTGTCAGTTTCATCTTCCGGAAAAACTGAATTTGCGATCCCTGATGTTTGCGTACCGTTCTCAATTGTTTCCGATTTCATCACTTAAAAAGGAAACTGGAAACCAATGAATGAAAGGCATATGAATACAGTTAAGAAGTATTAACTTAAGCAAAGGGACTTTCATTCTTTCACAAAGGGATTTTCAGACATCGTTGGTTTTTCCATGTTCTGGGAAGGTTCGTAGTTTGGTGCGCAGTGTAAGAATAATGTGTATTTTTCCATATGTCTTGTATAGTCTTAAAGGCCCTTGATATCAAATCCATCAAACCACAGAAAAGGACACAAACGAAGTTGCACATTCTCAGGAACCAGCTGCAGCTGCAGTTTCCTTGATTTTGCTGGTTGTTCATTTTGTATGATAATAATGCAATCCATCATTACAAAATGTGAAGTTCAATATTTCATAGTATTTTGTAGTATTTCGTAAAAACCCTGGCCTAAAAGGTGGACCTTTTCACTTACAGAATAAAACTCTGTTTTCAGAGACCAGTTACTCAAGGGATCCCCAGCTTGCCCAGTCAATCTGAATTTCACCATGTTTATCTTATGTATTTTAGAAATGTTTCTTTTGCAATAACATATTTATTTATAATTTATATTAGTTAAAATGAAAATTTTTAATATTTTTTCCGAAATGGTTAAAATCTATTTGGCGAGTGGTTGACTGCCATGCCGTCTGTCGGCCGTCAGTGAAATATTTCTGTAACCTGAATCGAAGCAATAATTGGGATTGTGGTCGGAATTCGTTGGGACCAACTTGACCACTAATACTATTAAGGCAATGATAAGGGCTATTAAGGCAATGATGCACATAACAAGTATAAGCCACTTTGCCGGATTGTCCACTTTTACTCCAAAGATTCTCTTGCGGAACATTTTTGCGAGTCCTGCTTGACCGCCAGATTTAGGACCGCCAGGTTTAGGAACGAATTTCAGCTATAACAGAAGTTACAGACCCATACCTTGCCTTTAACTTCACATAGAGGGTTCAAAATAGCTTGACATTCTACTCTTGTACAAATGGCAGGCGGATCACAAGTAATGTTATGCAAATCTGATCAATTAAATGAAAATGAGAACTATATTGAATTGTACTAGAATTCAATTAAATTCAAAACTGACTTCAAAATTAGTACATTAGATGTACTAATCCCAGTGTTTCCCACTTGTTTTACTAATCCCACTTGTTTTTGAAATTCTTTATCAATGTGGTGATTATTTGGATTGGCTTCAGAGTTGTTAGCTTCTGTGGCTTGACTGGCTTTATGTGAATTGATCTCTGCTTCAGAAGTGGCAACAGATAGATGAACTATATCTTTTAGTATGTCTACAGGGCTACGAGACTGATTTCCGATTGTTTTAATCTCCATTTCGAGAATTGGAACGATTTCCCTAATGAGTTCCGGGATATTGGTGTCAGAAATTCCACTGTCTTCCGTTTTCTCCCATTGAATTCCCGTGTCAGTTTCATCTTCCGGAAAAACTGAATTTGCGATCCCTGATGTTTGCGTACCGTTCTCAATTGTTTCCGATTTCATCACTTAAAAAGGAAACTGGAAACCAATGAATGAAAGGCATATGAATACAGTTAAGAAGTATTAACTTAAGCAAAGGGACTTTCATTCTTTCACAAAGGGATTTTCAGACATCGTTGGTTTTTCCATGTTCTGGGAAGGTTCGTAGTTTGGTGCGCAGTGTAAGAATAATGTGTATTTTTCCATATGTCTTGTATAGTCTTAAAGGCCCTTGATATCAAATCCATCAAACCACAGAAAAGGACACAAACGAAGTTGCACATTCTCAGGAACCAGCTGCAGCTGCAGTTTCCTTGATTTTGCTGGTTGTTCATTTTGTATGATAATAATGCAATCCATCATTACAAAATGTGAAGTTCAATATTTCATAGTATTTTGTAGTATTTCGTAAAAACCCTGGCCTAAAAGGTGGACCTTTTCACTTACAGAATAAAACTCTGTTTTCAGAGACCAGTTACTCAAGGGATCCCCAGCTTGCCCAGTCAATCTGAATTTCACCATGTTTATCTTATGTATTTTAGAAATGTTTCTTTTGCAATAACATATTTATTTATAATTTATATTAGTTAAAATGAAAATTTTTAATATTTTTTCCGAAATGGTTAAAATCTATTTGGCGAGTGGTTGACTGCCATGCCGTCTGTCGGCCGTCAGTGAAATATTTCTGTAACCTGAATCGAAGCAATAATTGGGATTGTGGTCGGAATTCGTTGGGACCAACTTGACCACTAATACTATTAAGGCAATGATAAGGGCTATTAAGGCAATGATGCACATAACAAGTATAAGCCACTTTGCCGGATTGTCCACTTTTACTCCAAAGATTCTCTTGCGGAACATTTTTGCGAGTCCTGCTTGACCGCCAGATTTAGGACCGCCAGGTTTAGGAACGAATTTCAGCTATGGGAACTTCAGCTATAACAGAAGTTACAGACCCATACCTTGCCTTTAACTTCACATAGAGGGTTCAAAATAGCTTGACATTCTACTCTTGTACAAATGGCAGGCGGATCACAAGTAATGTTATGCAAATCTGATCAATTAAATGAAAATGAGAACTATATTGAATTGTACTAGAATTCAATTAAATTCAAAACTGACTTCAAAATTAGTACATTAGATGTACTAATCCCAGTGTTTCCCACTTGTTTTACTAATCCCACTTGTTTTTGAAATTCTTTATCAATGTGGTGATTATTTGGATTGGCTTCAGAGTTGTTAGCTTCTGTGGCTTGACTGGCTTTATGTGAATTGATCTCTGCTTCAGAAGTGGCAACAGATAGATGAACTATATCTTTTAGTATGTCTACAGGGCTACGAGACTGATTTCCGATTGTTTTAATCTCCATTTCGAGAATTGGAACGATTTCCCTAATGAGTTCCGGGATATTGGTGTCAGAAATTCCACTGTCTTCCGTTTTCTCCCATTGAATTCCCGTGTCAGTTTCATCTTCCGGAAAAACTGAATTTGCGATCCCTGATGTTTGCGTACCGTTCTCAATTGTTTCCGATTTCATCACTTAAAAAGGAAACTGGAAACCAATGAATGAAAGGCATATGAATACAGTTAAGAAGTATTAACTTAAGCAAAGGGACTTTCATTCTTTCACAAAGGGATTTTCAGACATCGTTGGTTTTTCCATGTTCTGGGAAGGTTCGTAGTTTGGTGCGCAGTGTAAGAATAATGTGTATTTTTCCATATGTCTTGTATAGTCTTAAAGGCCCTTGATATCAAATCCATCAAACCACAGAAAAGGACACAAACGAAGTTGCACATTCTCAGGAACCAGCTGCAGCTGCAGTTTCCTTGATTTTGCTGGTTGTTCATTTTGTATGATAATAATGCAATCCATCATTACAAAATGTGAAGTTCAATATTCCATAGTATTTTGTAGTATTTCGTAAAAACCCTGGCCTAAAAGGTGGACCTTTTCACTTACAGAATAAAACTCTGTTTTCAGAGACCAGTTACTCAAGGGATCCCCAGCTTGCCCAGTCAATCTGAATTTCACCATGTTTATCTTATGTATTTTAGAAATGTTTCTTTTGCAATAACATATTTATTTATAATTTATATTAGTTAAAATGAAAATTTTTAATATTTTTTCCGAAATGGTTAAAATCTATTTGGCGAGTGGTTGACTGCCATGCCGTCTGTCGGCCGTCAGTGAAATATTTCTGTAACCTGAATCGAAGCAATAATTGGGATTGTGGTCGGAATTCGTTGGGACCAACTTGACCACTAATACTATTAAGGCAATGATAAGGGCTATTAAGGCAATGATGCACATAACAAGTATAAGCCACTTTGCCGGATTGTCCACTTTTACTCCAAAGATTCTCTTGCGGAACATTTTTGCGAGTCCTGCTTGACCGCCAGATTTAGGACCGCCAGGTTTAGGAACGAATTTCAGCTATGGGAACTTCAGCTATAACAGAAGTTACAGACCCATACCTTGCCTTTAACTTCACATAGAGGGTTCAAAATAGCTTGACATTCTACTCTTGTACAAATGGCAGGCGGATCACAAGTAATGTTATGCAAATCTGATCAATTAAATGAAAATGAGAACTATATTGAATTGTACTAGAATTCAATTAAATTCAAAACTGACTTCAAAATTAGTACATTAGATGTACTAATCCCAGTGTTTCCCACTTGTTTTACTAATCCCACTTGTTTTTGAAATTCTTTATCAATGTGGTGATTATTTGGATTGGCTTCAGAGTTGTTAGCTTCTGTGGCTTGACTGGCTTTATGTGAATTGATCTCTGCTTCAGAAGTGGCAACAGATAGATGAACTATATCTTTTAGTATGTCTACAGGGCTACGAGACTGATTTCCGATTGTTTTAATCTCCATTTCGAGAATTGGAACGATTTCCCTAATGAGTTCCGGGATATTGGTGTCAGAAATTCCACTGTCTTCCGTTTTCTCCCATTGAATTCCCGTGTCAGTTTCATCTTCCGGAAAAACTGAATTTGCGATCCCTGATGTTTGCGTACCGTTCTCAATTGTTTCCGATTTCATCACTTAAAAAGGAAACTGGAAACCAATGAATGAAAGGCATATGAATACAGTTAAGAAGTATTAACTTAAGCAAAGGGACTTTCATTCTTTCACAAAGGGATTTTCAGACATCGTTGGTTTTTCCATGTTCTGGGAAGGTTCGTAGTTTGGTGCGCAGTGTAAGAATAATGTGTATTTTTCCATATGTCTTGTATAGTCTTAAAGGCCCTTGATATCAAATCCATCAAACCACAGAAAAGGACACAAACGAAGTTGCACATTCTCAGGAACCAGCTGCAGCTGCAGTTTCCTTGATTTTGCTGGTTGTTCATTTTGTATGATAATAATGCAATCCATCATTACAAAATGTGAAGTTCAATATTTCATAGTATTTTGTAGTATTTCGTAAAAACCCTGGCCTAAAAGGTGGACCTTTTCACTTACAGAATAAAACTCTGTTTTCAGAGACCAGTTACTCAAGGGATCCCCAGCTTGCCCAGTCAATCTGAATTTCACCATGTTTATCTTATGTATTTTAGAAATGTTTCTTTTGCAATAACATATTTATTTATAATTTATATTAGTTAAAATGAAAATTTTTAATATTTTTTCCGAAATGGTTAAAATCTATTTGGCGAGTGGTTGACTGCCATGCCGTCTGTCGGCCGTCAGTGAAATATTTCTGTAACCTGAATCGAAGCAATAATTGGGATTGTGGTCGGAATTCGTTGGGACCAACTTGACCACTAATACTATTAAGGCAATGATAAGGGCTATTAAGGCAATGATGCACATAACAAGTATAAGCCACTTTGCCGGATTGTCCACTTTTACTCCAAAGATTCTCTTGCGGAACATTTTTGCGAGTCCTGCTTGACCGCCAGATTTAGGACCGCCAGGTTTAGGAACGAATTTCAGCTATGGGAACTTCAGCTATAACAGAAGTTACAGACCCATACCTTGCCTTTAACTTCACATAGAGGGTTCAAAATAGCTTGACATTCTACTCTTGTACAAATGGCAGGCGGATCACAAGTAATGTTATGCAAATCTGATCAATTAAATGAAAATGAGAACTATATTGAATTGTACTAGAATTCAATTAAATTCAAAACTGACTTCAAAATTAGTACATTAGATGTACTAATCCCAGTGTTTCCCACTTGTTTTACTAATCCCACTTGTTTTTGAAATTCTTTATCAATGTGGTGATTATTTGGATTGGCTTCAGAGTTGTTAGCTTCTGTGGCTTGACTGGCTTTATGTGAATTGATCTCTGCTTCAGAAGTGGCAACAGATAGATGAACTATATCTTTTAGTATGTCTACAGGGCTACGAGACTGATTTCCGATTGTTTTAATCTCCATTTCGAGAATTGGAACGATTTCCCTAATGAGTTCCGGGATATTGGTGTCAGAAATTCCACTGTCTTCCGTTTTCTCCCATTGAATTCCCGTGTCAGTTTCATCTTCCGGAAAAACTGAATTTGCGATCCCTGATGTTTGCGTACCGTTCTCAATTGTTTCCGATTTCATCACTTAAAAAGGAAACTGGAAACCAATGAATGAAAGGCATATGAATACAGTTAAGAAGTATTAACTTAAGCAAAGGGACTTTCATTCTTTCACAAAGGGATTTTCAGACATCGTTGGTTTTTCCATGTTCTGGGAAGGTTCGTAGTTTGGTGCGCAGTGTAAGAATAATGTGTATTTTTCCATATGTCTTGTATAGTCTTAAAGGCCCTTGATATCAAATCCATCAAACCACAGAAAAGGACACAAACGAAGTTGCACATTCTCAGGAACCAGCTGCAGCTGCAGTTTCCTTGATTTTGCTGGTTGTTCATTTTGTATGATAATAATGCAATCCATCATTACAAAATGTGAAGTTCAATATTTCATAGTATTTTGTAGTATTTCGTAAAAACCCTGGCCTAAAAGGTGGACCTTTTCACTTACAGAATAAAACTCTGTTTTCAGAGACCAGTTACTCAAGGGATCCCCAGCTTGCCCAGTCAATCTGAATTTCACCATGTTTATCTTATGTATTTTAGAAATGTTTCTTTTGCAATAACATATTTATTTATAATTTATATTAGTTAAAATGAAAATTTTTAATATTTTTTCCGAAATGGTTAAAATCTATTTGGCGAATGGTTGACTGCCATGCCGTCTGTCGGCCGTCAGTGAAATATTTCTGTAACCTGAATCGAAGCAATAATTGGGATTGTGGTCGGAATTCGTTGGGACCAACTTGACCACTAATACTATTAAGGCAATGATAAGGGCTATTAAGGCAATGATGCACATAACAAGTATAAGCCACTTTGCCGGATTGTCCACTTTTACTCCAAAGATTCTCTTGCGGAACATTTTTGCGAGTCCTGCTTGACCGCCAGATTTAGGACCGCCAGGTTTAGGAACGAATTTCAGCTATGGGAACTTCAGCTATAACAGAAGTTACAGACCCATACCTTGCCTTTAACTTCACATAGAGGGTTCAAAATAGCTTGACATTCTACTCTTGTACAAATGGCAGGCGGATCACAAGTAATGTTATGCAAATCTGATCAATTAAATGAAAATGAGAACTATATTGAATTGTACTAGAATTCAATTAAATTCAAAACTGACTTCAAAATTAGTACATTAGATGTACTAATCCCAGTGTTTCCCACTTGTTTTACTAATCCCACTTGTTTTTGAAATTCTTTATCAATGTGGTGATTATTTGGATTGGCTTCAGAGTTGTTAGCTTCTGTGGCTTGACTGGCTTTATGTGAATTGATCTCTGCTTCAGAAGTGGCAACAGATAGATGAACTATATCTTTTAGTATGTCTACAGGGCTACGAGACTGATTTCCGATTGTTTTAATCTCCATTTCGAGAATTGGAACGATTTCCCTAATGAGTTCCGGGATATTGGTGTCAGAAATTCCACTGTCTTCCGTTTTCTCCCATTGAATTCCCGTGTCAGTTTCATCTTCCGGAAAAACTTAATTTGCGATCCCTGATGTTTGCGTACCGTTCTCAATTGTTTCCGATTTCATCACTTAAAAAGGAAACTGGAAACCAATGAATGAAAGGCATATGAATACAGTTAAGAAGTATTAACTTAAGCAAAGGGACTTTCATTCTTTCACAAAGGGATTTTCAGACATCGTTGGTTTTTCCATGTTCTGGGAAGGTTCGTAGTTTGGTGCGCAGTGTAAGAATAATGTGTATTTTTCCATATGTCTTGTATAGTCTTAAAGGCCCTTGATATCAAATCCATCAAACCACAGAAAAGGACACAAACGAAGTTGCACATTCTCAGGAACCAGCTGCAGCTGCAGTTTCCTTGATTTTGCTGGTTGTTCATTTTGTATGATAATAATGCAATCCATCATTACAAAATGTGAAGTTCAATATTTCATAGTATTTTGTAGTATTTCGTAAAAACCCTGGCCTAAAAGGTGGACCTTTTCACTTACAGAATAAAACTCTGTTTTCAGAGACCAGTTACTCAAGGGATCCCCAGCTTGCCCAGTCAATCTGAATTTCACCATGTTTATCTTATGTATTTTAGAAATGTTTCTTTTGCAATAACATATTTATTTATAATTTATATTAGTTAAAATGAAAATTTTTAATATTTTTTCCGAAATGGTTAAAATCTATTTGGCGAGTGGTTGACTGCCATGCCGTCTGTCGGCCGTCAGTGAAATATTTCTGTAACCTGAATCGAAGCAATAATTGGGATTGTGGTCGGAATTCGTTGGGACCAACTTGACCACTAATACTATTAAGGCAATGATAAGGGCTATTAAGGCAATGATGCACATAACAAGTATAAGCCACTTTGCCGGATTGTCCACTTTTACTCCAAAGATTCTCTTGCGGAACATTTTTGCGAGTCCTGCTTGACCGCCAGATTTAGGACCGCCAGGTTTAGGAACGAATTTCAGCTATGGGAACTTCAGCTATAACAGAAGTTACAGACCCATACCTTGCCTTTAACTTCACATAGAGGGTTCAAAATAGCTTGACATTCTACTCTTGTACAAATGGCAGGCGGATCACAAGTAATGTTATGCAAATCTGATCAATTAAATGAAAATGAGAACTATATTGAATTGTACTAGAATTCAATTAAATTCAAAACTGACTTCAAAATTAGTACATTAGATGTACTAATCCCAGTGTTTCCCACTTGTTTTACTAATCCCACTTGTTTTTGAAATTCTTTATCAATGTGGTGATTATTTGGATTGGCTTCAGAGTTGTTAGCTTCTGTGGCTTGACTGGCTTTATGTGAATTGATCTCTGCTTCAGAAGTGGCAACAGATAGATGAACTATATCTTTTAGTATGTCTACAGGGCTACGAGACTGATTTCCGATTGTTTTAATCTCCATTTCGAGAATTGGAACGATTTCCCTAATGAGTTCCGGGATATTGGTGTCAGAAATTCCACTGTCTTCCGTTTTCTCCCATTGAATTCCCGTGTCAGTTTCATCTTCCGGAAAAACTGAATTTGCGATCCCTGATGTTTGCGTACCGTTCTCAATTGTTTCCGATTTCATCACCTCAAAACTATCAAAGTCAGGTTCATTTTTAATAGTAACTAGCTGTCCGTGACCTCTCTCGTAAAAACTAGGTCATGGAGTTACAAGTGCAACGGAAAGTGCAAAAAGTAAGTGTTTAAGTGTGGTATATCTTAGTTTCCAACTCTGTTTCCACTTTTTATCCTTCAAACGTGGAAGGTAATGCTAATTTCGAAATATATAATTGCACTTTCAAATTGAAAATTATCACACTTAAAACGATGAAACATAAACAAATTTGGTACCAAGACATAGCTTTCGATATGACGCATAGCGTGGGTGGGTAGTTTAATCCCTACACGGTCACACAAAAATTAGAAACTTGTTTTAACTTGTTTTCCGTGTTAAAACATCCGGGAATTACAGTCCCGCTAGGGGGCTTCGGGGTGAGGAAGGGCTTCGGAGTGAAGAGTGCGTTCGTAAAACGGCAAGCGCGAGCCAGGGTACGCGCACTGCTTTAGGACTATAACTTTACCTATAACTAATAACTATTTATCGGAAAAATATTTACGTGCTTCACCTCAAAACCAATCAGCTACTAATCTATGGATGCTGAATATTTGATGCGAAAATACTGATTTGTTTACACGATATCGCAAAAAAACAATATTTTGGTAATTGGACTACCATTTTATTATCAGATATCGCAGAAAACTTTATTTTGCGACATCGTGTAAATCTTTATTTCTGCATCAAATTTTCGGCATCGATAGATTAGGCTAGTAGCTGATTGATTTTAGGGGAAAACCACATATTTTTCGGATGAGTAGTTACTTAGGTATAGATAGGTAATGTTTTTTTGCTGTAATTACTAAAAGCGCCTGTATAAGCCGCGGCGACTGAGCGGCTGTCTGTTTCCCAACCGTCCTTTCTTGTTTATTTTGTCAGTCAGCGGTTTTCCAGCCGAATTTCTCTAAATTCGGTACACTTATCGAAAAATACACGAAGAACATTATAGCTAAAGAAAAACTATTTTTTTATTTCAAAAGTTTAATTATTGGGAAAACCGTAAAATTTCAAAATTTGACTAACAATTTATAGAATTTCTTATCACTATTTCAGCGGAGGGTTTTGGGGCGATATATTGAACATATAAGATATTAAATTCATTTAAGGAATTTCTTGTTACAATTAGACAGGAGTTAAGAGTTTTTTTAAGTAATGTAAAACTTCCCTCGACTAATATTATTCATCCATGTAGTTAAGATCCACACCATGGTGCTTGGGTGCTTTGGTGTAGTATCCTGAATGTATCATGTATTTACAGAGGAAAAAAAACTGAAATATGAAAATATCTGACATACGTTTATTTATTCGTAAAGTTATCTTTTATTTCGAAAAGAAGCCCCGATCTTATATCAAATTGGAGTTATTAAAAACTGCGAGTATAAGTAGGCTACTGTGACGAACTGAAGTGTGTACACATTTATATCTATAAATATGACCATAGAACACGTACCATAAAGTGGGGCTACTAATTTGAACAGTCAAATGAGCTTAGATATTTTTTTATATATGAGAGGCGTACTGGAACACTAGTGTTGCCTGTTATTACTTAGTGTAGAGCGTAGGTAGAGTAGATATTCTTGCAATCTTGCATAGTTTTTTACATATTATCTTTAAAAGGTATCATTAAATAAGACTTGCGAGTAAAAAAATCGATGTAGTTTTCAATCAGCAGCCTACAATTCACGTTTTTACGTGTTCAAAGTCCCAAGTTAGGTAACATATCCTATGCCAATAGAAATGTCCTACAAATAGTCTAGAGTGGGATCCTAACAGGCGGATTGGCTACGTTTGTAGCTTTCTTCTATACATTAATATATTTATTAACTTGAATATTAATGGAGTTTTTTTTTACTGCAAAAATATTAGAGTTTATTTTTTCGTGTATCCCTAATTTACGGGAATGATTACGTAGTACGGGTTTTACATGGAGGAATTCCATGTGTGGACTTGTAAAACACCACTCATGTAGAATAACCGTTTTGAGGCAATTGTTTAAATGCATTACAACAAAGTCTTTTCCAAGGCTGCTATGCTCTTGCCAGGACCTACTTTTGGAAAACTTTAAGTGTGTATGACTTACGAGAACTGGCAAAATGATTGGGTTCAAAACAGCGGCAAAGCGCCTTTAGCAACATGATTGAGACGCACTAAAGCAAATAAATGGCAGGTGAGCTACTCGAGTGCGCATTCCGTCTCATTCCGTCTCTTATTCCTGGTGTTTCAGTTTTGCTCGAATCGTCGTGGCTCTTCTTTTCTTTTTCTCGTCGGAGCAATCGTCACTTCTTGTGTCGAAGACGAAACGGACACTATCGAATCACGCGAGGCCGATGGGAGGATTTGTAAGGAAAAGAAAAAGAAACAAACAAACAGAAGAGTCCTGACACGGAGAACAGCAAAGAAATGTTTCCATGGAAAACGAATCCTGGGGTCTCCAAGATTAATGATTAACCTAAAAATAAAAATGGTTGGAAAAGAGGAAAATCGACGAGGATTTCCAGTCGTTAGAAATTGATCGGGCATTGTCGCGCGATGCCTGTGTCTTCGTGTTTGGTAGATCGATCAAGTTGACACAATCGCTCTCGGGTATCGTCTTTCTTGTTTACCTTCTCCCTCCCCATTGCCTTGTTTTTTCCTTTTTACAAACAGATGCATTTTTTAACTCTATCTTTATTTTTTCTCTCTTTCTCTCCTTTTCTTTTTTACCTCACCCTCCCCACACACAAATACACTATAACAATAACAACTTGGAATCTAAAAAGCCAGAAGTTAAAATTTCTCGTTTCCACGTTGCGCAGGTAGAAGAACTGAAGAAGAAAAGAAAACGTTTAGGTTTTATCGGCAACGATTTAACAGTCATATTCTTGTACGGTATCCATAATATATGTATATACCCATAATGATAGGCTACACATCACGGCCAAAACGCTCACTTACTCGTCATTTGTCTGGCTGAATGAAGACGGGGTTCAAAAAGGTTGAACGCGAAAAGATGGTCGATCAAATTGCTGTTGGGGCGGACTTGGCGGGAGTCTCTTATCAAGGAGAAGAACGAAGACCAACAGTCGAGCCCTCGATGCAGCGATCACGGAACCGAATCGAATAAAGAAAAGAGCGCGGCCGACAGAGATTACAACACACCCATGCGGCCGGGCGGTCGAAGGTCAGGCGCCGGTCACGGTCGCCACCTTCCTTTTGTTGTTAGCGGGAGAGCCGAGAGGAAGAAAATGCGTGTCGGAGTTGGCGCGGCCCGGCGAGGGGCCCGATAGACGTCATCGCGCACCTTAGATGGCATTCGCCGATCGGTTCGCGGGAAATCTAAAGACGAAAATCAAAGGAAGAAGAAAAAAGAGACGCGCCAGTGTTATGGCGTCAAGGGTACCCACACGCACGAGAGAAAAAAAAAAGGCCACCGCTGCCGATGTAGCTGGTAAAACCCCGTCGTGAATCCTTAGGTTGTACATTAGATACGACGACTGTGGGTGGTGGGACGCGAATCAAACATTCAGAAACGGAGGAAAACCCCTCGGTTTCCTTCTGGAGGGAACGAAAATAGGAGGGACACGACGAAGAAATTCAAAGAGTCATTGATAAACATTCCTTCGTTGTCGGTGGCGCGCGTGATTGGTTCATCGCCGTCGTCGTTGTTGTGGAACTGGAGAGGGAAAGAAAAGAGAGAGAGAGAGAGAGAAATCCATTCCGATTTTGGGCGAACTCTCTCCATCAGTCGGCGATAGTGATCGCATGACGGAGTGCCGGCCAAGACGCGAGTGCCAGAGTCTTGGCGTGATCGTGTCTTATAGATTGATAGGTTTCTTTTTCTTTCTCTTTCTTCTCTCCCCTGCGCAACGTCCCTTCTCCTCTCTTGTTTTGTTTTGTTTAACGTTTCTCAATCGCGCTTTGTAATCTACGGAACCGGGCGATTTGCATAATCATGAAAGGCTATAGGACCCTCTTTATATTTATATATAGAGAGATGGATTGAAAGTCAATCAATCAAGTGGTGTGTAGTAGCGTCGACTGCAGCTGTTGATGCTTATCAATGATTTATAAAGAAGCAACTTCATTTATTTATCTTTTTCTCTCTTTCTCTCTCTCTCTCCCGTCCGTCTGCTCTTTTTTTCCTCCCCTGAATAATACAGAAAGAGATTAAAAGAGGAGAACAAAAAGGGAAAACAATCAGAATTCGGAAAATGGATTGGTGGTTGCTTGTGGGGCGCGGACCCCGATCGTTATCAACACCGTTCACACAACACACACACACACACACTGTGTTGGCGCGGGCGGCTCGGACACACCTGTTGCGTCGAACAAATCAATTTCTCCTAGCAGACGCTGCAGCATTGACTCGATCGATCAAGATTTTCTCCCAAACTTCTAATGGCCATTCAATTCACGTCGGAGTCATTTGCTCTTTGCTCGCGTGCTGCCGCCCTGGAGAACATACGTACGCGCGCGTATCGGTTCTACATGTTATGGTCTCGCGTATGATGAAATTGACGAAAAGCGGATGGACCGGAAGAGCTCGGAATCGCCGGTTGTGTTAGGACCAAGTTATATATATATATATACAAAATATAAATCGAATGTGTGTTGTGGTTGTATTTGTGTATATGAAGACCATCGATTTGGATGGTCAACAACGCAGAGGCGGTCAGCGCTTTTCTGACGGGCGTCAAATGGTCGGCAGAGTCGTTGTAAGAGATTGGGCAGAGATCAATCCCCCCTTCTGGGTCGTCTGTTGTTGTTTGACGGTGTCGAAGAGGAGGAACGTGCTCCTCTTCACGAGACAAGTTCGGTCAAGAGTCTGTCCGTAGGATAAACAACGCGATGTATCTGCGCGTGTTGCTCTTCTCCCTTCTGCTGTACTGCACAATTTTTTAACAGTTTAGATTGGAGACGCTTCGGGGAGTCAAAACATCGAGGATCCCCTCCTACACTCTGCTAAGGCTCCAGTTGGAGAAACGTTCGGTTCTCCATCGCCGATTGAGTCACTAGTGTAGTTGACTGGCGACTAGGGCAGCCGTCGTGAGATGAACGCAATTCATCATCGCATCCAGTCCTCTTGGCTTATCATCCGCAAGTCGCTTGATGATCAATTAACCAAACGCTGATTGCAGTCATCGTCGCCAACTTGAAACACGACGGAATAGAAGGTTGCTGGAATCGACGAAAAAGGAAGTTGCTGCTGCTGCTGCTGCTGGGGTGAGTGTCTGCTGTGTGATCTCCTTCCGAGATGAACCGTGATGCGGCCGATTCACTTTGTGACACATCTCCCCCATCCCTCCCGAAAAAAGTTCCCTTCTGCTGCCTGCGACTCACATCGTTTGCTTCGTTCTCTTTGACTTTGACTCCTTTTTTTTCTCTCTCTCTCTTCTTATTTTCCAGCTTCAAAGGCCTGCGGAGTATAGAAAGAGGGATCACATGATGTTGGAACTACATCGTCTCGGCTTCTTCTACATCATTTGGCATTTGGTCGCTACCGGCTTTATTGTCATCGCCGGAGGTATGTAAGACTCTGTAGTTCCTCCGACTTCTCTCCGCGCGGAATTGAATTTCTAATTCTCACTTTGATTTCGGGACGTGCATGATGGGTCTCTTTTGTATAGAACCACCAAAGATCCGTTCGGATTACCGTTCCGTCATCCGGGCCAACGTGATGGAGCGAGTCCAAATGACTTGTCCCGTTCATCAACAATCTCGAGATCCGGGCCTCTTTTTCAACTGGAACAAGGTAGATATATGTATCATACAGTTTAGACGGTGTTCCAGTAACTATAACAGTAATGTAGGACAACGAGTCGATATCTATGACGTGGATACGATTCGAGACGAAAGGATCGCACTTGATCATTGACGAAGTCGAGACGGAAGACGCGGGCTCGTACGTCTGCATCGCGACAAACGGATTTGGAAGCCAAAGAGCCGTTATCCAGCTGATCGTTCTAGGTACTACTCATTTGGAAAGTTATAATGGATATTAGTGTGCAACACGACAAGTGCCAACTTTATTTTCTTCTTCTTCCGTCTCCCCTACTCTTTATTTTAACCTCCGACAATCACGCCACACACGCTGCCGCTGCTGCTGTCAAGTATAGATCCGCTAACGGAATCGACGACGTTAGACGCAACGGGAGAGTTCGAAAGTCCCAACGACTTATTGATCGAAGGATTGAGTTTCACAGAGGAGACGCTCCGTCAACCGAGACAAGTGCGCATCACAGCCGGCAGTTCACTCGACATCCATTGCAGCGTCTCCGGCTATCCATATCCGGATCTTATTTGGCTCAAGGTAAAACTTACATCCGTCGCTGTCCTTTTGATTCCGACAA
The DNA here is from genome assembly GCA_022539655.2 of Ceriodaphnia dubia. Classification (NCBI taxonomy): domain Eukaryota; kingdom Metazoa; phylum Arthropoda; class Branchiopoda; order Diplostraca; family Daphniidae; genus Ceriodaphnia; species Ceriodaphnia dubia. Next base: position 1,075,858 of record JAKUCG020000200.1, on the reverse strand, counting down.
ACTTGCGCGGCGACGATTCGAATGTTCAGCAGCAGCAGTTCATCTTCTGAAAACTTTGCTTTTCAAAATGATTACTATACGTCTATGATCCCCGCCATGGCTATGAATGTTCGTGGCGTCTTTGGCGTCTTTGGTGTAGGACGGAGCCGTCTACAAACGGTCGCAGCAGCAGCAGCAGAGTCAACCGGGCGAAACTGGCTGGACGGCGTCACGCTTTACGCTAGAGATCCGGAGAGCAGTGTCCGGATCGTCGGGCAATTACACTTGCCTGGCGCTCGGTTTGAAAGGCAAGATAGAAACCACGTTCACCATTCGCGTCCTACACGGTACGTACGTCTCGGTTTCTGAATATTGCATCGGCTCCTTCTGTCCGTCTATCTGCATAGAGCAGCAGTCCCATCAGTGGGATGTATTGCGTATTATATACATTGAGTCATGTGTGATGTCACCGCAGGATCGGAATTGCCCGACATGAGCGAAGTACATCCAACGAACGTGACGGAGACGAGAGGCGGCAAAGCCAAATTCCACTGCTGGGTGCAAAGTGCTTCCCAACCGGAAGTTGAATGGCTCAAAAGGTTTCCGGACGGTTTTCGCCAAGACATGAACCTCCTGTACGCCAACACCTCGCTCGTCATCGGCCAGGATCACTACCAAAGTATGACGTGCTTCCATAAATATAAAGAGATTAAAAATCGGGCCGAGTGCGTTCAAGTAGAACATCTTATTGTCTCTCGAGCGAACTCTCGAGGACCCAAGACAATGGGATTTTCTGGGGAGAAATATCATCCTTTTATCAAATTTCTAATCTCTGACCAAAGTCTTTGCCTTGCATAATAATAATCATATAATCACTACGGCACTGCTGCTGCATTGTCTGTTATAGAACTGGAGAGCGACGAGCTGGTGCGCAAAGAGGACGGCCGATCCTATTTGAAGACGTTACAACTGGATCCGCTTAGCGAAAAGGATGCCGGTCTCTACCTGTGCCTAGGAACTAATCGTTACGGCTACACTGCAGAAAAGACTTACTTGAACGTCAAACCCAGTAAGTCGATTAGTTGGACCCCGCGGCAACTGAAATCTCATTAGCGATCGGGTTTTCCTTCTTCGACTTCTTACAAGTTTATAACGTTTTCCTTTGTACTTTTCGCTGCCCCTTCAGACTACGAAACATCCAAAGATTCCAAATCGGTCCCTCTGTCTACAATGGTGGCGTTGCCTTCAGTCTTGATCCTCTGCGTCGCCGGCGGTTTCGTCTGCTGGCTCCGTGAAAGGGCCAAACAGAGGCGCCGGGCTGAGTTGATGGCATCGGCCACCACCGGCTGGAGCAGTCACGCCTTTGCTGTCGCCCAAGAACAGCAGCAGCAGCAACAACAACAACAGCAACAAGCGATGGAAGGGAACGTGTTGGAAGCGGGTCGAAGTGGAATCGGTCACGGTAGTTGTCACAGCCGGCAAGCGCTAACGAGCGGCGCGGGGTGCCATCACCTTAACGAGGAGGCGGACGGGGGCAAACGGACGGCGGACGGCCTCGGCGTTGACCCGCAGACCAATTATTACTTGGAGCGACATCGTCATCATCAGCTGGAGCAGCAGCGCAACACGTCTACATCGCTGATGATCTGAACTGATCCATTAAAAAACGAGCTGCTGCTGCTGCTGATGGCGACGGCCAGTCGAATATAGTCTATATCTCTCTCTCTTTCTCGTCTCTACGCCTCCAATTCCCTAGTCGGCCGTTAATGAATTATCGACACGCGACCCGTGGACTTGCCTATTGATGGCACAACCATAAAAATACACACGCAACGCAATATAGACCGCGCTTTATTTTTTCTTCTCCTTCTTTCCTATACACTACCCCCGCTTTCCTGGTATATGAGGAGCGCCATCTTGGAAAGGCGCGTCATCGAGAGAGCTTCGGCCCATTATTTCTCTCTTCATCAACTCTCGTCTCTACCGCTGCCGCTGCTGCTGCTGGTGGAAACGATCGAAGTTTCCGGAGAGTGCTGCATCTCTGCCAGTTGTTAGTGCAGTTTATTTTGGCGGCTGATTGAATGCTAACGATGCGCTATTGATTGTAAGGCAAGACAAGAACTTAAGAGAGGGGGCCACATGACTCTATACTCTTTTACCCCGGCCAAAACTCTTGGATTTGAATCTATTTACAATGTTCCCCATCCGCTCTACGATGATGTTTTTCCCGGACTTGTCAACAACATCAGCCCCCCTCCTAACAGAGCGTTCCTCCTCCCCCCTTTTTAGTCGAATGCTTGGTGGTGTCGACTGTGTCGCCCATTTCTCTTTTCCTCACTCTTCTTTTCCTTTTTCTTTTTTTTCTTCTTTCCTGCATGACTAGGATATAGACCTAGAGTTTTCCCCTCTTCAACCCTCGTCCCCTTTTATGTGGGATGGTTTGACCAGATGGTCACGTGATAGGATGATCGATGATGTTGACGATTTGCTAATCAACAAAAGGGAAGAGAGGAAAAGCGAAGAGGAGGGTTACAATTCTACATCGCTATATAGAGTCTACACTGCTGCCCTTATGGAAGGGAATAGGGGACGCCCAGACGAGCAAGAGGGAGGGCGTACGTATCATTTAAAAAAAGAGGACAGAAGAGAGAAGGGACATGTGTCAGGTGACGGGAGGTGAATAAGGTGATGAATGTGTCTTTTCATCATCGGCAACGGATCGAAGATGCAACATTAGATCTCTTTTCCTCCATCTTCTTCTTCTTCTTCTTCTCTTTCACTATATAACTCCCCCCTATATATATAGTAGTAGTAGTAGTAGTATAGTATATATAGGGTGCTGGAGTGGAGTGGATCTCCAAAACGGTTGGATCTGTAACATACATAAGTTAGAATGCCTAGTAGGAAAATTTTTCAGCACAAAAAGGAACTCTGAAGATGAAATCATCATCTTTTATTCATGTTTTCTTTTTCAAATCTTTTTTTCTCAAACGAGCGAGCGAGAGAGAGAGAGAAGGACCTATATGTGTGGGAGAGAGGCCTGTTTTTGCAGCGCTGCAGTCGCGTCGTGGCGGTGAATGGATGACGCTGCTAATGGATCGTGTTCGTTCTTACCGAACGACGGAGCTAGGCGGCGGCGAGAGGGGAACTTGTATGTGATGAATGATCAATACGTCTGTTATAGGTTCAAGTACAGCACGGCGCGGTGTGAATTTTATCGAAAAGGAAAGAAGAAACCGACTGGGGAACGAACAGAAAAAAGAGCGGACAAGAAAAAAGAAATCTTCCATTAAATAAAAAATGAGGATCCCCGCTTGCTCATCTATCGATCGCCATAAAGCAGCTAACAGCATGCAGCGTCCGTCGGCCATAACGGCTGGTCTTTATCGGCATTTGGTCGTCCAATTAGAGAGAGAATGAAATACGCGGCATATACCGAACGGTCGTTACATCTTAGCGCGAGCGGACGAGCCGCGGCCGCCTGTGCGGAAAATATATATAAATAACACGTTACGTGCGTATGTAACGACGAGGGAATATCTGCAAGCTGGACGTCGCGCCGAGTGGTCCGGTACTACTATACTTTTGTGTAACCATACAGCGATGAAGATGTCGGCCGTGACGGCTCGGATGGGGAAAAAAATTTCTCCTTCTCCTTCTCCTTCGTCTTCTTCTTCTTCTTTCTGGCTGATTCATCCGAGCTGCTGCTGCTCGCGCCAGATGTTTTGGAAGCCAAACGCGCGTCCCAGCGCAACAGCATACACAACACGGGCAGACGCACCCCGACGCACCACAAGACAATAACCGAATTGCCGACATATTTGTGTTTTCGAGGAAGAAAGCGGGCAGAAAATCTAGAAAAAAAAAATATGAATAGAAGGAAGCTAGAAGGCAGAGGATGTTGGAAAACGAAAGAGAATGACGTCGGCGGAATGGTGGAGAATGACACGGCACAACTCTGGATTGTCTACGGCCGTAAATAATGAATAAATCACAAATGAAAAAATGAAAAAGGAGAAGAAGAAGAGACGTGAAAAATGCCATAGATATTTCCAGCATAAGCTAAGCAGACCAAAGATGGAACGAACCAAGAGACGAAGAGACGAAGAGAGAGAGACATTCTTTCGTATTGATGACGGAAAAGTCGTAGTCGGAATAAGAGGCTCTGCTGAATATTTCGCAGCCATTTGACTAAACAGGCAGCAGCAACAGCCGCAGCAGCAACAGCAGAAGCCAGCAGCAACGGGAGCTGCAGCCACGGAGCAAGCTGCTCCTTCTCATCTATATGTACTGCCATTTGCCCATTTTCCTTCTGATGGAAAAGCCCATGAGAACTTGGTGGCTCGCTGTGCTGTTTATTATTACTTTTCATATCTTTATTCCTTGCCTTTCTCTCTCTTTCTCTCTCTCTCTCTCTTTCGGTTTAACATTGATGGCAAACCGCACGGTCTATAGAGAGAGAGAAAGAGAGAGACGTCACCGGAATGCCTGCCTGGTCGTAGCGTGAGTGCTGCATGCTAGCTAGTCATTCTCGCAACGGCAGCCAAACAGCCACGCTCCGTCGGTGACAAATCTGTTAACTCGATCGTAAATCCTTAAAAGTCACGGCGCTCACGGACCTTAGCGCTCCGCGTACTACTACTACTAGGGTTCAAAGAGACGACGAGGGCTCTGCTTTCTGCCAGAAGAGACGATTGCGTTGGCTGCTGCTGCTGCTGCTGGTGTATCACATAACACCCACAAGGGAGGAATTTTCTAATAAAACAAACAAACCAGCCATCTAGCTAAGAGTGGCCTCTCTCTTTGCTATATGAAACACAATCATATTCCCCAGACTCGCTCCCTCTCTCTCTCTCTCTCTCTCGTTAACAATTTCTGTTGAAGTAGTTTACCCTTTTTCCCCTTGGCCGCTAAATTGGCCGCGTCTGCTTATGCTCTACATCTTATTTTATTTACTTTTCTTTTCCCTTGTAGTCGGAGACTCGGAGTCGTCGAGTACCCACTATAACCCTTGACGTGGTTAGCGAGAGAGAGAGAGGAGAGCGGGTGGTTTCGTATTTCTTGTATAATCACCCGGTCGTTATCAACACCCTGAAAAATACAAAGTTTCTTTCCTCGTCGAAAAATTTCTCAACTTCCCCCAACTGGGAAAAAATCCGAAGCGTATCGTTACGTCGCCATCCATCATTCGTGTCGAGACCGTTGGCGCGTCCGTGTAAGGGCAAGTCGGCCTGCGACCTCGTGATGACCCTTACCAACACCGCAGCCATCAACTGCTATATTGGAATTGTAGCAGCGACAGCAGCAGCACCAGCCAACAGTTATATATATATATACGCTGACTTGACTTGTATATATCATAGAGGCACACTCGGTCCTATCTAGCTCCAATAGAGAACTCTCTCTCTCTCTATACATAATGGGCCCATCCGCGAGACTCGGAGTGTTATTTCCGATGCTGACGGAGAGTGAGAGTTGAGTGGGCGGCCACCAGAAGTAGAAGAAGAGGAAGATGAAAAAAAAAAAGGGATCGACTGTATATATAAGGTCTTTCAATCATAGAGACCGGAGCTCTTTTACTCAATCGACTGGGGTAGTGAGTACTATACCCTATAGGGTACGCTTTATATATATATAGCGTATATATACTATAGCACCGAGGGCAGTGTTGGTGGTGAAATATGAGAAAGAGCAGAAGCAGCAGCAGCGGCGGCGGCAAACGAATTCGAGCTGGGCCGCTGAGCTGGTCACGTTCGAACCATCCGCCCTACGTCATGTGCAAGTGTATAGGTTCTTTTCTCTCCGTCTACTCAACACTGCATGGCCTGGACGTCGACACTGAGAAAGAGGCGAGGGTGGAAAAAGAAGGGGCCTAGTAGAGTAAGATGAAACCGGCGTATTGTTTGCTTACATCCGTGGCTACGGCTAAATACAATGTTATGCTTTTTCCCCTACTACCTATACTAGTATAGCTCTGCTGCTGCTGCCCATCAGCTAGGGTGTCGATGCATTCAGCCGAGAGAGCTGAGAGCGCAGCACATCAGTATGCGCCGTCTGTAGCGAATGGCAAGGACGAAAACGGGCAAAAAGGATATTGATTTGGCGAAACGTGTTGTGGATAATAAAAACGGACGAGACCTACCTATAAGTTAGACGAATCCGCCGTCATGTGTTTCGGCCGCGCTTCTTTCGACGGATAAAGATCCGGGTCGTCGTTTCGTTTCCTATATTAACTCTTTTTTTCTTTTTTTCTCTCTTTCTCTCTCTCCTTCTTCTCACTTGACGGTCTCTAATAAACATTTTTTATTCCTTTTCCTTCCACCGAAATTTTATTTCCCTTTTTTTTTACGTCTCAAGGTGTAATCGACGGGCTATAAGAATCGGGGTAGACTTTTCGGTTAGACGAAAACGAGGAACGACATCTTGATAGGACGCAGCCTGGACGGGTCTCGGTCGGGAAAATGTATTATAACGACGAATGGAGCCCGCTAGGAGACTGATGGTATAGAAGCAAAAACGTTCCACCTCTTCCTTGGGAGAGAAACAAAAAAAGAAGAAAAGAGGAACTGCTTCTGCTGCAGGAAAAGAAAAAAAAGGGAGAGAAAAAAAAGAATAGAGAGGGAGACACACACGTGGGCCCATTCTTTTCGGTCGACCGTGCAGTCATAAAGCGTAGATAAACAAGAGAAGCGGAGGGTAGAGTCGGAGAAAAAAGCGAGGGTGACATGGCAGCCAACCAGTTTTTGTGGGACACCAGCAGTCTGTATCTAACGACACATACAAGCAGCGGAGAAACCCCCAAGCTTATATGTTTATATATATATATACGTATATATGCAGAGCCAGGTTATTTAATACCTTTTCTTGTGCCCTATAGCCTGGGCTGTGCTGCTCAAACTGCGTGGCCTTTCCCCTATTCCACACCAAGGTTTTTTCTTTCTTTCTTTCTTTCCGTGTACAACCCCGCGCCCTTGTCTCAAGTGTTTTGTTTCTCCGAACGTTCGCAGCTATATACTACAACTACTACGACGACTACTTGGGGGCTTATAGAAACAGCCCGTCGTAAAAACAAAAGCTCATTGACGACTTTTCCTGCTGGTGGGGCATATTATAGAATATATATAGTGGAATGCTGCTGCCCGACCCCGCGTAGTGGAGAGCGCGCACAATGGTTTTAGGTTCTCTCATTAACACTGCCAAACGGCTTTGACGTTTGGCCCATTATTCTTTTCTTCTTCTTCTTGGGGGAGACGAGAGAAATTTATTCTCATCTTTCCTTCCTGGAGACGAAGGGAAGAAAGATGTCGATGGAGAAGGATGATTTACACCGTCACAGCAGCAGATTGTATACATAAGAGAGAAAATCCTGCGAGTAAATGTCCGAGTGTAGAATGACCCTTGTAGAGGCTGGACGAATTGAGCCGTTGCTGAAAACCACTGCCGTTTAGCTAGTCCATTAATCAACATTCAGATGGACAAAAGACAGTTGGTAGCTGACAGCGGACGACGACGTTTTCCCCAGACCATCTGTCTTTCGTGATTCGGTTAGACTATACCGTGTCCACCATTAGAGAGATATCGTTATTCATACTAGTCTATAGTATGTCTGTCTGTATGCATATACTACGGCTTCGTTATTATTATAGCCTCTGCCTAGCTACTATATACGTATGTCTCTACATGTGGACATAGTGGACGAGTCCTCGTTTGTCCACCATCGTTCATCGTTGCGGCTCGTCCTGTCCGTTCTTCTCTCTTAATTCAATTAAGAACGTACACTGCACTGATGGTAGTTGTAGTATACCGTACCGTGTTGTATACATAGGGACGATAGGGGTGAGCGCTGCGCGCGGTTGTGTCTGCTCCGCTCCCCCTCGCTGGCTAGCTATACCCTACATTTCCAGGGTTCTATTATTATTATGATAATTAATGAGCGGATGAATTGTTTCACACAGAACAGGGTAGTGTAGTCTGAGGAGCCGCTACGGAGCTTGTGGTCTAATCCCTTCTCGTTTCATTTTCTCTTTTTCTCTTTTATTCCCCCCGTTGATTACGCCACTTCCGGTATAGTACACACAGGGGGGAAGTAACCAAGGTATTTAGTATTAGACTCTACTCTACTCGTACACGACGTTGTACATTTTTCCGATCCGGAAACAATGCTAGCCGTTTTGTTAGCAGCAGCAGCAGCACGAATAAAACTAGAAGGGGGGGCACCATGCGGGGCTCTATTACACACCTTTCTATATATATCTATATGCATAGAATATAACGGCGTCGACAGCGTCGTCGTCCCCAGTTCGTTCCGTAGGCAGATGAGCCAGTTTTATATACAGCAGCGGTGGTGGTATCTATTTATCATGATTACTTATTCTATCGTATGCTAATATTAACGTGTACACAATGCTGTGGGGGCATACGGACCGGTGGAAGAAGAGGGAACTCTCTTATTCCTACTTATACAGATGCAACCCGATACGATCGCCTCCAATTTTAACATATAAATATACAGGAACAGTAACAGCAACAACAACATTTTCAACATACTCGACGGTGAGGACAACGTACTACGTAGGTGGATGAATGGCGGAGCAGCCCCGCGTCTCCCGACGAAGAATAAAATTCAAATGTACGGAGAGCGCTTTCACACCTGCGCCATCAGCCAGAGACGCAACCAGCACGAGACGAAACTGGGCAACACCTGAGTCGACTACGGGCTCTCCTCTTTCGCTCTCTTCTCTGCTTTGCTGCTTGGGGTTTCACGCGAAGAGAGGCCGGGCTCCACGCTCGGCGGGAGCTGGTGAATTATTTATCCATTCCTAATGAATAATGGATGAACGACGAAATAGAGAGGAAGAAAGAAAAGTAACATGCATCCATCTCTCTTTTTTTCTCTCTCTTCTGCGCCGTGCTGGTGATTATGCGGCCCAGAGAGAGAAAAAGAAAGAAAAAGGCAGAAAAATTCGGGGGTTAGTCTCGTCGAGCGGCCGGGCGATCATTTGCATCGATCATCATTTCCCGCTGGCGGGCCGTTGATGAAATCCGACCAGTCATATCAGTTGCTGCATGAGGGAATCGTTACAAGACGAATCCTACGCCTACGTTGATGTTTCTTTTTTCTTTCCCTTCATCTTATGTAACCCGTCGTCACAATTAGGCAAAGACTCGCTCATACAAATCGTTGACCATTCAATCAGTCGTATCCCTCTCCCTCTATACATACGTATATATACGTACGGCCATCATCATCACCATATCATCCATTATTTATGATTTTCTTCTTCTTTTGCAGTTCCTTTTGTTTTATGGCTCTAGATTTCTTTCACTCTTCTTTATTTTTTACGATCGTCGTAGAGAGTTCTTCCCTAGTTTCTTCTATTCTTTTTTAGGACGATGGCTTTCTAATTCAATTGCGACCCCCTCATCTCTTTTGCGCCGCCGCCAAGTCTCCCTCGCCTTCAATAGCATCTGACGGAGTATATAGTGTCTATCGATAATCGACTGTATGTTTAGAGGGGTGTGGAGTGTTTGTCATGGGCGGCCGTCGTTAAAAAAAAAACGGGGAGAAATTCTGACGCAAGAAAAATGGACTGTAAAAATAAGAAAAAATAAAAAGAAAGGAGGATGCCTCTAAGCCGGTGGACACTCCTTTTATGCTTATGTAAGATGTTCCGAGCGATAAGGAAAACACTCGACAAAATGCCGATTCCAATCACTTGACGTGTCTCCCTCACAAAGCGCACCAATCTGACGGGCCTATTATGACCACCACCACCACTGCTACGGAGCGTTTTCGTTCTGGTTCCCCCCTCCGCCGCACCAAATTCCCGACGGAATCAAAAGCGGGTGATGATGACTAGCGCTATAATTGAATCTCATCATGGCGCAATGTGCGAGCAGACAAGACCGCAGAAAATCGACATCTGCTGCTGACACGACAACGATCGAGTATGTCGATTAAAGACGGCCAAGCAGATGAAGAGGCTGCTCGCAACTTTTTCTTATTCCCATACAGGAAAACTATTTACTCTCTAGCTCGTTTTCTCATTACTCCGGGTCGAAATACGATCATTAAATAGATTTTAGCAAAAAATACTTGAGAGGGATAAGGAACGGAACTGGCAAGCTGGAAGGAGGTAAGAAGGAATAATATTTCTATAGCTCCACGCTGAGAGAGGACGATGAGCAGGAGAGAAGGATATTATCATTTGGAATAAGGAAGAAGAACCATTCTTCCATCATCTCATCTTACCCCGGCCGTTTTTACTGGGCAGAGGGTCTCTCTCTCTCTCTTTCAGAAAACCATATAGGTTGTGTACGGTAGTGTAGTAGAGATAAGGGACAGACATTCTTTTCCTATACGTGGAACACACATTTCACAATACGAGAAATGTCACCCCCCTCACCAGCATGCAGGCTCAGTCTCCACGCTAGCCATAGTAGGCCATAGTTTCCCTATATACAACAGCACAACCATTTTGTAGTTTAGTGACCTTAAATCCCCCCTTCCATGTTCGGCACTGAGGGTGCTCACTGTGTGCACACTCTTGTATTGTTGTTGGGACCCAAGATTTCCTTCCCAGACTCTCGGACCCTTCTGGGCTGAGGGGAAAAAAAGGGGAAAAGAAGAAGAAGAAGAAAAAAACCCATTTCTAAAGAATCAAAATAAGAATAAGAACCCTTTTCTTCTTTGCTTCTGCCTATTTCATGCACCTTCTTCTTCTGTTCCACCCTTCTGGCGGACGTTGAAGACTCTGATCAACCGGATAAAAAAGAATAAAAGCTACAGCCCCTTCTTCTCCTTCTTCTTCTTCTAGGGGCGTTGTTGTTGTTGGTTGGTTGCTACAGCAGCAGCAAGCAGAAGCTGCTGTTGTTGCCTTCCGCAACCCGAAGCGAGAAAAGCCCCGTACTAATGAGGAGCCAGCCTTCTCTTTCACTACCACCAGGACAAACACGAAATATAAAAGAAGGGACGACGAGAAAAAATGTATGTGTTGTGCCGGGCAACCCATCGGATCTATCCACGGCCAACGCCCCATAATAGAAGAACTACCAGGTGGTGTCCCCGAAATGTCGCTAATGACTCAGGTGGCTCTCATCCTGGCTACTGCCCTAAACCCCAAATCGGGTTTGATTCCAAAAGCAGTCAGTGTACTGTACTGTACCATTGGATGCGCTATAGCTCGTCTCGTATGACGTTCATGTCCTACGTAGCTGCATGTGATTGATGAACGGCGAACATGCAGCGCGCAGTAGTCGAAGTAGTAGTTGCCTCGGCTGCATCTCTCATTAGCGTACGAGGCATTTTCACGCCAATTTGGTGTCGGAGCAAGAGAGAGCGCCAATAACGCTGACGCCAGTCGTCCCGACGTTCCCAATTATCTACGGCGGTCTGGGCTTCTGTTCTAACACTACCGAGCTGCGTCGCCTCCTCTTCCAGTGATGTTCCGGGATGGCAACGACGCGCGGCGCAGTCTTATCGCAGTGCGTTCTTCGGCTAGCCGACTATAGTAGTACTACTACTAGCTGATGGAAAGCCCACAAGACGGGCCAGCACAGCGAAGGAAGTGTAAGCGGCGGCGGGAGTCTTGAAGAGAGAAGAAAAAGAAGAAAAAAGAGGATGTATTTGACAGCTAGTGAGCGACCGAGAACGCGAGCCGTGACTGAGCCTTGTCTAACTCAATCCTAACAGATTACAGACGGAGAAAACGAGAAGAGGAAATAACTCTAATGCTTTTTCGGCTGCTCAGCTACACACTAGACGCTACAGATATATATACTACTACATACTACATACAACAGTGTACGGAGTAACTATAGAGAGAGAGAAGGAGAGGAGCTGGGCAGAGGGAATCACCCCTAATCTAAATAGAGATATCAAGTCAGGCGGTTCTAAGCTGTGAGCCCCCCTCGTCACCCATCTCTTCGTTTCTCATGGACGCTATACTCGTCGTCGTCGTCGTCTCCTAGCTAGACGTCGACATCGACACGCGCTTATTCCACGTGCTATACTGTACCATTGTCCCCTCTTGGTAGTACTTTCCTCTCTCTCTTTGGTCGCGATCCTCTTCAATTAAAATTATCGATTTCTCCATCCGACCGTCGGCGGATCGCCCGTTCTAAAACGATGTTCACTTGGCCGTCATGACCAGACGGAAACCCAAACTCCGTTGCTGCTGCCGCTGCTGCTGCCATGGAAATCGACAAGACATTTGTCGGATCTGGGGGAATTCTCCATCTAAGCTATATACGGCAGTACGTACGTATATTAGCCGCTCGAGACTGGTACAGTAGTGCTCACTTCTCTAGTTCTCTGTATACCGTCCACTCAACCAACGTCTGATAAGATTTTCAGGTCACTCGAGCGTTGCTAGCCCACATGGATGATGGAGCCTACTTACGGACTCTCTATACATATTCCATAGTCTCTCTCTCTCTTCTCTTCTCTTCTCTTCTCTCTTATTATTACTATTCTATATACTGTACAACTATACCCTGTGTCGAGCTGAAAGGCATAAAATTTCACTTTGGATTATTGTTAGGCTCTTCTGCTCCCCTAACGAAAATCCTAGATTGGGCGCTAAGTTGGCAATTAAGAGCTATATAGCCTATGGTGGCTGTAAAAAAACGTAGCCTATAGTAGAGAGACCCCCCAATCCCCCTCTCCCGTATACCCCCTACTGATTTTCCACATGCATATATATAGGCAATATAGCAGAGAGAGAGAACCCCGGTCCGTCCGGTCGAGCTCAACCAGCTGAAACCTTCTTCTTCTGTCTCTCTTCCTCTCTCACTCTCAATGGGTTTATATAGTGTTGTGTGTGTGTCTACACTCTGAGAAGCTGGTGATGCCAAGAGAAAGAGAGGAAAAACGTGGAAATAAGCAGATAATGGGAGGCGGATGAGACCTATATGAGAGGAGGAGGAGGAGGAGAGCCGAGGTGTGTAGGTATATGGCAAAGAGAGAGAGAGAGAGAGAGGGGGGGGACGATACACAGCAGCTTAACGGAGCAGCAGACACCACACGCGAGTTCAGTTGGCGCCTGGCCTCCGACACAGACGGACGTGTTTTCCACGCAGCTCTCGTCTCCACTCGTACCAAAGCGAAAAAAAGTTTCCTCTCTTTTTTTGGAGGAAGAAGAAAACTTGTGTGTGTGCGTGTCTTGTGCAATTCGGTTACTACAAGTGTTGGGACACTTCTTCTTCTTCAGGACCAGTTCTTCTTTAATATTCTAAATCCACGTTGCTGCCGACTACTGTTGTCAGTCTGACTGGTGTGGTTTCATAATCAAGTTGACGGTGACGGATTTTCGCAGTCTTTTGGATCGCCACATCATGCCACTGGATAAAGAGGTAAAAATAAGAGAAATAACAAAAGGCTGCTCTCTATGCATGTATAGATATGTATATATTGTATATATATATATAAGGATGTGTCTCTATTTAGACTCACACAACCAGTCTGTAGAACTCTTCGTCGTTGGTTTGGGTTCAGACGGCAATTATGTACTGTCACTAGCCGGTCTCATTAAGATACAGCCAATAGAGCTGGAATAGCATATAGGGAGGAATGGGAAGTTTTTGATGACGCAAATCGGTCGTAAGTTTGTGCACAAAAACGGGTATCGCCGTTTCTTCATCTAAAGGGCATAGCATGGCTTTGTTTTCCCTCTTTTTTTTCTCTCTCCAATGGGGAGTTGAGAGTATCGCAGACATGTTTTGGTACTTTAGAGCTCGTCTCGGCGAGTTGCTCGATTGCATTCGCCGTTTTCGATAGACTATCGCCAGTGCATGCTCGTACTGACACTACTTGTACACACCGACGACCGACCGACCCAAGACGACTCGTGAGTTTGGGAGTAGATCGTCTGCTGCATCTTGGAACTTATCCAAACTTGATGTATAGCTAGTGCCATTGCCATCTCTACCACCACCAACCAATAGATCTGTACACACATATATAATACTGTATTCCATTATTATTCCCATCGAGACGACCTGGAGGAGGAGGAGTAGATCGGCAGAAAGCTTCTCTCCTTTTTCTTTCTTTTTCTTTTTTTTTTTCTTTTTTTCTATCGACGTCGTCGTCCTTGTCGTCTCCGTCGACTTCTTTGCCAATGCCCTTTCACTTTTCTCTTTGTCGAGTGCCCTCCTCCGTTGCCCCGACTGATGCTGCTGACGACAGAACTGTTTGATCAACGTGACTGTGTTTGCTCTACTCAAACAGACTTTGATTGGCCGCGTGTGTGCTCGTGCACACAACACACACTGGCGCGCGTCGGAATAAGCTTTTAGATCGACAACATAAACCCCTTTTTTGATCCATCTTCCCCTATAGATATCCCTTCAAACTGTCTATGCCACGTAGTATTCCCCATTTAACGAGCCATTATGACGGCCGCAACCCCTCGAATAAAAAAAGTTTCTTCTCCCGACAAAACAGAAATCCCACTCGACGAAAAACATTTTTTCCCCGGTACTACTACATGTATTTTTTTTTTCTTTTCTGAAAAAATAACAAACCTTCCATAGTTTTCGACGCTGCATCTCCATAGATTAACATAAAATAAAGTTGAGTAGCGTCGAAAAGCCCGGGCTTATATGTAAATTTGATTTAGTTCCTTTCGGTTTTGCCTCGGCGCTGCTTAGAGTTGGCTGCAGCAGCAGCAACAACAGACAGACAGTCAGACAGAGACTGAGAGAAGCAGCACACACACCAAACTTTCCCTCAACACAGTGAACTATGCTGTTGGTTCATTTGCAAATCAGCTCCGTTGTTGCTGTGTTTGAACTGTTGCCTTCTTGTTACATATGAATTAGAGGCGATATGGAATGACCATATTAGGGCCGTAGTCGTCGTTTCGGCAGCCGACCGTATACATTACCAATAGACAGCATACACTTCCATCCTCTTTTTTCAACCTCTCTACAGAAGAGAATGAATAACTCTACAACAACAATAACAGAGACAACGGGTAAAAATGGCGCAGACACAACAACTGCGTTCGCGTGACGACTCGCATAGAGCCCGAGCCTATACATCTCTTTGTAAGAATTATCCGCTCTTTCACGATTCTTCAGCTTTTTTGTGTTTCCCTTCCATCGTGAAAACTATTCAGTTTTTTTTTCCCTTGAAAGAGAAGAGAAGAGAAAAAAGGAGAATCGAAATTTTCATAGATTTGCATCTAAATAAGCTTCTTGTGTCGGAGCCCGCCGCCCGCCAACAAAATACAAAACGAGGAAATCATAAGAATGACACGGCGATGGCAGAGCGGGTGCGCGTTGTGTGTCTGTTAGTAGCCCGGAGCAGTTAAGCGCAGCCCGAAAAGAAGATGAAGGAATTCCAATGGATTAACAAATCAATTACACACTGTAGAGGAAAAAGCCCATTGAGTTGGAACGGGGTCTGCATGGGAGCTTCTTTGGCACGGCTGCGGCGACCGATGTGTCGGAAGGGGGCTGGCTCCTTCCGAGCTATTTGCTTGTTAATGAGAGTCGCTATTTAAGAAAAAGAAAAGGCGAGGGAGAAAGAAGAAGAAGAAGAAGAGGAACCGAGTGTGATAACTCACGGACGGGCTATATAGTGTACGCTCATAAAGATTCAAACGTCTTTGAATGGGAGCTCTTATTCTTTCGACGACAGCGCCCAAGTCAAGGAAAAAAGAAAGAAGAGGACGTTGAATCGATGAACGTCTTGGCGGCCTTAGCGCCTTTCCCCGCGCCACCCTTCAAAAAAACGACTACAGAAATAGATACGAGTCCGAGAGACATTTTTTCACGTTCAGGTCGTTCCGTATGTGTTGGGCGCTTTTCTCCTTTTTTATCTTTTTTTACGGCAAACACCAAATTCCATCATTTCTTTTTTAGAAAAAAAAAACTTAGTAGTAATGGTGGTGGTGGTGGTGGTAGAATTTATTGTAGCGCTCGCCCACATCGCATGGAGGTTGCGTGTAATAATCGTCTACAAATCTGTATGAACACCCCCGCAAAGCCCCGCTTTTGAATAATGGGCTAGTATATAATAAACTATAGGCCGCGCCTAGCTGTCAATAATATTCGTCGGCCATAAGAAAAACACGGCGCCGAAAACAAAAGGGGAAAACCAGAGCGCGAGGTTTCCATCTCTCTACAAGGAGCTCCGACTCTGTTCTTGGTTGTCTAGAATCGATAAAAAGAGATAATTTATTTCAATAGCAGTAGTACGACGACATAGTAATAGTAGTAGTAGTATATATATAGAAAGAAGAAGAGGGAAAATGGGGGAGGCCGAGGAAGACGGAGCTGCGATTAGCAATGGAAATGAGACGTCGTCGGATGTTGATTTCCATTTTGAGAGGACCATTTCATATAGAAAGAGAGAGTCGGGACGGAACATTATGGATTTCGCCTTCCCTATATGTTTTTTCCCCAGTCGGCAGCGCGGCTGTGATGGCGATAGCGGCCCCAGAGGACTGGAGCTTTTTTTTCTTCTTTTTTTTTTATTATACCTTATGGATAACGTCATTAAGCCGGGGCCGGATCGATCAACTTGTTCACGTCCATTTCCATAAACACATTTCCTGTAGAGTTGCAGTTCCGGCTATTACTCCGCCCCACTCGTCTTCTTCCTTCTTCTTGTATATACACGTACTATGTCTAAGCTACATAGTGCGTACCGTAGTCTTTTATATCTTGTCGTAGTTACTTTTTCGATTGCATCGTCTCGTCATTGATTTACTCATCAACAAGAAAACTTTTCCATCTCTTTCTCGTGTTTAGTGAAAGGATATATATTTACTCTCGCTGCCTCTGCTGCTGCTGCTTCTGCTGCTGCTACTGAGAAATGTTTGGCCGTGTGGACCACCTCCTGCTGTTGCTGACCCTCCACGTGGCCGGGACCCTCTCCGATTCTGGCCTAAAAGGTATATACCACTTTGGTAGCTACGACTACTTCTAGTAGTAGTGGTAGTCTATTAACATACTACTCCGTCTCCCTCCTACTGCCCTTCGTGTTGAACCAAGAAAAACAGAATGGGGCAAAGACAAATGGAACGAGTAGTCGCGTCTGATTGCTCCGTGTGTGCTCTGCTGTGTGATATAAAAGGGCCACAACGGTGTTGAATGGATGCGATTCGGGAATGAGAAGAGACAAGCCGAGAAGTGATGGCTGCGTTGAAGCCGCTGCGCTGGTTTTTGTGGCAGGATATTTCCGATCGCCCAACTAAATTTAGAAATAACGCTCACCGGTGGTATTTTCTGTTTGTCCCGATGACGCTCTCCTCCAATGCTCAGACTCTTTCACGGCTAGCCACCAGGGGGATGTTATTACTACCAGCCTATTTCCTCCACTCTCTCTCTCTCTCTCTCTCTCTCACGACTCCCAATGTTTGTGTAGATTTTGTCCCCCCGCTCCTCTTTCTTCGGGGTCTAAACAACTTCTCCCGAAGTCAGAGTGTCTTAACGGTAGCCAAAAAAGAAAGAGAGAGAGAGAGAGACCTCTGAGGAAGAAATATCAAACATTCAATAGAAGAACAAACCTAAAACCGAGTTGCAACCATTTACTCGTCTACGTGAAGAGAAGCCCAAAAGATTTGGTAAACACATCATTATTTATTGATGCGGACGACGACGACGACGAACGGAGCCGACTCGCTTTCCATCACAACACATTTCGTGGTAAACACGTCGAAGCCAAGAGTTGGCCTTCCCCGAGTGTTTCTCTTCCACGTCCAATTCACTTGACTGATGTGTTTGGTCTTCCAGCCGAAGAAACATTTTTTTGATGTTTGAAATCAAAACATGAAATCGTTGTCCGGCTGGGAAATGGATGTTGTTGATGCAACCAACACTTTTTTCGTCGACGCGAGTTGAAGTTGAGACAAAATACGAGGAGGGTCCTACATAAAACTAGCTGGGTGGTTCCATTAAACTCTTCTTCTTCTTCTCCTTCTTCTTCTCCTACATCGCGCCGGTTGAAGTTGATGGATGGCCTTTTGGAGTGGATGATCTAATCGAATCAAATCGGGCGTAACATTTTCTCTCGTCTACACACAGACACCGTGGGTAAAAATGTATCCCTCAAGCAGAAGACACAGTGTGTCAGGAATAGGAGTGGAGGACGCGGCCGGGGCTTGTGTTGGTGGTGGTGGTGGGGGTTTTGTGTGTCGTTAAGAAGGACGCCTTCCATCCATCCGCCTATTCGTGCGCATCCTCTTTTTTTCCCAGCCGCGTGCTGCGGGACTCGGTGAATTAACGATTCAGCCGACTGGCGGGCTAATTAACGTGTTGGACGCGACGCCCCTCCACTTGCTCCTCGGTCTATTCGTATAGTAATCTGTGCGCCAACTCCCCCCAAAAGTGTTTCTTTCTCTTTTCTTCTTTCTGGAGCGGGATTCTCTCCGCCGGCAGACTGGCCGCCTCAAATTGATTAGGGCTCCCAGTCCACCTGACGATAATTGAAAAGAAGAAGGAAAATCTTAGAAAAGGAATCTTGAGAGAGAGAATCGATGGAATAAGATCAACGATATATCGACCTCCCAGATTTCAATGGATGGTGTTACAGCGATTGGAAGAAATGTGAAACTTTGGTGGCCGCCCTCCCAGATTCTCAAGATGATGACGACGTCGTCGCTAGGGTCAACACAGAAAGCAGCACAGCACAGGGCGCAGCCGGGCCAGCAGATGACTGTGTCAATATGGAAAGCACTTGAACAGAGTGCCGAGTGTGTTGCATCAGCACTTGACATGCAACTTTTCTCCTCCGACGTCGCCGCCTGGCCCTTGCCCGCTTGACGATCAAAATGCCATGAATCCGAAGAGACTTCTTTTCTTCTTTTTTTCTCTCTCCCCGTTGACATCTATTTCCCTGTCCCAGCCATGCAGTCCCCAAATTCGGAGACATCGTCTCTCTCTCTCTCTCTCTCTTGTGCCTTTTATCTCGAGTGATTTTGTCCTGCTGCTTTTGATTGTATAAAGATGCGCCACCACTCTGTGTCAGACACATGAAAAAAGTTGTTCTTATTCTTATTCTTCTTTTTTTGTCTCTTTTGTGTGTCTGATGTCAAATGCAGGTCCGCCGCACATTTCCGGGTCGGTGACGCCGAAACAAACGTTTCGATTGGGCGAGACCATCAAATTAGATTGTCCCATCCGAGGGACGCCCACGCCCATCGTCGAGTGGTACAAGGTCAATATTTGTTATGCACTACATTTAATTTGTACAAAACTCTCCACTAAACCCCCAGCGTCACGCTACTCTTCTCCCTCCTGGCCTCAAAGTCTTTTCTGCTCTTTCTCCCCCAAACGTTTTCTCGTTTGATCCCGAGACTGCCAAAGAGAGAGAGAGAGAGAGAGAGATAGAGTAGGGTGACGCTCCTTCGTCTTGTGAACCTCATTACCATAATGTCGAGCACTTTTTCCTTTTTTTTCTTCTCCTCCTGAACCCTCACATTTTCATTATCATTTCCCTCCTTTGATAAAACGTAAAAACAGGATGGAGACAGCGTGACGGCCGGCTGGGAGCGATTCAAGTCAACTAGCCATGGGCTAAGGATCAAAGAAGTCATCGTCGACGATTCCGGCGTCTACACCTGTAAAGGTACGGTACACATTTGGATGCCGCCTTTCTTCTTCTATAAACCGCGCAATCTCATTATGGAGCGGTGCCGACTGTTGTCGTTGCCTTTTCGTTTCTTTTCTCTGTTTTCCTTGATGATTATTACAACTGCTGCAGTGTATACTTCTCTTCAACTAATTCAACCGTCTTGTTTGCAGGTGTCAACGGTTTCGGCTCTGAGCAGGTCACCTTTGAAATCGTCATTGTCGGTAGGTCAAAATCCCCTTCTTTTACGGTTTCTTATACACTTTGTGTTTCTTTTCTTTTTCTTTCAACATCGAAGCTATTCGAAATAGCCTTTTACGTTCGTGAATATGCCCCGGAGATGTCGGGCCGCGATTGGTGCGGCGCGCGGTTCTCGATGACTTTCTTGTGTGGCTCGGGGGGTCCGATGATCCCCACGTCTTGTGAGCGCTAGTCGCGCAATGACTTTTTAATGAGTTTTTCTCACTTCCGGCATTCGTTGCTGACACATGGTGAAACAATTAACCGACCGACCGAGCCAGCTTGACTCTCTCTCTCTCTCTTCTATGCACACAGTTTGCTTGAGACCGTGCCCTTTGCCAAAACTATTTATTTCTAGCGCTTCGGCGTATACACTGACGTTGTGTGTTCGTGTCGGAGCCGACAACGGCAGCATACAACGACGCCAAAGTCATGCCCTGGCTATTAAAAATCAAACAAAAGGAAAGCCGGAGCTGTGTGCGTATACTACACTGTCGTCGTCGCCGTGTTCGCCACTGCGCGACGAGTACACAACAGTGCCGGGCCGACAGGGGAGTCATTTCGAAGCCTTACTCTTTCCTAAATAGGATCCGAAACGGTTTTTTACGGAATAAGAAAAAGGCCGTAGTAGTAGCGACGACAACGACAACAACAACAGGGCTGCTACTGCCAGGCCATGTGTTAATTGTCGCCCATTTTCCCTTAGAAAAAGAAGGAATGCGTAATGTATTATAAAGCTCTGCCTCTCCTCTATCGTGTATGCAAGAGCCGAGACAACAACGGAAGAAGAAGAAGAAAGAAGAAAAAAAGTTCTTTTCATTTTAGTAGGGAGAAGAGGAGGAGGAGGAAGGGGGGTGGCGCACGGCGTATTGGCGGGCGATTCGATTCTGGCCATCAGCGAACCGGAACAATTGGATTTGCAGCCAGTTGCCTGGCAATAAGCTTTTTCTGGAACATTGATTTCACTTGCCATGGTGAGCATGGAGAGTGGTGTGTCATGTGTGACGCTCACTCCCCCTCTCCCAGCGCTGTTTCGAATCCATATTACGCGCTTCTTCTTTCCTTCGGCACCAATTTCTACGCCGAGTTTCATCTGCGAAGGTAGGAGGAGGAGGAGGAGGACAAGAGAGAGAAGGGGGAGACCGAATAACATGATTTCACTCGGATGATTTAGACGCTGGTACTTACTACACTCGGCAGTGTTACCATTACGTAGAAACTATAGAGCCGTGGAGGAGTAGGAGGAGGAGAAAGGTATAAAAAAAAAGTTATTTATTGGAAAACGACAGCGACAGGCGGAGCCTGTGACTTCATTGTCTTCCTCTTTTTTTTCTGGCTATTTTTACAACTGCCGGGCTGTATAGAGTCCCGGTAGCCGCTGTCATTGTCACCTGCTCAGTTTCCCACACACGCCGAAATGTCGAAAAAGAAGACCTATGTGAATAGTCAAAGCTATAGTCACGAACGGAGCTTAAAAGGGGTGTCCCTCGCCCGTCTATTTTCTTTCGTCTCCTTCCTTCTTTTTTTTTCTCCTTTTTCTTTTTTGTCTTTTAGGTTTTCTTTGATGGTTTTTCACTCGGTTCTCTGCAGTGCCATCCTATTATATACCGGCGGCTCGGTGATCCATTTAACTCTACCCCCAGACCTGATCCGCTCATACTCGTCGTATAAATATCCCCGCGGAAAAGAATGCGCGCCATTCGATAGTGCGCGACACAGGCCGTTATGTTAATCGATTTTTTTTTTCTCTTTTCGTTCCTTGGTTCTTTTGTCTTTCCGTTCCTGTCTGAAACCGATCGAACTGTCAAGTAAACAAGACGCTAAATGGCCCGGAACTTTCTACAACTGTTGTTTCCTTCGTTTGATTATAAATAGCTGTTGCGCACTGAACGTACGTGCGTACGTACGTAATATTCCCCGCGGGGCAGCTGCTTCTCGCTCTTTTTCTCTCCAGCTGTTTGATTTACGTTTATGAATCAATAAATTACCCTCGGAAACATTGCGTGTACAAGTCAGATGCGTATTGTTTTCAATGATAAAATAACTAAGCCGAAGCCAACAGTTTGATTCGTGCCCAACGTGAATTGGGTCGGTTACCTTCCATTTTTCTCTCTCTCTCTCTCTCTCTCTCTCGTTGCAATTACGCATGTTTTAGCTTAGTGTAAAACGAGTCGTGTGTGAAACTCTTGAATGCTGCTCTCGCTACAAGACTTTTTTCAAAAAATAAATTTACCTAGGTTTTTTTTGGGGAAAGTCACGCCATCGACTTTCCGGCCAACGTTCCGTACAAAACAAGCAGAAGAAGAGAGAAGAAAGAAAAAAAGAATAGAGTACACGGCGTTATTATGATTATACGAAGAAAAAGGGGGATAAGAGGGACGCGGCAGCAGTGCTTTTTGGTGGTGCTGGTCCCGCTGCCCAGCTGCGGTTTCGTTGACGTGAGAAAATCAACCAGAAACTACAAAACGAAACAACACTCGGACTGTTGGGCTTTGCTGGGCCAGTCGTATATTTGGAACATTTAGTACTTTCACGATTCTTTTGTGCACCGGGCTGTACTACAGTACAGTAATACGGTTACCCGCTTCTTCTCTCCTTCGTCTTCTTCTCTCCTAGATTATAGAAGATGATAGGTTTGAATCTCGTTAATCACAAGAAACGACGACGAGACATCACCATGTGTTTCGTTTGCATGACCAAGAAGTACCTAGCATGTGCTGTCTTGTGTGTGCCGGCCGAGCGATTTTCCCGTTTCTAAGTGGTTTCTGTCCGTCTTTTCATAAAGGAGGTCACGCGATATACGTACGTTCTAGCTGCCGTACCAAATGCTGCTTGCTGCGTCCAGCATCAAAGGCATCGCGCACAAGGGCTCTTTGATCGTTGATGATTGTAAACTCCTATGAGAGAGCCAGTCTGCTGCTGCAGATAGATCAAAACGAACCAATCCATAATAGATCCATATTTGTTTCACCCTGTCTCCAACAGATCCCAACGCCAAAGTGACGGACCCTCCGCCTTCAGAAACCATTTTCGGGCCCGAAGAGACCGAAACGGACTTGGTGACGTGGAGGAAAATGGTTAGACCAGGATCCGGATCCGCTCCTCTCCTCTCCGAAACGAGTCAAATGCCTGCCGGAAGAGTTTGGTCGCTTCCGGTCGATTCGACGCTGCGCCTCAAGTGCGTCGCTCAAGGAGAACCCGAACCTCATCTCATCTGGCTCAAGGTACACACAACATTTGGCGCCACGTTTTTTGCTTCCATTAATGGGAAAAAGGCACTAGACTCCCTTGGACCAGTTTTCACTGCTCTTGTTCCCGTGTTTATCTTGATTCCAGTGTCGCCCAAGGTTTCCCATTTGACGCAGTCAAAAGAGTCGAAGCAATTTGTCTCCATCTCTAAATGTATATACTATATATATATAAATATACAACGCGGTTTGGCAACCGGTCGTTTTCCAAGAGCGCACGAACGATTGCCAACCAGTTTCGTTCGTCTTTCGTGTCGACATTTTCAAGTTGCGAGTCAAACCGGGAAAGCCATTACGAATGTTTTTAGGCTTGGATGAATCCGTGTTTTTGAGTTATCGGATGTTGGAATCACTCGCGTTGTACAGCGCTAGCAGTTTCCTATCGAATAATAGAAAAAAAGAACGAAAGGAAAAACCGCTCGACTCTAAAACGCTGATGTACTTTTTGATGACGGAAACAGGATGGCAAGGAGATTGGAGATGACCGTCGCATTGGCCGCTGGGAGCTTCAAGTGTCGCGACTCAACTTGGACGATTCGGGAACCTATTCGTGCCGAGCCGTCAACCCTTACGGATCGATCAACGCTTCTTTCGTCGTTCAAGTTCTCGGTACACACGCGCATCTCTTGTGAAATGCAACTTTTTTTCTCTCCATTTTCTTCCTCCATCCCCTCTCTCTCTCTCCGACTCTACGACATCTTTCAATTCAATTATAACGCTTGCCTTCTCTTCTTTATCTATATGTAAGCTCTAGGCTCTCGACTCTCGAGTTGGCCTCTTTTGTCGCGCCATATAATTCAGTTACGATAGGAGTAGTCGACTACCAGCAGACTAGTAGTAGTAGACTAGCAGTGAGTGTGCTAGCAGTTTCAGGCCCAGTTGCATCCGCCAGGCGCCAGAAGAAAGGAACGGCTAGGAATCCAATTTTTGAACTTTGCGCGCTTCCTTCACTCTAACTCGTCGCCCTCCTTTGGGTGAACAAAGTTGCCAGCCAAACCAGACCCAAGTTCTTCGGAAATCTTTTCTCCTCTCTCCCAGACAGACGGGATTAAGTTTAAAGCACACTGGGACTTATGTAGACTGGCATGTATACAGTAAGCAAGTGCTATAGCACTACGATGGGACAGAGAATGAGCCAGTAATGTGGGGCTAATTGCAAGGCAACCCGAACAGTGCCTACTGGGCTGCTGCTGCTTCTGCTGCTGGCTGCAGTCGACTGGAGAACGTATAAAAGCGACTTAATCAGGTCGCCGTGGAAGATGCAGCTCATTAAGAAACGGGCAGCTCGCGTTCCTATTGGGGTGGGGGAGGAGTTGCTATGACAACTGCTTTCAAGTCTTTCTCTTTCTCCCTGTCAACTTCATTAGCAGCTAATTAAGCCCAGGGAAGTTTGTCCGACCCCCTTGTCGATGTCCCTTTGCGCTGTCAAAGGAAATATTCTATTATTTTTTTACCTTCCACAAACTACAACATAAACTCAACTTCTATATTACTTTTTTCTTCTTCCCCCTCGATGACTTTGTCTCTCTCTCTCTCTCTAGATCGTACAGTAAGGAAACCGGACTTTGTGGGTCTCTACCCCCAGAACGTGACCATCATGGAGGGTTCGACGGCCCGGTTGCAGTGCCGTGTCATTAGCGACACTCCCCTCTTTCTGCAGTGGCTCAAGCGACTCGATCGTCTTTCGCCCTATGAAGCTCATCGTCAAGCGGTTGGTGGAGTGGAGCACGGACGACCCGACTCGGATGGTGTCCTACAGGTACGTTCCCATTGTCTACAAATGCCCAAGAGTGGCACTATATACTTGTAGCTAGTAGTAGTAGTAATGGTGGTGGTGTGCTGGATGACGACGACGACGATGAAGCGTATACTATGTATGTACGGTATATACTACGTGTGTCTCGTATGACACTTGTGATTTATGGACGTTGTTGAGCCCGAGTGGTTGGGAAACCATCAGTCACGTTTCCGGCTGCGTAGTTGCCCTCTATATGGACATTCTTCGCTTGACCAGCAACGACAAAAGGGACACACACGATTTTTTTATTATTTTGCTTTTTTTTATGGCGGATCGTATAGACCGTATATATCTATATTGTACGCGCATCATCAGTCTAACGGTTTCTTCCAGCTCTCAATGAGATGGGGTAGAGGGAATCATTTGGGGTCGGTTGGTCATCCATCAGCGGCCAACTGACGCCTCTTCTCTTCACTGCTCCGCTCGTTTGATTTATTTCGAGCGCCTTGCAAGTTGCGAGCGACAGAACATTCAATTGATTTTAATTTATTGTCTTGCCTTCTCTAGTTCGAAGGATGGAGGTATCGAGTGTTGAGATCGGGCCATCCTGCCTTCCAAACTGAAGACGGCTCTTTTTTGGACAAATTGGCTCTCGACGACGTTTCTGTTGGCCATAGCGGAGTCTACATCTGCATAGCCACCAACACCGCTGGCTACAGTTACCGAGAAGCCAGCGTCAATGTCATCTCAGGTAAGACGCGGCCATTCTCTCTCTACTCTCTTGCTTCATTGTGTTGCTATGCTCAACAAAACGTCTCTGAGACTGCCTTCCTATACAACAAACTGCAGCCTCATCCTTTGTTTGGGTTTTGACTGAATTCCAAACGTCAAAACAGTGGTTACGTACGCCATTTTCGCCCGAGTCTTCTTCTTCTTTTTCTTTCCTTAGTGGTAGCTAACAAGATTTTACGAGTTCGTCGTCGTTTCATTTGGGATGCAAGGGTGATTGAATATAAAAACAACAAGAGAGGAAAAAAAAAAAGAAAACTAACGTATTTTTACGGAGCGAGACGCTGACGGCCAGTGCTGTGTGCTATAGAGTATGGAGATTTTAAGTATGCGCGGAGCTCATCACACCAGCTATTGTAAAAGCTTTGCCGTAAATTTCAGACGGAATCTCTACTAGCTAGTCTCGCCTTCTTGATGATGGTAGAGTTCCCTTTTTTCCCCATCGCATAAACAAACTCAATCAACTTGGCTTCTTTCTTTCCCCCTTTTTCATTTTAATCAGCAGCTAGTTCGAACGTCTCGGGGGATACATTTTCATATATTGAAAATTCACCAAGAAAAACTAGTTTTAATCAACGGTTCTTTCCCCGTCTATATGTACGCTACTGAACGCGGGAATCCCGCACGACATTTTACGAGCATTTTCTTCTTTGTTGTTTTCGTCTACAGACACGCTTTTCGCTTCTTCTCTCCCAATATCGCCTTGTTTTCTTTTTTTTTCTCCAGTCGATTTTTTTTACTGTATAGCGTCGGCACAAACACATAACGACGCCGCGTCGAAGCCTCAATCTTGCGCGCGCCACCGAACACACACGGTCGCCTTATATGTTAATGCATACGTAGTAGAGTGGAGTAGTAGACGTTGACTGGCTAGTGAAGCCCACCTGTTTTTCGCCCGCGGTGGAGAAATAAGCTGCGCGCCGGCCTTTTTGGTTCGATTATAAAACAACAGACGAACTGAAAGAATAAGAAAAAAAGAAACGTGTAAAGTCGGTCACCCTTGAAACGACGGCCAAGCTCGTCGATGGCTCTAAATATAATAAAAAAAGGAACCGACCGTGGCTCTGAGTCTTATTAAAAAAGAAACCGAAAGAAAGACGACGACGAAATTCACACACGATGACGACGCCGACGACGACGGTGACGACGCTCCGCGTTCATCCCTCCGGAAATGACTTTTTCATGACACACGGACACTCGACGACTGTCGCAATTACATTCACGCTTAAATGGTCGTGCCGTTTCCATTACCGATTCAATTGAAAAAGTTCTCGTTTTGTGTTCTTTTTATTATTTTAAGTGCCGTCGCCTTCCGTAGAATCCTCTCTCTCTCTCTGTGAGTAGATGGGAAAAGAAGCGGACGGAAACTTTTAGTTTGGAAGTTGGTGTTATTTTTTTTTTACATTTAGGAGGCGGGGGGATTTGTCCAAAACCGATAGCTAACGTCTTCGATTCTCATTTGACGCGTGAATGGCGGTATTCCCACATGGATCTAGCCGGCTAGCCGAGTATATAGAAGTACAGTTTCAATGATCCGCCATGTTGATAGGTTTCTTTCTTTCTGTCTCTTTGTGTGTTGCTGCCTCCTTCTCCCTTTTTTTTTATTCGATGGGGAAAGAAAGCAATCGACCGGACGAGGAATTGAATCATTCACCCAACGTTTCCTTTTCTCTGTGTTCTCGTGTTCGTGTGGAACTGTTGGATATATCGCGCGCCCGACGACGGCGGCGACCGAGTCGTATCGATCGCTATTGTATATATTGCTTAGCATCATATAGAAGATGTTCAATATATATTCTCGTAGAAGGGAGAAGACGAGAGAGAATAGGGAAGAGAAGAAAAACTCAGCGGTTTTTTTAAAGCTCCCATATATATCTATACTAGACATTCGTTTTGGGGGTTCGATATATACGGTATACACGAAGCTAAACCGCGCTATAGTTTGAGAATCGGTATGGAGAGAAGTTAAGCTCTGCGGGGAAATTAGTCATTCATATTTTATGTTGGAGAGCTGCCTAGGAAGCGCGACGATTATGCAGGCCCCGTTGATGAGAAGAAGACCAAAAAAGAAAAAGAAAAAAAATACTCTGGAGCCATACGCTCACAAAAGAGACGACGAGACCATCTCTGTAAGCTGGGGGAAAAAATCGATGCATAATTGAATTTCAAATCAGTTTTTCTTGCGGGGGATGATTGCTGTTTGCGCTTGTTTGCTGTGATATATATTTTCCATTAGTTTTGACTGGAAAGATGATGGATTTTGACGGATGAATGTTTTGTTATTTCTAGGTTCTGGCCGACCGTTGGGCGACGTGTCATCGTCCTCATCGTCGGGGATGGGCGTCGGGAGCGGGAGCGACGCAAGCAGCGGCGGACTGCCGACAGTGGTCGTCGTCGCCTTGGTTGTGGGCGCCGCCGTCGTCCTGGTGCTGATGTGCGGGATCACTTACTATTTCAAGTCGGAGCGGAGAATCCGCGCGAGGAAAGAGGGCGTTGTCGGTGGTGTGGGCCATCACCAACGTCATCACCTTCACCCGCGAGAGATCAAGGATCTTAGTCTGACGGCGCCCTGTTTACCTCGCGGCGGCTCCGCTGATCACCCGCCGCCACCCACGCAGCCGCCCCAACCGCCGGAATCGGCACCGATTCATCATCGATACCAACCGCCACCGCCCAGCTGCATGCCATATTCGGTAAGTCCTGCTGGCCACACTAAACCCAAGACACTACAGTATAGTATACATGAAATATAAAAGCAGTAAAAAGAACTGCGAGAAAAAAAAATCGAAGCGCACAAGAAGAAACGCCAGAATATCGTGAAATTTCAGCGCCATCTATGGCATTGGAAAATCAACGTGTGCGATTCCCCACTCCTTTTTCGTTGCAATGTGCCAACTCCTTTTGAACCTTACGTGTCGGAATTATATGGTTATAGTTATATATCGCGCCGTCCCGAGAGAAAACCAGATTTGGTATGTGAAGCCGATTCAAACTGGCCCTAATTCCGTCTCCTTCTTAGGCCATAAGTCGGGAAAAGAAAGATTTCGAATTGATGTTTGGCTCATTTCAAAAGAATTGCATTATCATCTAGATTTGTGTTTATTTTTTTTTAATCTTGGAACCTTTATTTTTTACGATCATTTTCTTTTTTCCAGACTCCATTCATGGGGACCATTCAACTGCAGCAGCAGGAGATGATGCGCCTTCACCATGGGATCAACGGTAGCGGCCGCCAATCGGGAATGAGGTCGTGCCACTCGCCTTTGGTCGGTACGGCAACTTCATCGAGTGGCGCCGGAAGCAACAGCGGTGGTCCGCCGCTATTTTTGGGTGGAGGTGGCGGAGGCAATTGGAGCCACGTCTATCGACCGCCTCCGTGCGGCAGGTAAACTATCACATCTCAGCCATTTCCGCTGGACGCGTGTTTTAATTGCCGAAAATCGATTCGCAGATCGGGTGATCACAACACTAGCTATCCGTACCATCACGAGGCCACGTTGATGATGGTTCCTCCACCGCCGTCCGAGTCCGAGCACGCCTACGCATCTGTGCATGGCGTCAGTAACTACGAAGATCTGCGACCGGCTGCCGTCGCCAGCAGCAGTCTAATTCGGCATCCACATGATATGCGAGGCAACCGATTCCAGCGGATCGAAATGGTCTAGAAGATTCGTTTCCTTTTTCTCTCATTTTCCTTCTTTCAGAACGGAACTCAGCGCGAAATTGATTCATCATCAATCAATCCGTAACCCGTAACCATGAAAATAGTGTATCTCATCGTCAATATTCTCTTTCTCTGTCTCTACGTCTCTTCTTCCTATTCTGTTGTTTTTGTTTTTTTGTTTGTTTTTTTTCTCTCTGTCTAAAGATAAAACGGTCATTTGTTTGGTCGAGTCAATTGAATGTTTATAATGACAAATGTAAATTGTTGAAAGAAGGAAATCGTCTACAAACTATATAAAGATGTGTACTGCGTGTTTTTGTGTCGGATATCTTGCGATGTGTACCACTTGCTTTACAACCTGTGTTGGAGTGAATGATGATGCCCAGCTTTAATTTTTTTTCGTTTATCGAAAAGAGCCAAGACAGATAAAAGAGAGCGAAAAAAAACTGTCGTAATTGTAAAAGCTTTTGCGTTTTTTATATTTTGTAAATATATAATATACACAGATGATTAATACAATGCCAACAAATTGAGTTGCGATGAATTTTCATGACAATTATGATATTAAGTGGATGTCTGCGTCCACTTACACTCTTGACGTCGACATTCGACGTGAAACGACTAGATGACGTACGCACATGATGGTTGCAAATGACAGGTCGATTGATAAAGCGCGAGTATTTGGTATCCATTTCAACCAGGGAGTCGTATCGGTACAATTTTTTTGCTTGTTACGGGTACGGGTACGAAACCGTACCGCAAAAATACCAAGGTTACGCGTTATTTCGTTCCACGCCTCCGATTCTGATAAGCCATGGCGTGATTCGACTGTACAAATATCTTCCACTTGATCCGGCGATCAAAGCGAAGCAAGTTTTATCAATGTTCAGCTCTCGTCCTCCCTGCTGAATTTCAATTTCAATGCGGCATATACTGTACGTATACGTATACGGCTATAGCGACGACGACCCCGAATCGATTTGTTGTTGAATCAAAGCTGATCGAAGCTGCTCTCCGGTGACGGGTGAAGCAATCGAATGTGATGCGGATAGGCCGACCAATCCGGATAGAACGACTCGCTGTGGAAGGATGTGTCTGTCGTCAATGACCTGGCTTCCGCAGGCACTGCCGGCTGACGGTGATGATGATATTGGACTGGATTGTGGTAGTGATGATTGGTACTCTTTGGTGATGAGCGATGATGATGCTGTCGAGATCCACTTCCGCTCCTTCCGCTGGCACTACTCAGTTTCGTTCGTTGTTGCTGTTGTTGTTGCATTATCTTCTGCAGCCTCGGGCTGTTGGCACAAGGAGTCCTCGCCATGTAATAAACCCGAGGCGGCACAAATTCTGGCTGTGGGTGAGGATGGGGTTGCCCGGTTGGAGGAATCGGAATAACTGGATCAGATCGTGAACTATTGGAAGCTGGGGGTGTCCCCGAAATGTTACTTGACAATCCTTCTCTGTTGTGAAAATGTTGGAATTAAAGTTGATAGACATCAGTTTCAATTCTCTTCGGGAGTCAATATACGCACCGGAATTTCGAATAATCCGGAACAGATGGGCATTGTGCAACTTGAGTGGGTTGCTGCACGACAATCGCCTCTGGGACGGATGAACAAGAAGATCGAGCCGGAACACTGAGGGTTTTGTCTTTGAGATGATTTTTGCGCCGCTTCCAGACGAGACAAGACGCCACCATGGCAGCTAATCCACAGACGACGACGACTACAACAACGGCCGTCGTTGTCGCATCAGCTCGACTCTTGTCGCCCCATCCTTCGCTCGTAGTACTGGAGTATGAGCTATCATCTATTGTCGATTGGGTGGGAACAAGATTTAAATTTGGAATTAATAATCCATCAAAAGCAAAACTTTAGCGTACCCGTTGTGTGATATGGAATCAAGTTGCCGGTTGTGACGTTCAAGTAAACTTGCCGGTAGTTGTATCCGGCATTATTAAGAGCCACGCAGACATAGTAACCGGAATCAGCTTCTTGACACTTTTTGGACAACAGCAAAATAGACGTATAGTAATTGTCGCTGAGCAGTTTCGCTGGAGCTGAGGGCAGAATCTGATGAAGGAAATAAACCAGAGTTAACATTTACCGACATTTACTCGCCAAGATAATTGATTTTCTCTTGCACTAACTAACCTGATACTTGATGTTTCCTATAATGATAGTCTTGTTGACGACGAATTGTGAATTCATGTTCTCCACCTCTGTCTCGTCGGGGGCTGGAGGCTGAATATTGTTAGATCCTGGAGTGGGTGTAATCCGTTTGAGCCAGTGTACTTCAGCCGGAAATTCGGACGCCACTTTGCAAGACAACGATCCTGCTTGGCCTATCTCCACCCATGTATGGACTGGAGGGAACTCTGGATGCATTTCCGGTCGTTTAGGAACTTGACGTTCTGAAAATTGACAATAAATAATATCACTGAAGTTGGACATTTAAACTTTATCACTGTAAATTTCTAGTTAGTTTTGTCGATTCAATTCGAATGAGGCAAGTAATGTGAAACTGCTGTATAGGGTTTGGTAAGCACTCGTTAGATGGCTGCCCTCATTTGCCTACAAAAAATACACATCCTTTCTGGTTTTCTACCGCCATTTAGCGATAAAATATTTTGGGAATTTTTTGAAAAACTCCTCAATCCTCAGCCGAATCTCCTTAAGCATTTGATCTTTTTAGGGAGTAAAATGACGGGTGGACTTAGAGCCCAAAAAATGTATTCTTTCATTCAAACTCCGATTAATACCGATGGTATCTGAAAGTTTATCTTGGTTCGATAAATCAACAACTTGATTCTCAAGCGCGTGCGACGCCGTAAAACAATATAGCTGCGTCATTGGCGATTTCTTAAGAATCCATAAAAACTTTAGCCTACCAAACAACCAACAAACAATATATGAATATATATTGTCAACCAACCTTGTTATATATGAATATATAACAACCACTATATGAAACAATTGCGCTATCGCAATCGAAAATATTTTGTGGGAAATAATACAGGGGACTTGACGAACTGCGGTGAGGATGAAATGGATTAAGAAAAATACGTGGCATCGTCACTAAAAAAAATAACTTACCGACGACTTCGAGGATTTGTGTCATTTCGTCCCATCCGTGTTGGTTCTCTGCACGGCAAGTATACTGGAAAGAAAATGCATAATACGGAAGTTGTTAGAACAAAGCTGCTACGTTGCTTCCAGGTCCAGAGAGAAAGCTTACGTTAGCTGTATCGGATCCCTTGAGATCACTAATCTGCAACGTGGATCTCAAGCCCTCCATCTCGCTGACTTCACTGAATTCAGTCAGATCCTCCTCAGACAGTACTGTCGAGCGCATGGCATATTTAGCTCCGGTTGGTTGTCCCTT
This sequence comes from Ceriodaphnia dubia, assembly GCA_022539655.2. Classification (NCBI taxonomy): domain Eukaryota; kingdom Metazoa; phylum Arthropoda; class Branchiopoda; order Diplostraca; family Daphniidae; genus Ceriodaphnia; species Ceriodaphnia dubia. The sequence goes on along the minus strand of JAKUCG020000200.1, from coordinate 1,043,234 downwards.
GTCCGCTATAATCTCCACTCCATCCTGTTCATTTGGGCATACAGTTAGATGGGAATTCGATCATACGCGGCAAAGCAACTATAGTGCTATATAATTACTTTGAACCAATGGAATTTGGGCAATGGCTCCGCGACAGCGGTGCATTTGAGCAAAGCCCAATTACCGCCTGGCTTAAGCGTCGACTTGGGTCTTTTAGATTTATGTAAAATCATCGGTATTGACGTGGCGTCATATTTGTCGTTCCTATTTATGCACGCCTCTTGATTCAAGTCATCTAATTAAAAACAAAACAATCAATATTAGAGAAAAAATGACAAAGAATGATTTGTAATTTAATACTTAAGAGATCCAATTGAAAACTGATTTCGTGAACCCCGAAACCATTGATGGCCTTACAAACATATGTGCCTTGATCCTCGCACTCAAGTCGTTTGATGTTGAGGGACGATCCTTTATTTAAAAGCCGGTAACGATCCCAGAATTCCATAACTCTCTCGCCGTCCTAGTTTCACGCAAATCGCCTCAGTTATTAACCAAACAAATTCGCGGAAATTCTTAATAATGGGCAACATACTCTATACCACTCTAAAATGGGTTCAGGATCGCCTCGGATGGGGCATATAAATCGGATGACTTCGCCCAATTTTCCGGTAAAACGCGGTTGAATAGGTGCCGTTATTACAGGCGGACCTGTCATATCAAATGCGTTCGTAACAAGTGACACGTTAAATCTAGTCAAAATAGACCTACCTCGAGATAAAACTCCGGTGACGCTGACTACTAACAAGATGACCGTGACAGCAATATACATTTTGATCATGTTGAAGGCATCAAGTTAAAAGCGCCACAGCTGGTTGAATGAAGTCGCCAATCGTGCTGATGGAATCACTGATGCGTTTCACAGTGACGACGCAATGAGATCGATTATACGACTGGTTCTTCAACCCCCGTGTCTCTTTCACACCATCTGTCCAAACACATCATTAATCAGCCATCGTCCGATTTGGTTTTCCACCCATCTACAAACTCGTCAGCATCTGGAAGATTTACTACTACACTTTCACTGAACCTGAAGTGGTAGAATGTCTTGACCCCTCAAGGATATGATGACAACTGATAGAAGCTAAGACTCGTTCGCCTCGCTAGACGGTGAGGTAAACAACCAGAAAAGTGGAACTGACAAACTTTAAAAAATTCAGAACGAAATAATTGAATTGAGCAGGGATCAAGTTTTGTTATTGCTCGGAAGTGTCGAACTGAAAGGGGAAAATACGCATTACTGTATGCACGCTCATGAAGTCCTCGGGAATTTAATCGGATTTACAAAGAGACCATCGCGTGTTCTCAACCTTAAATCCGCTGCCTTTTAGAAAAAAAATAACGTACTTCACGCCCTGTTTGTAAGTTGTTTCCTTTTGTTTGATATTCGAAACGCACGGGTTAGGTCGAGTGTTTATAGGATTATACCCAGCAATATTGAGTCATGTAAGGTAACTTTCAAGAGAAAGAAGCCAGAAGTGTGTACATTGCAGCACTGTACTGTGAGACATTCTCAATAAACATAATGTCATCATCTCGCTCTCTATTTATAAACTTTGAGACGACGAGAAACCACAGTTCCCCTCTTCTACCGTGCTTCGCATTCACCCCCCCCCCCTTCTCTCACCCCCGTCTGATTGGTTAGCTGAGCTTGCTTCGGGTAGAATTTCTTATTCACCGACACGTCTAACTATTACAGAAAGTGTCTCCCTAGTAAGCGACTGAGGAATAATCAATCACCCAGTGAAAACAATAGGTCTAGCTATTTATGCCCCCATTCCAAAACATGTTTTTATTATGTATAGCATATAATTAAGTTTCATTTAGTGAGCATTACTTGCTGGCTTGCTGGGTCTGTTTGGTTATGAGCGGAACACGATAAACTCTGTTTTGTCCGTTGGACTGGTTAGATCAGCAACATAATCCCCAGGGATGTTTAGGTTTTTACCTGATTAGATGATCCGATGCGGAGCCAAACAAAAAATAAGGCTTCAACCGCTGTTCGTCGCAACAATAATTCTCGCGCCACAACAGAAAACACAAGATGGGAACAAGAGTCACACACGATCGATGGCAAAACTGTAAGCTCTATTTCATTCTGACCGAATCGAACGTTAACGGTATAGACTGTGGCGGTTATAAACCTTACCCGTGTTGTCCAGTGATATATCAGCCAGAGTTATCTGTGAGCGTGTAGCAACAGGACTGGGGAAAAGTCATGTGTTTGGTTTGGTATATACTTTTAAGATGGGGAGAAAGATACGAAGGCTGGCGAGGTGTACAAGTTACGACACCAACGAAGGCCGGACGTAAGGAGGAGCCTGACCACAACTCCTCCTCGCAAGTTCCCGTTGAAAGAACAAACATATAAAAGGAAATCCTTTTCTAATGTGCTATTTAAAATATATATCTTGATTTTAGTGAAGGGAAAGATAGTCTTTCATAACTTCTAATGTATTTATTTTTTTCAATTTCCCACAATACATCTTGGAAGTTATAGAAAGAGCGTATCGCTACTATATGATGAAGTATTTTAGTAGGGCAGTACGTTTGGCGATTTACGAGCACAGGGAGTTGACGTTTATTATCTCTTCACATTTCCTTTTGTCTCCTTCTCACTTTGGGCTCTCATATCTCAAGCGCAAATACAATAGCGCCGAAAATGAGATATGACGGTCATTTCACGTGCTAAGTAAGCAGCGATTCTCCGCATGTCATGTGCCAATTTTCAAAAGCTATTTTTGAATGAAAAATGATAAATACAAAAATTTTTCTTTTGAAATTTTTACTTCAGTCATTTACAGACACATAAATAATAAAAGAAACGACATTAATTATTGCTCGTTGTTCATGGTTTTGATCCTGTGAGTTGTTAACACCTATTAGCGTTCGATTATTTACATGATTATAGTCGCCTGTTAATTGGTCATGGCTTGGAATCTAAAGTAGAATATTTGATTAATTGTTCAATTTATCTACTTTACGAGAGCTACTCATTGACTACAGTTCCCAGGATTATCTCTGTATTTCATTCAGAAAGTGTTGTGCAACTTAAGGATGTGGTATAAGAGCCTTATACCAGACTATTCTGGTTTTCTTTAAGCCGTTCGGGAATTAATTGGGTACATTCGTACTGGTGCGTGCTGGTAACTATTGGTACCGTGCCGGGTTAAGCTGGGGCTTCCATAAAACAAATAAGCCTACTGTACTACCCATTCATGACGAAAACAAATGCTGGATTTATAAAATATTGCAATGTCATCAGGTTCCTATCCAGTGCCTTACATGGGCTAATAATGAAAAACCCAATAAAGCAGAAATTTTATCTTCGTTATTACTATTATCAATTCTTCGCGCTATAATAAATTCTAGCTTCCTAGATTATAGCAACGTGACTGTTATCGTTTATTGTGTAGTCAAGCTGGTGATTTACATGTAGCTTTTATAACAACTGCTACTGCAGTAGCAGTACATTTACTTTCAAATTTAACATTTAGTTTAACCAAAAGCATAAGGCTTTTAAGCTATAGTTTAAATTTACAAGGGTGCTGTCTAAACGCGAGGTCAGCAGCCCCAGTTGTGGGCTACACCCCCTGCAGGTTTTTCTTTCACCCCATGCGAAAAAGAGAACAGCACAGATGTCTTGGCTCACGTCGTAGTGCATAAGGACCTTCAGCTTCCGCCTATTTCCTTGTTGTCGCTGTATAACTATCGATGACTACCGACGTGTATGTTTTACATCACGTTGAATGCCACGTACAGGCGGCTAATGACCATCCAAAGTCGCGGCTGGTAACTCATTGAAGTGCGTTCTGTCTTGTCTGTCACAAGACAACAGTCGTTTTCTGTCACAATATGCCAGCTTGAGCCTTGGATGAAGATGAAAGATTCGATTGGTTGTTCAGGCAAAACAATCTTTTTATTTATTGCTAATTACTAATTACTTGCTTTACTAATTACAATCGACACAAGTAACAGACTGTACATTATCAAAATGCATTTGTATATTTATGGAATCCATTCAGTTAGTATTGTATTACTAAATCCGACAAAATCTTACTCATTGATAAGGCATCTCATCTAGTACAGTAAATTTGTATTTCATTTAATTGTGCAAGGGTTCCTCCTGGGTATAGTTTTCAGGAATTTCTTCTTATATATGTATCATTCTTTATTTCCTCGTCCTCTTTTTTTCTTAACGATAGGCGAATAATAAGCCCAGGACTTTTTCAACACCTCTGTTGTAGATGCAATCTTTCATCCACGCACCTCTCCACCAACCAGAAAGCTTTTCCCAATTCATGTATACACATGCAACAACAGTTGAAAGATGAAGTATACATAGTAGTAGACTTTATCTTTACTTTGCTGCACAGGTTCTGCGTTCTGGTTTTTGGGACGTTTGTTAAAAATGTATACAAAAGGTATAGCGAGCTGTTGCGATTGTTTGCTCAGGTTATCGATGGACACTTGTGTACGGAGTCGATGTGCCCAGTTTCTAACAGTATACATGTAGCCTGCTGAAAGTTATCGACATAAACGATAACACGCTCGGCTCATCTATCTTAACACGCACACACACCCATTATCTATTGGTTCTTGAACAAATAAAAACCAAACGTTATCCTAATATCAATGTTTTCCCTTCTTTCTCGCTGAAGAACGCAAAATTCAATAGACAGAAGGAAAAATTCTAAACGAAATGGAAGCCAGATAAAGTTGCTAGTTTCCAATTCGAAAAGAAATCGGAGAAGACTAATTTTATTCATCTTCTTGAGGATGGATGGATATGTTGATGAAAAAAATCAACAGCACACAAAATTTTTAGATTGTTGATCCAATAAACCGCTTCGCTTTGATCAGACGCTTTGAAGATCCTTTTGAGGAATTGGGATTGTGCACCCGTCCGAACGATTGCTCTTTTTCCTGCAGGTTTTGTTGTATTCCCTCAAATATATCAAATAGGCGAAAAGAATCAATCTGATTCTCCTGCGTGTTTGTCGTGATCATTCGCGTGGACGAAAACGCCAGAAAGGGAAAAGATTCTTTAGAATTGCCCCTGCTGCCATCTACCAATTGAAATAAATCCTAATCAGTCAGATTGTTTACTGTAGCACGCGCTCTGCGCAGGAAGGTTCCCGAAGGGATTCAATTTCAATTATACTCGGATGTGCTTAAGATAGCTTTCTCAAGTTTTGTTTAACTATAAGGATGTCTATTTAGTTAGTAGGAAACAAAAAGTATGATGAAAACTGCTAAATCCCAAATGGCTAGGTGTCGAACACTCGGATTGTGCCCGCTCTATAGTTACTATTTAATGAAGATGATTATTCAAGAAACTGGATGTGAAATCGTACAGGAGAACGGCCAACGGGAATTTGGCGGACCGCCACCAAGTAAGTTTTGAATTTGTGTTTAGTCAAAAATCACACAGCATCAAAAAGAAAATTTCCTCTGTTGGGCGAAGGAGCAAACCTAATAACCTATATGCTCGAAAGTTGAGACGACTTTTCGAAACTAGAAAGTAACGTTCATTTCGAAACTTTATTCCTCCTAAAAGCTAAAATTTCAATTCCTAGGTTTAACTTTTCAGCCCTATTTCATTTTGGTTCTCTTCTAAAATTGAGATTGATTTTTTCTGAATACGCTATCTGTGTTTTCTGCGTTTCTACAGATAAGGAGTTAAGGAAATTTAACCATTGGACGTTAACTATTTATAGGTTTCTTAACCGGACAAATGTATGGCTTTAAGTGGACACTCTGTCCAGAAAAATATATGGATGTTCGAAAGAGCCAGCTAATTATTTACAACAAATGCTACATCCCTGATAATTTAATTTATTTGACTTACCCTCAGTAATCAGTTAACCTACGATTTGATTCATTTCCTTACCTAGTTTTCCAAGTTAATATATTATAGACTTGAAAACTAAATCGACAATTTGACTGAACTTAATTAAGTCTCAAAAAGGCTTATAATCGGTTTAATAAGATCCTTATGCATCCCCAAAGTTTCTACTTACTGACGCTGACTGTGCCTCTTAAGAATAAAACTCTTAAACCCTTTCAACCCTGAACACCTAACTCGCTCAGTGTCCACCAACCACCACTGAACTGACTGAGGCGCCATCTTACAAGGGGGTATTTATTTTTGATTTGTCCGACTATTGCCTATAGCGCTGCTGAGTTGAACATCGATAAAATAGTGGATAAATAAGTGATATGACGTTACTTCCGGCTCCTTTATCTACTAAATTTTTCGTCAGCGAAGAAACTTCTATGTCATCATTCTAGAACATTCTCGAAGTCAGTCATTGTAGACTATATAAGTACATTCATTTTGCATGTCCGCCATCAGATCAAGTTCGTATTTGACTCTCTCCACAACATTTGGTGCTGAATTTTCCAACTAGAAGGAATATCCAACAGCATCAAACTCAAACTTCGAAATGAAAAATCTTCCCATCGCTCGCCAAACACAAGTTGATGATTGTACAGTTTCCCCACACTCTCGTTCACCGGAGGGTCAACTAAGTGCTACTTAGTAAGTAGCAAAATGGAAGTTACTACTTATAAGTTGAGGGGTCTACGAGCTTCGTAGACCATATACTTAATACACCTAAGTTGACCCTCTACTTGCAAGTTCGGAACGGCCTAGTGATGGTCTACCTGAAAATTTTACATGGGGCAGGTGGATTTACTTCAGACATTTACTTAGGCTCTTAAGTCGATATGTACTACTATCTAAGTGGACGTATATTTAAAAATTTCCCGAAATTCCTCCTGGTTCTCCTGTTTTCCTAGACATCCTTATATTTTATTTTACTTTGTTGCCCTCGCGGTAATTTTCAGAGTTATTTTATATCTTTGTCAAAATAAGATCCGTTCTACACACATCTGTTAAGACGTGCGTACGTTTTGATACCCTATATAAATATGCCCGACATGAATCGACGATAATCAGTTTTTTAACCTACATTATTTTGCTGAAATCTTACTAAATTAAAAAATTTGCTTAGATAGGACTGCCATTTTATAGATTTAATATAGTATCTGAAAGTAAAATAAGTGTTCTTCATGTAAAAAATCATACAGTGCTTTGATTAAATATTTATTACCCAAATAATGCCAATTTCCAACTAAATTGATCCAAATTTCTAGTGTTAAGTAAACCTACCCTTAACTTATTAGTAGATCTTCCTCTTCGAAGGAGCCGACAGCCTTCCACTTGCCCTATTCTACTTATTCGATAAAGGTTAAACTTATAAGAGGATCACCTCTACAGATATTTCTTAGTAGTACCCACCCTACACTTAATGCTACTTAGTTTTTGCTACTTAAGCTAAGTAGACCAAAGTTGACCCACCGGTGAGCGAGAGTGCAAGTTATAAATTTGTAACTAGCCATATACCTTCAAGTATCAAGAAAAAAATTTGGCAAACATTATCCATGATAAAAGAAGCCATACCAACAGTATTGTTACTACTAGACCTATTTATCCTACTAGCGACAAGATCACAGGGTATGAGTACAGGCAAGGCATATGAAGTTGCAATGGTTATTACCAAAATCATGAAGCTAATCAGATTCCTAATGAAACTGATCAAACGGGGGATAAAGGGAATAACCAAATTAAATAAGTTAATCGGAGTCCTGAGAAAGAAAAACACATCAACGGATCAAAAAGAAGCATCATCGCCCGTAAACTCGACAAATATTCAGACAGGTAGGTCTATAAAAAGATGAAAGTGAATAACACTTTACTCCGCTTCACCCGAATGGCTCTCCATTATATCCTTCCATCTTTAGCCTACTATAACATGTAACGGTTCAACATTTAATGTTCATTAACAGATCAAGACCAGCAGTCTATAAATCAATATACAGCGGAGCCGCTACTGATGTTAGCCACCAAAACGAAAGAATATATTGTGATATACATGGAAGACCTGAGTCCTGAGTCAGGTTGAGAGTGCATTCACGTATAGTTATACGTTGGAAGCCAATTTTTTATTGATTTTTCCATTTATTTGTTCTTCAAATCGACAAATTGTCGATTTGAAAAACGTGGTTAGTTGTTGAAAATTAATTCGACCAAATCATATAAGTCAAGTGGTTGGTAAGTAACATAAGTTTGGGATACTATATATGGTGTAAATACTTTATTAGGAGGAGAAGTGTACTCTTTTGAGCGTGCTTGAAAATTAATAATGCAGACCCCACGAAGTGATTCGATAAAAATCGTGCTACAACCCCGCGACCCTCCACAAAAACAACAAAAACTCACAAAAAAATCCACACAGGGTGTTTTTTAAACTTATTTAAAAAATAATCAGGTTTTTTGTTCAATGCTAGTTAGACTCACCGGACCGTGAATAAACAGACAAAGACCGGATAACACCTAAGCAAGTATTCAATCGTGTGAATTTCGATGCACCTAAAAGGCATAGGCAGCAAAAACAAGGACGGTTTTTGACATCAAATTTACAGGTACAGTCTGCGGTTTTAATCCTTATGAGGATATTTTGTAGACATGCTGTAGATACACATACAAGACATAAATTGGAAAATAAATACTCGAAATTTTGGCTAATAAGAAAACTAGGAGATATCTTAGTACCTAGCTAACTTAGCTAGATGCAGAATAACTAACACCAAGACATCTAACAAGACACAGATTGTTCACGGCTTGAAAATTGTCTTTGAGATATCTTGAAGCTATAGTGTTCTACTAGGGTGTTGATGGATCCAAAAGTGGATTAAAGAACACACACCACCCAAGGGAGCCTAAAACATTATCGAGTATGCCATGAACCAGCAACGCAAAATGGAACTTCACGCATCCTAACATCGAATACTACTAGTTAGTTCATTAAATCTTGAGAGCATAAAGCAATCCGTATTTGATTTATGTTCTCTTACTAGGTGTTTTAGACCCGGAATAATTTGTCAAAGGCCGACGTCGACGACGAAATGAACATTTGTCTGCCGTTTCTCGATCAGATCAAGAAGAAACGACCCGCCCTAGAACTCGTCAAGGTAACATTTTTTATTGTCGAAAAAAGATGTCGGAAATAAAATATAAATCTATTGTTATGGTAGGTAATCGGACGTGTCGAATCGCCCCTGCCACCGTTAGTGACGAACATGCTCCCTTACCAGTTCCAGAAAAAACCACTTCGCCGCCTTGAACAGACAATCAATGAAACAGCAGCCGACTATGTTTTTATTGCAAAATGTGGCCAATGAAAGGGGGCACAATGTTCACTTTCCCGAAATTTGATTTATAAAATATACTAGACTGAACTCAATAGAATTTTCACGGGACAGATATTGCTGACATCCAACTACATTATGTTGTTATAGTACGATTGCGTCGTTTGTATAGACTATTAAAACAAAACGAGGGAAACAATTTCAGATTTGACTAGTTAAACAAATTTGCTGTAGGCTACAGTTGCACCTTGAGTACAATGTTCATGTTAAGAAAATGAGCCCCCGCCACGCCCCCATTTCGTTCCCCACGCAGTTCCCCATCAGTTCAATGTGCACAGACTATATACAACACTTTACGTATTGTATATATTGGATACGCATTGTGTGAAGTGAATAGAACACGTATAGCGTAAGGAAAAGGTCTTATGTGGACTAGGCACTTAAGTTGACAGCCGCATACATAAATAATACCAAGGAACAAAATTCGCGGGTGTCATTCGCTATACAGCTATACAGATTTTTAAAATGAGTATTACGGATTATACTTTGCTTATTTTTTTGCTTATTTTTTTGAGTTTTACGATTATTCTTAGCTCCAACTCAAGCTGTACCACTTGGGTTGAATCGATGATTATCAACAAATAAATTTCAAAATTTAAACTTAGGCCGTAATATAAAAGTTTTGACACATTAAACTTTCTGGAACTACGCATAGAAAGAACCATTACTGCACTCACATGTGTATTTTCAGCGATGTGTACAAGCAGGCTTCAAACTGTTACGGTGTGGCGCTATTGGCACCCCTCTTTTCCCTCCGATAGATGGCACAAGGTGACGTGCGCCCCCTTCTCCTCTGTCCCATTGTCACTCGTTTACGTGCGCGGTGAGGCGCATGGTGGTCAAGAGGGTAGCCGCGTCAGGCTCCCTCGCGTTTGAGTGTACCATTTTGTATTGTTTTTCATGTAATTGTTGTATTTGTGTCCTTTTCCCCTGTCTTGTGTTAATAAATCGGCATGCTCGCCGGCTTATCCTGCTACAGTTGGTGTCAGAAGAGGGATGCGATGGGCCTTTGAATGGCTCGTCTCACGAGCCGCCCTGCATGAACCACGAGATCGCCGGAAGGCATTCACCTGTTCGTGGCGACGGAGCTTTTTGATCGGTAGCTGGACTGGATCTGCTTGAATCATGGCCATCCCGAGAGATTTACGACCGGAAGTTGCTGATTTTGACTGGTCGTGGCCTGAAGAACAACCTGAGCAGCCGATCGAGTTGGCCATTCGTGTGTTCCGGTTTCTGCTGATGTAAGCTGTTGCCTTCCCCTCCTCTCCCCTCATCTAACGTGGAGTGAGTGGTCGACAATCCTTGACTGCTGGCTAATTGGTGTCATCAAGTCGTCTTAATTGGAATCCATTGAAGTAACCCCAATATGTTTATTCAAATTGTGGTGTTCTTGCATTTTGTTGATTGCTGTGATGTTTTGATCCTGACATTCTAATTTGATAAGATTTCGCCATTTTTAAAGTATTTCTGATTTTATCGTGCATTGTGCCCATCCCCTTTAAAAATAGCGAGCCAGGAAAGGCCGAGTGTTACGGTGTGGCGCTATTGGCACCCCTCTTTTCCCTCCGATAGATGGCACAAGGTGACGTGCGCCCCCTTCTCCTCTGTCCCATTGTCACTCGTTTACGTGCGCGGTGAGGCGCATGGTGGTCAAGAGGGTAGCCGCGTCAGGCTCCCTCGCGTTTGAGTGTACCATTTTGTATTGTATTTCATGTAATTGTTGTATTTGTGTCCTTTTCCCCTGTCTTGTGTTAATAAATCGGCATGCTCGCCGGCTTATCCTGCTACAAAACGTGGACAAATACAAATTTTATCAACAGTTGAACGAGTTGCCGGTTTACTTTCACGTTCAATACGTATTGCTCAACGATTTGAAAGTACATAAAGCTAGTACAACTCGGCCTACTTAGTGCAGAAAATTACGCCAAATTACCCGAAGGGTTTCTGTAAGGTTTTGGAATGTGTTGGGGTCTTTTTTGCCTGAAGGCATATTTCTATGGGTTAGATAGGGAAATCTTATGTTTTGATTTTTGGTTCCTAGAGGGAGTGCAAGGTACCGGGATTACTAGGGAGATGGCGGTAGCATTTGTAAGGTGGGGTATCGGTTCCAATTCCAAATTCCACAAGGTTCCTTTCTGTTAACCCCGGTTGATTGGCCAAAAAAGGGGGAAAGGAAGAGTCGACTCAAGCATCTACAACGATCGATTCTACATCGATAACTCTGTCACGCGTTTTAAATATCGTCAAGAAAAATTACGACAGAGGAACTTTGCTCTTCACGGACATATATTGATAATGTTGTCGGCCAAATCGAGGCAAATTCCAACCGACCTGTATTGCATTGCAGTTTGTGACGAGCACGTTGACAACGTGGTTCTGTCTTAAATTTAAAGCATAAAGGGGTGTGTTATTGTCACCAATTTAACTATTTTAGAGCTAACTTCCAACACGTTTAAAGTTAGGTTCAGTGGATCATAAAGCTTGAAGTTAATTATTCCTTCCCAGATCTAGAACATCAGAAGATGTTGGATGGCTGACATAATAAGGAGGAGCCTGTTTGCCATGGCCGTATGGGGCTCATAAAGACGGGAGAAACAGACACTGGTAGTGGTATAATAGACCCATGGTCATTTCAATAGGATGTAGCCTACAGAATGATGGGAACGATTGGGAACGTCTTGATGTTTGGAATGGAAGCACGACTGTGCGAGCACGGGCGATCGCAATAATTTCAAATGAGGTGTGTGAGGAAAAAGCGCTGCTCCGTTCCCTCACCATCTTACGATCGGCATTTTATTCTATAAATCACTATGACACTATCACACTTTAAGGTTCAAATAGATCAAGTATGAACTCCGCTATCAAGATTAACATAGAAAACCTGCACACGGGGGAGCAAGTGGGGAGGCCGTTGGAGGGCGAAGCCCCCCAACGGACGACCCACGAGATCCCGCGTGTGAAGCTGTGAACGCAATTTATTATAAATATGTATTTCATTTCTCTAATTATTTCGGCCTTTTTGTTATTACGTTACCCCACCTAGTTATTACACCATCCCACTCACTCCCCCGAGAAACGCAGTTCATAATATCTATATAGCCTATATATTTGCCTTTTCCCAATTATTTTTTTTTATTTTTTTAAATTTCTAAGTATTTTACCAAACAATAATTTTTAAACATGTGTAAAGAATATAAAGATACGTTCTCCCCCCTTCACCCTTCGGGTACCTTGTGGCGTGCAAACGCTACCTACAATTTCCCGAAGGGATTCTATACAGATTTGACACAGCCGCTTAGTTGCCCTGTTACAACCTAGATGGCTACGAGGGGCTGGTTTTTTTCAAACAGCGAAATTCGACTCTTTAAACATTTAAATTCGAATCAAAACATGAAAAATAGTAATAACTCGTGTGCCCCATTTTTTATCTAAAATCATTTTATAGTTTTATTAGTATTCACATTTTCGACGTTTTCTTCTTATAGCTAGGTAGGGGGAGTGCAAGGCCTCTGCCTTACGTCGACGAGCCTACATCCTCTTCAAAACTGGTTATGAGGAATTTTTCCGGTACGCGTCTTATAAAGAGGGCGGCAGTCGTAAAAATGATTGAATTTCATTATACATATCATTATACATATACACATACTACCAGCCCACTCTGAAATTCAAAAACAAATAATAAATCACAAAATTGCTACTGGAGAGAAATTGTAATGGGGTTACTAAGGTTAATGAGAACATAATAAATAACGGGGTAGTTGAACCAGGTGAACAACGGATACGAAATATTAGTTAAATATTGTGCCTATACGAGATCGCAAAAATAGTAGTAGAAGGAAAATTCCTACTAGAGATGGGTTCCGCAAAATCTAGCCGTGTCCTTTACGGCTTAAGTCAGCAATATTAAGCAAAGCGCTACTATTTCACTAAAGTTCAATACAAGACATTGTGAGGTATTACAGTTTTCCCACACATTGACTATTTGTTGATAACAAAACAATCCAATGTCACGGACGACGGAAGAGCAATTACGTACATTCATACAAGGGAAATTTCAAATTTTGATACGTTTCAAACTCACGGGGGAGCGAGCGGGGGCGGAAACGTTTGTATCGATAATTCGTTAAATCGCAGCGGTTTTTGTGGACAAAAGAAAGCCAAAAGATGCTCTGCCTGTTATTTACAACTAGGCTACCCCGTTCGATCCCGTTTTATCTAATATAAGCTATTTCACTTGTATTTGTACAAGGTTTTTCGCATTGCGACTTCCAAGGAATTGTACAAGGAGTTGCTTCTACTAGCTAGTTTGTTTTGCATAAATTCCTTGACTTCTACCCTGAACCTTTATGATTTAGATATAGTTCTATTAAGCTAAGGAGCGACTATTTCACTAAGTTAATCTCGAGCAGGCTTCCACAGTGAAGTTTCCTAAAATACTGGCGGTCGTAATAATCCAATTTTACACAAGACACGATTGCTGTTAGAAAGGGAAATTTTCAAACGTTACAGAAAATCAAACTCACGGGGGAGCGAGCGGGGCGGGGGGTGGGGGGCGGAGCGGCCACCCCACGACCCACGAGATCCCCGTATTACATGTATATTACATCACATTTAATAGGTTTATTCCGTGTCTATTTAAGTGTTCGTATCTTAACTTCGCACAATGAGCATTGTAGTATACGTTCTTAAAATACGTCACATTATAAAGTGGGAGGGGAGTCGGGGACTCATCCACGACTCGCGACATCACCGTATTAATTGTTTCATTTTAAAAATCTTTCCCGTTTCTAATTTGAATTTCCTCGTACGCAAATCTAGATCGATAGTATGAATAGCCTATCGAACTTCCGTGCGCTCTCCGAATAGGCGCTGTTCTGCTGAGTGCGTAATATGCATTATATCAAGAATACCATCGGCACTATTTTATTTACTACTATGGCGACGATGATAATCACATAATTTTAAGTTAGATCCCTTCGGGATTCTCCCAGCGAGCGACAGAAGTCGGCGCTGGTAACAGTAACCTATATGCTCGAAAGTTGAGACGACTCTGGTCGCTAGATGTCATTCCTCAGTGCTCATAACAATTTAAAAAAACGTGCCGTTGTTTCGATTGCTTTCACTGTTTTTTCCTTGCACAGACGATGGAGAAATACTTCAGTAGAGATTTTGAGTTATCTTCTAATGAGGCAAACCTTAAATTTTTGCAGCATACAGTAGGAGATGTGGGCTGCGTGGTTTGGGATGCAGCACTAGTGTTGGCGGGCTTCATAGATCGTATGAACAAGGTTGGGCAAAAATCACTGAATGGTCTCAAGATACTTGAACTTGGTTCTGGCACGGGATGTGTTGGTTTAGTTGCCACTGCATTGGGGTAGTTCCATATGTCTTAAATTTCGTGTGGTGCCATCAGTTACAATAGCCTGACAATTTTATTTTGTTGTTTGCCACAGAGGAAATTGTTTGATGACAGATCTGCCTGAAATGATTCCTTTGATCAAGAGGAATATTTCAAAAAATGTATCTGTTTTGCAAGGTGTGGCCACTGCCAAAGCATTTGAATGGGGCACTGACATCTCTAGTCTGGTTCCTGACAGTAATGAGGGATTTCATGTTGTACTAGCTGCAGATTGTTTATACTACAAAGAAGTACTTAAAATTGTATCTATAAAAATTTGTTTGTTTCTATGAAGCCTTTAATTTTTGCAGTCTTTGGATGCCTTTGTTAAAACCATTGAGGACTTGAGTAGACATTCTAATGAAGGAAAGAAAACAGAGATTTACATATGCTATGAGGACAGGGAAAGTGAAGAAAAGAAAAACTTAGTCCACAACTTTATGGAAAAAATCAAGAAAACATGCTGGATTTCAAAAATTTCGTACGACGATTACCGGGAAGATTTCAGTTGTGAGGATATACAAATTTGGAAAATAGTATCGTTATAAAATATCTTGTACTAATTCATACATTATTTTCCACTAAATTAAATACACATCGGGAAACGAAAATTCTATTTATCCGCAGGTTACTCTTTAGTATCACCCTTCGCCCTTACTCACTCTGCTGAGTGTCTGCTCACTCTCCGATACAAGCTTTTAGCTTCTGCTTCTCACACGTGTTTGAACGTAGTGAAACAACTAGTGAAGTTGAGTTAAACAGTCATCTTTCAAAATGAGTGAAATAGTAGAAGCAGATCCTGAAAAAAAAATTGTGGCATTCCATCAGATGAATCTTGATGATCGCTTACTTAAAGCGATTGCCAAACTGGGATGGGTGTCACCGACGTTAATTCAGGAAAAAGGAATTCCTCTGTTTTTAGAAGGCAAAGACGTTTTGGCAAAAGGCAGAACAGGTTCTGGGAAGACAGCCGTGTTTGCCATCCCCATTATTCAGAACATTTTGATAGAAAAACAGACAGCCAAGGAACAAGTCACCCGGGCTTTAATCCTTGCTCCAACGAAAGAACTTTGCCAACAACTTCACAAAGCTTTCCAATCATTTACCACAAGCTGTTCTCGTGACATCACATGTGTAAATGTTGGCTCTCAGGTAATCATTTAAAATTTAATCAGTTGGACCAAAGCAAATATTATCCCAAAATTTTACTCTTGCAGACAGAAATTTCTGGTCAAAAGACCCTATTAGCAGCACATCCTGACATTGTTATAGCAACACCTTCAACTGTGTTAGTTCATTTGATTTCCAAAAGACTGGTGTTAAAAGAATCCCTTCAGTACTTTGTTATAGATGAAGCAGACTTGATATTCTCATTTGGTTTTGAAGAAGACTTGAAGAGTGTGTTGCAGTAAGTGATTTGTGTTTTAAAGTAAACCAAGTTAACATTTATTAATTAAATTTTGTGTTTCTACAGATATCTTCCTGCAAATTATCAGTGTGTACTGACATCTGCCACTCTGAGTGATGATGTTCAGAGTTTAAAACAGTTGGTTCTTCATCAACCAGTTACATTGAAATTGGAAGAGCCTGAACTTCCCCCAGCATCTCAGCTTACACAGTACCAAATCTATGCTGAAGAAGGAGACAAGGCTGTTCTCATCTATGCGCTTTTCAAACTCAATCTGGTTCGAGGGAAAACCATTGTTTTCGTCCGAAGTGTGGACCGTTGCTACAAGTAAGATTCATAATTTTCCTTGAAAAGGCAGTCAAATGATTCACCTTTATTGTGCACAGATTGAAAATCTACCTCCAACAATTTGGAATTCCTTCATGCGCTTTGAACAGTGAATTGCCCATCAACTCTCGTTGTCACATCGTTCAACAGTTTAACGCCGGCATGTATGACATTATTATTGCCTCGGACGAACTGTCATTAGACGACCCAAATTACGTTGCTGCCAACAAGTCAAACAAAATTGTAGCTCAGATTTCACTACCGCGTAATGTGACGTCGTAGTAATGTATATTATTGTGATTCATAGGGCAAGCGAAAAAAGGATAAAGAAGCGGGTGTTGTCCGTGGCATCGACTTTCAGTTCGTTTCAAATGTAATCAATTTTGATTTCCCACCTGACGTTGATTCCTATATCCATCGAGTTGGTCGAACTGCTCGAGGTAATAACAAAGGAACCGCGCTGTCTTTTGTAAGCGTTAAAGAAAAGCACCTTATGGAATCAGTGGAGGAACACCTTCATGATTGGGTCCCCCCTGGCCAAGAATCTGTCTTCAAGTAAGAATCAATCCATGTCATCCTTAACCTATTTGTTGTAAAATCCTGTGAGCTAAACGTAATCTAATCTGTAGGCCGTACCAATTTCGTATGGAGGAGATTGAGGCTTTCCGCTACCGTTCCCAAGACGCCTGGAAAGCTGTCACGCGAATTGCAGTTCGAGAGGCGCGGTTGGCAGAGATTAAACAAGAAATGATGCAGTCTAGGAAATTGAGGGTAGAACAAGTTTTCTCTGAATGGTTCGTTCTGTATTTCAATCTTTTTCTTTTGATTGCCAGTCTCATTTTGAGAACAATCCCAACGACATGGGTGCGTTGCGACACGATAAAGCCCTGCACACAGTCCGCCTTCAGAGTCATCTCAAAGATGTGCCAGATTATATCATTCCGCCTACTCTGAGACGACTGGCCAGGGCGAGCAGTAATAGAGCACGAGGCGGTGCAGGTTCATCAAGCCAAAGCGAAGGAAGAACTGGCGCCAAGGAAAGAACTTTTTTGAAAAGGAAAGATAATCCTCTCCTTAGTTTCGAGTTTGATGGCTTTAAAAAGAAAGCTAAAAAGTAACCACAATGTGTATCGATATGTTTCATGCCTGATTAAATCAAAGGACACGTTTATCAAATGTATGCATATAAATGCCAATGCATATCATTTTCTGTTTAAAAAAGAGAGTTTTGTTTTTAGTTAGAACAAAATATTCAATGTTTATTGAAATTTTCTCATTCGATAAAATTTATAAATGCAAGTAAGAAGCATTCGGTAAATTATGAATATTTAGAGAGAAAAAGGACCAAAGTGGCAGGTTGTCTTACATAGATAAGATTATTAGGCACGGTAAAAGTGCCCACTAAATGTTTTAAAATGCAAATCTGGCAGAATGTAGTTTTGTTGGATGACTTCAGGCGGATTCTTGCTCATTAGGATCGTTGACTGGAAGGAAACGCTCCAATTCATCATCGATCTTCTGCAGCAATGCCCTAAGAAGATATCGAGGATGTTGTGGTTAACTAAAAAGAACTATATACAGGGGGCAATGACAGGGGGCAGAGACATTAAGTACAAAAAAAAGAGGAAGTAAAACCTTAGATAAATAGGTCTAGAGTGACAGGTTCAAAGTCCCGTATGTATGATGTCGCAACCTGCTGTATGAATTGGCGGAGCGTCTCATCCGCACGGCGTGGTAGGAGAGAAGAAAACCGACTACCAAGAAGAGGCTGAACAAGATCGCGAGGGCGACAAAGGCGGGAGTGGCTAGAAGAACAGATGCCTCAACAGCAGCAATTTGATTTGTTCTTTCCGTCATGTAGCCCATTGACCATCCGAGTTCCGTGTCTGAGATCTATTCATACATATTAGTTTAAGTTAAATATTTTCTGTTTTACGTTTTTTAAGTTTTGTGTGAATTACTTGTTTGACAAAATGAAGGCCCTGCCATGTCTTGTCATCGAATCCGTAGCCGGTAGTTAGTAAGGACAATATATACTGCCCTTCCAGACAAATAAGCGGTACGAACGAAGAATTCGGTACTGTGGGAAACAAAATAAGAACTTTGTCAGTACCTCATAAATTCTTTTAAAGAACATTGCCTACCCGTTAAAGGAATGTCCAAAATTTCGTCCAATGTCATATTACATACTGACTGAACGGCATGGCGGAAATCTTCCAGAGTGCTAGTATTTGTTATGTTCAACTCAGTTGTCAAAATTTTAAAACTAGAAAAAGCCTAAAATACAAAATATTAAATTAAATTATTCCGACATGATAACCAAGTTCTATATCTTACTAAGAAATCTTGATTTTCAAGAGATGGCTGGTCTTCGTTGGAGAAACAGGTGGGAGGCAGAAAATGCGCCTGACAATACGTGGCATTGAAAAGGCGCTCAATTAGACTGGAGCATTGAAGGTAATTGCTCGTTCCGTTTAGAGTCCACTCTTGAGTGGTGCTAGAATGATTCTGAGAACAGGGCGAGTTGAAGATGTGGTCGGCTTTAACCACAGCGCTATAGCCCAACGGCTGACAGGGACTGTCTATGACTTTCAATCCAGTGGTTTCAGCTTCTACGATTATCATTGATTCGTAGCGTTTGATGACTTCCAAAACGCCGTAACACAAGCTGCTCTGACTATAGACGGAATAGTTGCGGCCGTACAATTCCAAATAGCTCAAATCATCTTCTCTCCACATCCCGTTTGATTTGCTCAGCAAACCGGACACAGTTTCGTGGCCATTTGGTACTTCTAATGCCAACTGAGTACTGGCTCCACCCAAATCCAAAGCGCCTACCGTCTCTGTTGAGAACAAAATATCAATCATAATCAGATCGGTGGTTTTATAACAATGCGGAAGTTAAACCTTGAGATCCATTTTTGAGGTAAATCATGCTCTCATTAGGACCCACACTCCGCAGTTGGGTGTTGACTGTAACCCAACTGAATTGGGCCTCGTCCATTCCTGACAAAATTTCAACGTAAGAAGGCTCGAATCTAAATCCCGACCGACTAAGTCGGTTGCGAATCGAGTCAAGTAGAACACTAGTTGCACTTGGCTGGCTAATACTATAATGGGAAACAATAATAATACATCAGAGAAAGGCGCAATTGAAAAAGAAACGATCGTGACGATACTTTAACAATCTTAATCCGGCTGTCCCGCCAAAGTATATGGGCGTGTTTAGATGACTTGCTGAAGGGACTGTAGAGCTGGCATATGAAAGGCACGGTGACAAGAAGGCGTCGACCCCACTGACATTGTTGGAAAAGCTGGCAATGTCACCTATGTTGTTAAATCGGTTGATGAATTTAAAAGCACGGTTGCAATTTTTGGAGCGAGAAAAAACGGGACCATAGACAATGTCGGTCAACACCGAGGGGAATGACCGAATTTCAACTTAAAATTCCGATTACCCATAATGTTGCAATTGCCAATTTGCTGGAGAACACCTGTGCCTTTCCATTTGGGTCCAGGCCATTGGTAAACGAAAAGAGCCGTGTGACTGGAACCGCCATCAAGGACGACGCCAAACTGTTTATTGGTTACACAATGAAACAAATATAACAATTGATTCAATGAGTTTTTAAAACACTCTCTAGACTAGACAAACACAAACTGGAAATTCCCGGTAACCTTGTGAGGCGTCAACGTTCTACCCAACACGTCACGAAGAGTGAAAGTTGAATAATCTATGCAGAATGGAAGATAATCAAAAACCCACTTTCTCCCTCTTCACGCACTCAGGGTCGTAACTATCAGGTCGTACAGCACAAGAAATGAAAAAGACAATAGTGACCCATCCAGCCAACGAACACGCAAATAATTCAGTAATGATTCTCCCGACCGGAAGATGATTGTTTCTTTTTTTCGGATGGTGGTTCGTAGCTTCCTTTTTCGTGAAAGAGAAGGTCACATTGTGCGGTTTTCAATCACGCACTTCGGGCCATGAAAATGCGTCGTTATTTCGACGGATGTAGAAGGGTGGTAACAAGTCCCCAAGGTAATTCCAGTCAATGTACTAATCAACTTTTTCCAGTTTAGATAAAAAATTAGCCAATCTAATTGCAACATGAACGAGCAGGACGTTAAGGAAAACTCCGTTAACCAAGCAAGAAGGTCGGGTCGATGCTAAACTCACGGATCTCATTGGGATTTCCCCAAGTAGAAGACGTAAAAGCCAGGCGATTCATAGAAATGCCTGTTCGTCGGATAGCATAACAAATGACACGTCCAAGAGACCTTGAAAACATTTGTGGGGACCCCACCAAGATTGAAAAAAGGAAAGAAAAAAAGACAAGCCGATACCCAGGGCCAATGATGGCGCTGGTGCTTCTACCTGGCCTCTTTCTTTGACTCGATGAGATATAACGCCGGCTACGGCCAGATCTACTCTGCCATTCCAGTCGCAACTACTGGACAGACAACTGGACTACGGAATGTTGTTCAAAGTATTGGTCGCGTTTGTTGTCCTGACGGGTTGTTGTTGTTGGGCAGCTCGTATCAGACGTCAAGAAGATGGCGAATTTTGGTGGTTGAACAAGGAGAAAGCGGCTGTTAAAGAAGACGCCGAGCTTGTCCCAGAGGTCAAAATAAACGCAGCCGACGAAAGCAAAACTGCCAACATCAAACAAGGTACGAATTCCTCAGACAGATGCTGAATGTTACATGTTATGAATGTTGTGTTTGATATCAAGAGAACCAAATCGATCCTGAATTGGTGGCTCAGATCTTGAGTAGCGGACCGGAAACGGCTGGAAAGTTTTCTCCTCACCCAGGCGTTTGTGTCTGCGTACCCTACTATCTGTGCAACGAGGGCCAAATCATCACAGATGGAGCAGGAATTATTGACATACGCAAGAAGCCACCTGCCAACGTTACGGCCGAGTCTAAACCCGTGACAAAGAGAGACGTGGGACCTCCGCCACCGGCTGAACTGGTTGGAGGCAATTGCCCCGGGTCGATTGAAGTCTGTTGTAAAATGCCGACTTCTCAACCCATAGCAGAGATTGTTCCACCTGTTCCCTTGGGCCCTAAATACATCTCAACCTGTGGAGTGCGTAATGCCGACGGCCTCAATGTTCGCATCACAAATTTCAAAGACAACGAGTCACAATATGGAGAATTCCCATGGATGGTTGCCGTGTTGCGCCCAACAGTTTCGGCAACAACTGGTAAGACGAGTGACGTGTATCAGTGTGGAGGCTCGTTGATCCACCCTTCCGTTGTACTCACTGCGGCTCACTGCGTCGTTGGGTGAGCTATTCGCTATTCTTTATACATTTTTACGTGACTTACAGAACTTTTTTATCTTCAGCAAAGACCCCAAAAGCCTCAAAATCCGTATCGGCGAATGGGATACCCAGTCAGCGTATGAATTTTTCCCGCATCAGGATCGACTTGTTGTCGATGCCATCATTCACGAACAGTACTACCCTGCAGCGCTTTTCAACGATGTAGCTTTACTCTTCCTTGCAGAACCTATCGATTTGGGACCTGAAGCTGATGTTGTTTGTCTTCCCAGACCGGATGAAGTCTTTGATGGAAGCCGTTGCTTCGCTACCGGTTGGGGCAAGGATCAATTTGGTATACAATCTTGCCTGAATGATTTCTCCAACTTAATATTTGTGACAACAAGATTTGGCGTTTTCAAACAGGTCAAGCCGGGAAATATCAACATGTTTTGAAGAAGATTGAATTGCCGCTAGTTCCGCATGCTTCGTGCCAGAACAGTTTGCGCAAAACAAGACTCGGCCAAGCTTTCCGACTACACGAAAGTTTTGTTTGTGCAGGAGGAGAACCTGGCAGAGACACGTGCAAGGTACCAGACTGATTTACACTATATATCGATTTATTAGACATCCAAAGAACATTTATATTCAGGGTGACGGAGGATCGCCTTTAGTCTGCCCGATCCCAGGCGGACCAAAGCCTTTCCGCTACATGCAAGTTGGAATTGTTGCCTGGGGTATAGGATGCGGTGAGAATGGCGTTCCCGGCGTTTACGCATCCATCCCACACGCATTCAACTGGATTCAAGATAAAATCGCTACGCGCTTCAGTCTAGCCCCAGATTACTTTCTCAAACAATTACCGTCTTCCAAATAAATCCCAACCCTTGTTCCTTTCAATTTCTCAGTGCATGGAAACGAGTTGCAGGGCCAATATGTAATACAACTCGAACCAGTTTTAAATACACGTGCGGTTTTCTTATGCTATACCAAACGGTTATTTTCGTGGCTTACCTCAATTGGAGTTGGTCCAGTCAACAGGTGGAGGGCAACAACAAGAGCGAAACCACCAACAGCGATGAAAATTGACCCTAACGCCAGCAACCACCAGTTCGTGAAACGAAACACAGCATTTTGTGTACCTTAATGAAAACATGAATTAATCTCCTCTGAATTAATGCACTCTGAACTCCTAACTGAAGATAAATTTACAATACCTTTAATTTCAAGATAAAGAGTGTCCCCATGTTTGATATTACTAGCTAACACAGTCTTGGTGTTGTCAAGAGCAACTCCCTTCTGGTCACGAAGTAGAAAATTTTGATTTACTGGAATTCCCTATTTGCAATGTTTGAAAACAGTTAGTTTTTGAAAGGAAAAGCAGCTGTAATAGATAAAAACACCTTGGATTCACAGTAACTACCAATGAGGCTATGTATGTTCTCATTACCAGAGACAGTACACTGCAAGAAACCTGCTACGTTTCCACCAACAGTGGACTCAATTATGACAAGCATTGTTACAATGACAAATTCAACGTCAATAAAAAAAGCTTTGCTGCTGTAAAAATGTGGTTTTATCGGTACGAATAGATTATCTATGGGGTCAACTCGGTATAAATAAATTATATCTGGGCATCAAAGTTCAATTGCACTGTAGGTTTGAAGCCCACATGGGGGAACTCCAGATAATTCATAATAAAATTAAGATATTCTTTCAATACATTAAATTAAAAGCCTCTAAGAGGTACTAAAATACGGACTCAAACAATTTAAAGTCAATCACTCAGTTTAAAATCTTCTCCTCAGAAGTACTAAGACTTTTGGTTCGGCCATAACAAACGAAATCCCACTGTTGCCAAATGAGAAATGAGACTATGAGAGCTTTGCGGAAATAGCAGCATTTTTGGCTTTTTGCCGCTTTTGCCCCACTCTTTGCCGCGAAAAACTTTAATAAAGCATCAAGTTGACAACTCGCTTTAAACAACACTTGACGATGGAATCAAACACATTTGAGTAAATTAAATAAATATATTTTTTTTTTCATTTCCAAGGAAAAATACACATAAACGTCAATTTTTGTCTTGTAATAAATCTACGTAAAACTATGAAAACTACGTAAAAACTTTTCATACAACCTAAAAAAAATGCTTTTGAGTGTACGCCATTGTTAGTTTTTTTAAGAAATAGAATAACAGCTATTCTTCTCTCAAAAGAAATTCCAACCAAACTTTACAATATACAGACCAAATTTCCAGTTGCCTCTTATATGCACAGATGGCCATAATGCTCTGCTTCAAAAACAACAATCAATCATCGTCGTCAAAGTTAACACGGCAATGAATCGGTAAACAATTCTCTTAGTAAGAACTTTTAAGGTTACATGTTACAACTGGTGTTGGTGTGTTAACCTGATGCTCACTGTCCATTTAATGATCAGATTAGTACTAGGTAGAGTAAGTAATTAATTAATGAAGCTTCTATTCTTCTACTTCTGTTACCAAAGAGAAGCAAATGGAACAATGTTTTTATTTACCTTGCCTTCATGTATACGATTTTTCCGCGCTAGTAGTTAAAGACGCCCCCAACGAAAAGCAAGGTTTCAAGCCAATTAAATGTACTAATGGAAATAGAAAACGGAGCAGGGAGTGAGTACACGAAGCCATATGAATCTGCCCAAATTAAATTTTTTCGCAGATTAAGCACTTGTATATTTTAATTTGAAAATCCCGCAGCTTGTTGCGATGGCATTTGAAATGTTTATTTTAAACATCAGTTGAGCTTGGTAATCAAATAAAATTATGGCTGTTTGCCAAATAGAGCAAAGCCTATGACTTGGTAACTTAACATACAAGTGATAGACAAGAATTTAGTAAACGCCACGAATAATCATAACGAAGGTACTTCATAAATAAAATTACATCCAGTCAGATTGTGCATACATCAACACCGGATGAGAGACAGTTTTCTTTTATTCTTTATTCTGGTGTATATGGAACGCCAAATGACGACATAAATAATACATGCGCTAGCTTCAGTTTTTCGTTTATTAATTTGAATTTTCCCCTCAAATAATACATATTGTATACCAGATTACTACACAATATATACAAGTCACATTTTTACGAAATATTATATAGTAGACCAAATAATGTGCCGTATGTATTATACGTATTCTCACTCCCGCACAAAATAATATATAGTATATAAGCCGCCATCTAGCGTGCCCTTTTACCCCATTCAACAGGAAAATCGCCCCCACCCCCGAACCCCCAGACAACCGAAAACATCGCCTGCTGATCACAAGGTTCCAATTTCCATTGTGAAGAAAAGATTTCATTTTCCAGTGTGGTCTAATCCACACCTAACCATTTAGAAAATAAACACGCTCTTGAAATGGAAGGTGCAAAAGGGCCCAATTTGGACACGTTATCTGCCAAGCCAGCGGCAACGCCGCTCACGCGCTTTCCCGAGAAGATTTTTTGTGGTACGGTTCGGGAATCGCCATTACTATTCGATAAAAATTCGAGATTCGTACCACAAAAAATCTTCTAGGGTTGTGAGTCGCAAATCTACTTTGTTGTTGTGAATCTTGTGATCAGCAGGCGACAAGACTCCTCGTCGGCATTGGTTTCGGTTTTCTGGGGGTTCGGGGGAGGGGAAGCGATTTCCCTTTTGAGTGGGGTAAAAGGGCACGCTAGATGGCGACTATATATTATTTTGCGCGGAAGTGAGAATACGCATAATACATACGGCACATTATTTGGTCTACTATATAATATTTCGTAAAAATGTTACTTAAATATATTGTGTAGTAAACTGGTATACAATATGTATTATTTGAGGGGAAAATTCAAATTAATAGACCAAAAACTGAAGCTTGCGCATGTATTATTTATGTCGTCATTTGGCGTTCCATAGGTGTAACCTGTGTGGAACGCCAAATGGCCCCCTAAATAATACACGCGAAAATTTTCCCCTTTTGGTCTATTATTTTCGTTTTTGATCAAAATAATACACATGCTGTTCGCCAATAATGCATGATGTATTCTAACGTTTTTCAAAATAATACATTAGACCAGATTTTCGGATTTCCCATCCCGAACCGCAAAAAACCGCAACTCGATCACCATGACGACAAGCATTCTTATCGTCTGCGTTGTCTAAACAACATCGGGTGGATCGGAGTCGGGCTGCATCGCTTTATGAATATGCGGAAACCGAAATCGCGCGCATTTTTTCACGCTAAAAATCAGCGGATTTATTAAATTTAGTGTTATAATGAAGGGATCGTTAAGGTCGCAAAATGATGGGATCGGCAAGCTCTATCGAAATCTATTCAAATTAAAAATTTAAATTTGAATTTCACGTTTTTCAAAAGGGTTTTCTCTAACAAAGGCCTAAACCGCCGAAGCGCCGAACTGCTCGTCATTGGAGGATCGAGTTGCGGGCGGTTCCGGGTTTTTTTGCGGTTCGGGATGGAAAATCCGAGAATCTAGTCTATTATGTATTATTTTGAAAAACGTTAGAATACATCCTGCATTATTTGTGAACAGCATGTGTATTATTTTGGTCAAAAACGAAAATAATAGACCAAAAGGGAAAAATTTCCGAGTGTATTATTTAGGGGACCATTTGGCGTTCCATATAACCTGTAACGCTTGCTGACGCACGAAGAGGATCCTTGATAATGAGATGATCAATAATCATAAAAAATGACGATATATAGAATTATACTTCAAATTAATGTGTAAAACGAAGCGGTGACGGTGCGCGACTAAACCATAGTAGGCCATTACGAGTCATCTTTTCCTAGATATCTAGCTATTATTATAACAACGTGCGGGGTAAAGATCGACGCAAATAAAAGTTTCAGACATCAATAAGAACTTGTTTATGAGTGTACGCTCGGAGGTGTGCTATATTAATGAAAATAGTGGTTAAACTTTCTAAACTTTATTAATGTTTAAAAATAATTTTAATTATGTTTATTTAGTTGCAAAAAGTATTGCACGTATACTCAACTATGGGGTGCCGTTGTGAGACAAATTACACAATTTAATCAAACATCAACGCGCCATCAAACGTGGACCTGCCATATTTGAATATATTTAATGCATTTCTATGCCCATTATTCATTAAATCTATTGATTTTTTCAAAACTAAATACCAGTTAATTTCGATTGTATTAAAGTAAGGTAACCTTACGATTTAACCTGCCATCATTGAGAAAATGAAATGCAAATCTTTACAATTTGCAAAAAAATCAAACAAATTGCAAAATTTTGCAAATTATCTTATTAAAAATGCTATTATTAAATAAGAAATAAATGTCTGTGATTTCCCGAAGGGATTTTACGCACTTTGGTAAAACGATGCATTTCTTCTTTTTCCTTCCGCTGCACGGCGCTTTGGTTAATGACTGCACAGGCGTTTCAACCATGATACATAACAATGTCATAACGTCTCAATTTCATATTGAATGTTACTTTACGTGTTTGCATTTTATTATGGCGCAATTAAAATATGTGAACTTTTTAAGTTCAATGAAGTGATGGCTTTTATTGGAATACAGGT
Source organism: Ceriodaphnia dubia (assembly GCA_022539655.2). Classification (NCBI taxonomy): domain Eukaryota; kingdom Metazoa; phylum Arthropoda; class Branchiopoda; order Diplostraca; family Daphniidae; genus Ceriodaphnia; species Ceriodaphnia dubia. Next base: position 1,015,937 of record JAKUCG020000200.1, on the reverse strand, counting down.
CACTTCGGCCAAACCATTTCGGCCAACCATTTCGGCCTGGGCCGAAATGGTCAAAAATTGTCAAAAAGTCACTTCGGCCAAATAGTAAAAAACTTGATTTATAAGACCTCATTTCGGCCAAAATATTACCATTTCGGCCAATATTCATTTTTAAAGGGTATCTGAAGTTTTGTAGGTTTTAATAATAAAAGGTAAATCTATTTCACTTCACGCATGAGGTTCTCTTAGGGCCCATCAGATTTTCTGTTGCACCTCACGCAGGGATACCAAACCCGGGTAACTTTGGCTTGCACAGTGTTCATGTTCCAGTGTCCAAAGCCGCGCGGTCGGCGACCGGGCGGCGAGTAACAATGAATGGCTAATTTGATTATTGGAATTTCCCAATCTCCTATAGTTTACTGTATGGTAAATTAAGATGGACGCCCAGTTGGTCTGGTGCGTTCAACAAACTTGAGGAACCTTTGCTAAGATAAAAAAACTTGCTAAGTGACAAAACACAAAAGCAATGTCAAATCTCAAATGTCTTAAACAATAGCGAACAATAGTGTCTTTGGCATTCCTTAGAACTTTATGCCGCAACATTTTTCAACACCTGCAAGAAAATCCAGTCAGCTCTTTTCATTTCTACCCATCTAAAGGGACTATTCGTAATTATAATTACCAATAGTATACAGTAGTATAGTTACGAATAGTATAAACTTTTATAGAGGTAAGCGTAGTGGATTTTGAAGCCATCATCTGTCTGAATACGTGATCGGTGCATTAAATAGCTTCCGGCTGTTGAAGTCCTTTCCCAATACGTTATCAGATGATGTTGTGAAAAGAGAAGAATAGCGGTTTTGGACACTGGATCACTTCACGGAGTGACCTGAATTCCCTCACGGTGCATGCCTAAAAGTTTCTAATTATTCCTATTTACATTTCCGTCGAATCGAGAAATTTTTAGTTTGGCCGAAATGACCAAAAAAACGGGCCGAAATGGTCAACTTTGGACGAAACGGGGAGGCCACTTCGGCCTAATTTGGTCACTTCGGCCCGTTTTTTTTCGGGCCGAAATGACCAGAGACCCTTTTATTGGTATCTAAATGTATATTTGTTTTAACTAGCTCATGTTCCAGCATAACTATTGATGATTTGAGTTTTAACGTGGTTCGTATTATTACAAATTTCGCATAAACTAGCCGACTTTTAACTAATGGAAACCGGCATAAGTCATTCCCAATCAAACAATTATATGAGATGATGTGAATGACTTATGCCGGTATCCATTGGCAATCAATCTCAAATCTTCAAAAAAGTCATATGGGCAAATATCCTAGGTGCAGTTAAATCAGCTAGATCGATTTTGAGGTCATGTATCCATAAATCTCAATCCACCTTTTGGTTATGATTAATTGGAAATAAGCTGTTTGCGTGTAATAAAACCGATTAAAAGGCGGATATTTGTTGTTTATGTTAATGTTTAGTTTGATGTTTGGTGGTTAAATGTTTGGTATAGATGTTTAAATGTGTGGTATATCCACACCCCATACATTATTGTAATTTATTTATTGTAATCACCCCTGTGGAAAACAAACTCACCAAGGAAACTATGAATCTTTTTTTTCAAGTATAAACCACCATATTTTAGTTTAAAACCGGATCCGTAAAAAATGAATTCGATCCTTACAAAAAAGGAAATTTTGAATCTACACGTACGTAAATCCATAGTATTAGGAGTATCAAGTCTGTAGATAATTTTGAGCTCTCTATGTTTCTCAACTCCACCTCTGAAATTTATCCCACCTCATTTTCATGGCAAATGACTAATGATTGTAAATATCGATATCAGGTGGAATTGGACTGGCTACCTTAAAAAGTCGTGAGGAAATCGTGTTACCATTAGAAAGTGGATTGCATTTAACCAATCACGTTGTTTAAGTTTTTTTAGGCCAACTTGAAATTCTTAAAACTCATTTAAACCTATTGAATGTACCCATCAATTTTATCATTTAATCGAAAGATACCCAAAAGTTGACTAGATGACTAACAAAATTAGCCTCTCATATATTTTGCACACGCTGAACTGTATAGCTATGGTAAATAAACTGTACACTTTCAATTTTAATGTGATAAAAACATGGTGTTTAACCAATTGAAATAACAGGTCTTAGCCGTAACCGTTATGGGCCTCTCTTTGTGGCTCCGTTACGAGTGGGACTTTAAGCACTACGTGTACGAGCTTGGAGCTGAAAGAGTTTTGTGGACAGGTCCATACATTCTCATCGTCTCGTCAAGCTTGGCCATGGGTACACTCGCCATCGGAGTTAGAGCAACCGTCGTTGAGGATTGCCAACTTCTTCTGCTGGTCAGTTTTCCACAAATTCAGTTTTTATAATCCCCGAGGTACATCTAAGCGGAAGTGTTGGAAGGTATGGCGAAACCACGATTACATACAAGCAAACTTTTCCTTAATAAACTTTCATTTTTTGCGCTTCTCCCCTCTCGGGAGTATGGCAATTAAACTCAAGTTTTGATTGAATGTAACATTAGTTTTCGTTGTGAAAAGTTGCTGGCGACACTCAAGAACAAACTTTGATCTATATAAATCCTTGAAGAAAAGTTTACTGAACTTTCTTTAGTCGAGAATGTTTGCACTATAGGGGCCACATTAAATCATTTATTTAGAACCAGATCAGTTATTAGCCTATTATGAAACGCGATCATGTTCTAGCGTATTCTAAATCATTAAGTAAAAATGTAAAATTAATGGGATTCTGAGAAAATAAGATATTGAACGTCAAGATTTTCCAGGTAAAATAATGTTAACTAATTTACTATAAACTGAGTAGAGAGTAGATTGGAAACTTTGGGTTTAAGTTTCTGACATGGTAAAATTTAATCCCAGGCGATATTAATCTGTTTGGTTTATCAGATATCAGATTGAGTCAGAGTGGGTTTTGAATGAGACCAATGTCAGTAGGTTTTAATGCCACGTACTCCGCGTACCCAATGACATACTAATCACACATGAAATACCGTACCCAAAATGCCGACATCGCTTATTTAATTTAAAGAACTACACCGCCGGCAACAATGTTATCTAATGGTAATAATCCAGGGTGGCAAGTTTTATTGATGTATCGTTCAACTTTATCAAAACATTCCTCGTTGTTTTGTTTTCTTATGACGAAAAGCTTTGAAACTCGAACGACGTATTTACATCATTGTTTGTACCATTTTACGTCAAGTTTGCACTGGGCAGCGCAATGTCAGCCATTATAGGTATGGCTGGACTTGCTTACACACTTGATTATGGGTCGTTCCATTCGAAATTGACTGAATGGCTGGAAGAGCGTTTTTGGGTCCTCTTTCACGAGATGGATTACAACGAGAGATCTGCTCGCATCATGCGCATCATTCAAGAAGAAGTAAAAATAAATTTTGAAATCCTGTTCCAAGCAATGTCAAATACGAATGTTTACGAATGTTTATCCATGTTGCAGATTGAGTGCTGCGGACCTTCAGACTGGTCGGATTATCCGAAATTCAACAAAGTTATTCCAGACGAATGCCGCAATCCTGCGACTGGCAATATAGCGGGCGGCAGTTGCGCGGAAGAATTCGCCCTCTGGATGGAACCCAAATCTGGATGGCTTTCTGGCATCGCTTTACTACTCGTTGTCATCCAGGTCCTATAAATCACTTTAAAAGTTAAGAAATTTGATTTAATTTTCAATTGCTATTCAGTTGGTGGCCATAGCGATCAGTTTGTGGTTACGAAAAGCCATTTCCAACGAAAAACAACGAGATAAGAAACCTTACCATTTAGTCGGTAATGAGAGTCCGGTATAGTGTCACGATTGCATAATGTATTTTTAACTTTTCGACGATTCGGCGTCGCATATTACATAACATGAAAGAATTTCAATCGCATACATTTGAACTTACCCTACATTGGCGTAATAATGCGGGTGTTGTTTTTCTCCTAATGACTTGCCATCACCGAGGTAGCCTTAGGTAATGATACCGTAAGACCGTAAGGTATTCATTATGTCGGGAAAATATGAAAAAAGGTTTTTAAATTTAGTAGACAAGTAGTTAAATTTGGAAAGACACAGTTTTCACGGCTTCTTTTTCTTCACGATCCCCTATAGCGACGTTTATAAAATGTTACCGATGATAAAATGTCGTGCAATCCACTACTAGAAGACATAAAAAAACTTCTCGTTTTTCGCTCTATGTTAACACGGTCCATGAATCTTTAGTGACAAAACAAAATGGCAGCTTTCTCCTTTTTAGGACACAGAAGTCTGCGTGGGTTCGACTGTAACGTTTCATTACCATCGCTTCATATAAAAACGGCGGTGCACTACCCTTTGCCCTTCCTCTCTTTTCACAAGGTCGTCCATCCTTTAGTTGACTGTTTTCTCTTTTATTTTATCACTTTCCCTTCAAGTTAAAGCTTAGATATATCGTTTCTGATATAGTACAAAGTGTGAAGGTCTACATGGAGTCGTCGAAAATAGCCTACGAGTTACATTCTCGACAACATTGTCAAGAATAATCGCACCAGTCCTAATAATTAGAGCTAAATTCCTTGGAATTGGGATCTCAATGTTTGTAAACTGTAAGTTAATAAATGCAGTCACTTCACAACTAATAATTCCAGACGGTTACATAATTTACAATTATGGCACGGCGCGCGTGCGCTACACTTGAAAAGTACTTGCTCTTTGATCGATCTTGATATCTGAATTTTAAATTCTGAATTTACTAAGGGGAGCAACTAAATAGAAGGCGGGACAATGCACGAAGCAGAGCAGCTATACGTGATAAACGTGTGTTGTGCATAATAATATAATAATCTGGCTTCTTAACTTTACGGCGGCTATTTAAATATTCAAAGGCTTTCGTCTTCCTCGCAGATCCTACTTCTCTACCATCTAAGCACGACAAGTCGCGATAAGTTTGAATTATATTATGTTACTTTACTGCGTTAATCACTGCAGTATAAAATTTTTGCGCGTTTTATGTTTCCGTTGTGGTTGTAGACGAAGAGCAACACCTCGAACAGATAAGGAGGTCAAAATTCAAGAGAGGCAATAGTTGATTTGATTAGAAAGCCCCCAAATAACTAAGATTCTACATCCCGTCAGTACCCCCATCATCATCACCATAATGACAGACAACTCCGTGTTATGGATAATTTAGCAAGAAATGTGGGTCATGCGTCATCGTCAATAATTTAGTTTAGAAAGTCGGGTTCAAAAGCAAAATTACATTTGTAAAATAAGCACATTTATCGCTGTGGTGATACTAGCGACTAAAATTGATATACAGTTACAGAGGTCAAATGTCATATCGTGAATTTAAATTTATTTTATTACATCTACAAAGGGCTTGTTTTCAGAAAGATATCTTCTATCCCATTTTGTTCACGACATTTTAACAAATTACTTTTCGAATTAATTGGCTCTGATCTTTGAGCTGAGCTGAGCTGAGTTGCGAAACATTTGTCTGAATGCCAAACTGCGTGCACATCATGTGTGCAGCGTAATAGGCTGACGGACGTAAATCTTCAAGGACATAAGCCATGCGTTAAATTTCAGACCGATTCACTTCCTTATCACGAAACGACGATGATCACAGGTTTATTTCGTCATTTTAAATTACTCGCTCTTCGATTTGATGCGTGGTGCGGTTTTAAAAATAGAAAAGTCGTTAGCGATCTAGCGCCATCTAGTCCCTGGGGCCGTTGATGCAGGACAACACCATCTAGTGATAAGATCGGAAAAGTTAATTGACGGACAGCGGCGCGGGAAATGAGGAAAGTCGCCCGTTTTGTACGTTTTTATGTTGGGTTTTGTGGCGAAAGCAGCGACTTAGAAAAAATGTCGACGATTTATATTTGCCACGTAGTCATTAAGAAAACGGTCGAGTTCAATGGCCGTTGCGGTGCGGTCCTTGCGGTAGTCTTTAGATGGCAACACACGCACTTTATCAGGGGAAATATCTATTTATGTAGACACGAACAATATATAAAAGATCAATCGATAAATAATCGAAGAAGACGGTGGAAGAGAAGAATGTAAAAAAGGAAACTCGAGTGATGTATAGTTACAACTGTGCTGCCAGTCGAGTTATTTCAGGACCCAGGGCCCAAGCATCAGTAGGAGAGCAAGGCAAAGCAAGGCAAGACTGTTTCCCTGGTACTTCCAATCGACTGGAAATTCAATCTAGTCTCTTTTTCTCTCTCTCTGTGTACATGCCGTTGTGTGCAACGGAGGGGAAGTGGGGTGGGAGAACGGAGAGAGAAGGAAGATGAAACCCCCCCTTGAACCTTTCCAGCAGCTAGCTGCCTGCCTCTGGCTCTCTTTGAATGATCAATCAATAAACGGCATGCATATGCTAAGGATGTAGTAATTACCAATGAAGAATTTTGACAATTTCCATTGTGCGAGCGAAACTCGTTTCTTTTGTAACAATCGGATCAAGGTCACGTGATATAAATTTAGGAAAACATGCATAGAAAATTATGGCCGTGCACGACTGGCTGATTTATGGCGGTGAAGGTCGAATCTCCGCGCGACAATATCAAGGCCGTATATCAAGTTGTTGGAGCTTTTACTAGAGAAACGGCCATCTTTACTTCGTGGAAAATATATAACTCGTAGTTGCTCCAATCATTCTCAATCTACTGCTGGATTTTCCCCCCGACTAGTATAGTAGTAGTACTAGTAGCGAGAACAGCAACACAAAATGTTGAAAACCGGTGGCACTACTTCTCCGGCCATCTAAAAACGAGCTGTAGACTTGATAATAACATTGTTTGGATCGATCAACAGCCAGCCATCCAGCCCAGCAGCGGAATCGAGTACTAAGCTCATTGCGAGACAGCTAGAGAGAGAGAGAGAGAGAGAAAGAGAGAGCAGAGAGAGTACTAGGTATATAGAAATGTATACATTTACAACATTTACAGATGGGCGGCGCTGCTGCCGGGTAAAACGTAATAACACACGCACGTAGCCCTGGCAATATGACATAGACCGCGGATCGATTCGATCGATATTTCTATTGATATGTAATGTAATAAATAAGCGACGCCGTACATGCGGATTAGGATCGTCTTACATCGTCGGGATAAAAAACGGGACTAACCGTCATCAACCTGTAGCCAATAGCAGGGTCATCAACCGAGGAAAATCAATGATTCTGCGCCCAAGATTTCCGTTCTTTATTGTTACTTGCCCGTTCACTTGAACGGATGATGTGACAACACAATAGCCCCCCCCCACCCCCCGTTTGTGTGTGGGTGCGTGTGTGTGTGTATGTTTGGTGAAATGCCATCGACGCCAACGCCACCTGTCATCAGCCGTTAAAACCAACATCAAACGGTCTCCTCCCCCCTTTTTTTCGAGAATAGATGCATGCACGTATTAGTGTGTATTATGTATCTCCTTAAACACACACACCGACACACGGCAACAGCGGCCTTTAGAGAAGTTGTTCGCTTGATCCGCCATTTTTCCCCGAACTCGTTCCTTATTATTATTATTATTATGATATTTGAAGAAATTCAATCAAGTCCAATTCATCCGTTACAATTTGAATAATAAGACGTACACTAATAACAGTAGAAACAGTAATGTAGACGACGTCGAGCTTGGGATGGAATCGACGACGATCGAGCGGATACGAGGAATGTCAGAGCTCTTGTGTAATGAGATGTGATTGCGTCCGAGAAAGCCAGTGACGTCAGGCATTACCGGCGGGGAGAACCAGGCAGATGGCGGGTCGATCGTCATCTCAATAGATTCTGTTGTGTATACATATACATATACATATACGCATATAGAGACGCGCATTTTTAATGATGGCTACCGATATCGGCGAGATGGATTGAATGTAGGTCTGTGTACACATTTCTAGGGGAGCAGTCTGATCGGGCAAGAGCCGAAAAAAAGGCCGAAAAAAAGAAATAAACATAAAACGCGACTAGAGGAGGGTCACACAAGCTAGAAATAAGTGAGCGAAAGAGAGAGAGAGAGGGGAAAGAAGAAGAAGGCGGAGGGTCGTGGTGGTGGTACATTGAATTGGATTTCAACGGTTTTTTTTTTATTGAGACCCACGGGAGTAGCATATCACCTGCCGCGGGGTACTATGCCAAAACCCATTTTGTTTCTGGGAATAAGAAATACTTTCTTCCAATCAGAGAATGGGATAGGAGAGGGAAAAGTCGTCGTCGTCGTCGATTACAGTGTTTCAAGTTTCCTTTGTCTATAGATCGCGTAGCCCATTGGAAATTATAGGAAAAACATTTGTGTGACGAAATGGGTTAAATGCCTGCTATATACACACACACACACACAGACACAGAGTATATACATAGCGGATATGGTTTTGCTGTGTACGCTCCTACACCGCGCGCCAACGGCACTCTGCGGCGGCTTTCATCATTAAGTTTGAGATGATTAAATGCCGTCCCCGTGGAATGTTGTCAGTTGAATTGATTTAACTTGTGTCAACCCCGAGGAAAAGATCTGGCCCCGGCAGCTAGTAATAGCCGCTTGTAGTCAAGTAGCCGGGTGTAGTAGAGTAGGTAGAGACATAGAGAGTGTAGTTCGCCACCCTCATCTGTTCTGGCTGTTCAGCGGAGAGTTTGCTGTGCTCAGGCGCAGGCCACTCCCTCTTCTTGTTAAAAGAGAGGTAGTAGTAGTACTGGAGAGAGGAAAGGGGACTGACTATAGTACTCTGATTGCATATCTTCAACATTCTCTCGTCAACTTGAATAATAATAGCGTATTGCGCACGATCAGCAGAATGAAATAATGTTGGCTGCTGGAATAATGAAACAAAGAGGGGAATGAAAAGAAATATCGACGACCAAGACGGGAATATATTAAATGAGCGACTGGGAGATTTGGGACGCGTGGGGTTGGTTGGCTCAGCTCTCGGTGAGGGAGCGTTTCCTGTTCTCCAATTTCTCCATGTAAATATGTGTGCGTACATGTATATATAGCGCAGGCGCCATTTTGTTTTCCACGGCTCCGTTAACAACCAGAAAAAAGGTTGAGAGCACAGAGAGAGAGAGAAAACGGCCAGGCAGGAAAACACCTGATTACCTGTTATCATTCCGCTTGCGTTGCACAATCACGGTCGCACCTGCTTATGACAATACGGCGAATGAGTGTAGAGAGAGAGAGAGAGAAAGAGAGAGAGAGATGATGCGGGCCATCTGGTGATGGATCACGCTCACGAGGTTATGTCTTTTGATACAATTTTATTGATTCGCCCCAGTGTGTGTCTGTGGACATGATGCGTGTAGTAATGACTCTCCAAGATGGCGCGGGTCCCATGTCAAGCGATAACATTAGGATCATCTTTTTTCATTTTTTATACTTTTCTCTCTCTCTCTCTCTCTCTCTCTCCTTTTTGTTCTTTATGACGATTTCGGTGGGGGGAGATTGAATAGCCCGGAGCGATTTAAAAGAAGACAAAAAAAAAATTATGGAAAGAGAAAACCAGCAAGAGAAAAAAATGTATTACAGCCATTTTTTTGTTTTCCTCTCAATAGGGAAAAGAGAGAGAAAGAAAGAAAGGAAGAAGAAGAAGAAGAAAAAAAAAAAGATTTTAGGCAAATTAGCAGCAAAGGCCGTGACGGACCGCGTGGCCGTCACAACAGCCGCACCGGATTGAAACCGACGGCGAGTGTACGACCCAAAACTCCTTCTCTTTCTCTTTCGACGCTGAAAACGATTTCAATGATCATTCAATTAGATTCCAATATCATCGGATCAAAAATCGAATGTCCGATATCTCGACTTACGTAACAAACTTTGTGGCTGTGACAAGGTTCACGTCGACATCTGCTGTTACGATGCTCTTTACGGCGGCCGTCAACATTTCTCGTTATTATTATTAACCTCAAAAAATATCGATTTTCTTAAGTTGGGGCTCTTTCACTTGATCGTTCCATCAGCAAGAGAGGAGCCCACGAGAAATGAACAAAGGAGAAGAGGCAAAAGTGTGCCACACGCAAAAAATTCTTGGTTTCTCTGTAGCTCGGCAAGAATCGTGCATTTGGGAAATGGCCGACATTTCAATAAAGGTCGGAAACATTCTTTCGAAACATAACAATTGGAGACAAATTAGATGGGTAGCCAACGGTAGACTTGACGCAGAGTGTCATCTCTCGATGCCGCACCGATAAGCCACGCCCATTTCGCCTTTCTCACTGCAAGAAAAGGCGGGGTATCTCCATAGGCAGAGGGCGGAGTCTTCCAACAAATCTTGCCCCTTTTTTGAACATTTTTTCTCTTTTCTCTCTCTCTCTTAGCACTCTCTGTGTATATACCGTGTGTGTGTGTGTGTGTATGTGTGTGCGTGTGTGTGTGTGTAGAAGAGCATCCCCCCAGTCGAGTCCGGGACTTTAGCCACGCCGGTCCAGCACACGACGCAAGTCACGCCCGTTTTTTTTTCTCTCTCTCTCTCTTTTTCTCTCCTATCTATCTCTCTGTCCCTATATATCTCTCTCCTTCTTTCCCTTTAATGAGAGAGATAAATTAATATTATCCCATTGATTGACTTGTGGTGGATTCGCTCCGTCAGTGTGTGTGAGTGAGTGTTTACCGTGTGCGAGTGTGCGTGTGTGAGTGCAGCGGCAGTGGTTGTTGGCGAGAGGGGGCCATTCGTAATTCCCTTGGTCGTCAAATCGAAAAAAGATGGCTTTAATATGAACTGAACTGCTGCTAGCCCGCCCGACCCGAGCCGAGCCGAGCGAGTCTAATCCAGTCGCCTTGCCAAGAAGTATTGAAGGAAAATTAATAGGTGATTGAAAAAATGGCGGCCATCAAGCACAACGGGTTGAGCCACAGCTGCAGCAACAGCAGCAGCAATAGCAGCACTAATGGTAGCGTGATGGGTGATTGTCACGTTACCGATGGCGATGGCTCATTGGAATGGGTCGGTGCCTCATGTGGCCAACACGGGACCTACACCTTTTTCAAAGCCGTCAAATTGGCGAAACGCATCCTGGCGCTCGGCGATTTCTTCTTTGTGAAAATGTGGACGGATCAAGAAATTGTCTCGATTGGCGAACTGCAATTATTGTGGGAGGACGCGGTGCACAACAACGGACCATCTTCGCCTCTAGCCAGTCTCAAGTTGTACTTTCTGCCCGAGAACACACCCGACGGACGACACGAGGAACACGGCGAGGTACCGTAAACTATTGACACGATTCATTTCCAGGTTGTGTCTTGTAGAGAAGCAGAAAAACCTGTAAAACGGTCAGGCAGGCAGGCAAAGGGGTGATGATGATGATGATCTAGAGTCAGTCAGTCAGAGCTTTGCTCTTCTTTTGAATGGGCCACTTGCACTCGGTTGCGTCTCTTGCCCAAAGATGGCGTTAGTGTCAAAAACTCTCTCTTGAAGCTCTGCTCTCCCGTCGTCATTATAAAATACGGTTTTTTTCCTTTTAATGTTGGAACATTCTTTTCTCTTTAAGCGGAGCTGGGAAAAGGTTTCAAGGTGAATTCCACCAGTTCACAAGCGGAAGTGTTTCTTCTTGTGACTTTCGAAACGAAATCAATTAACGCCGTTGCCAAATATGATCATTACGGTTATGTTGGTGCATGACGACTAATCCCTTTGTGTGTGCGTGTCTGCGCGCGTCCGACTTGATTTATCGAATTCCTCCCTTGTTTTACGTCCGTTTTCATCAAACGACGACGACAACTCGTCGGAATAATAAAAGACCCAAGATGGCGCTTCAAAACTACTACAGCCGGCTCAGGGTTTTAGCAGCTCTATGTACTAGTAGTTGTAGATTTTCGTATATACACACACACTCGCCTTCCCTATCGTGTGTGTACTGTACGTAGTATGTAGTAAGGAATTAAAATATGAAATGCATCTGGCGCTGGCGCAATACAATGGCCCCTTGTCAAACAGCTGTGCGCCGCTGCTCCACCAAGCCAAGTAGCGGGAATCTTGATTGTCTCTCACTCACCCTCCCCCATTATTGATTGACGGTATCCAAATGACAATGACATGGAGAGCGACGTCGTCGTCGTCGTCGTCGTCATTTTCATTAGTTGTTGTTGATTGGTTTCTTCAACCTGACGACCTTCGATTAGAAAATGCTGTTTCCAAGTAGTCGTAGTAGTGTAATGATTACGTAATATGGAATCCCGAAATAACTCTGAAGCGCGTGTCGAACCAAGATGGGTGCGGCTTATCAGCTCAGCAACGGCTCCGTTTTTCACGACGATGATCCAATCTGGGCAACCGTAAACATGGCGACGTTTCCTGATTTTTAATCGACTACTACCATCCCATCCGTCAATGTCGAACAACCAACACAACCGAAAAACCAAACAAAATAACTTTTTTTTTCTTTTCTTTTATTTTCGTGTTGACATTACTCTCTCTCTCTCTCTTAAACATGCATCATTAAGTTTGATTATGTTTCTACTTGCTACGTAGCGTTGTTTACACAACGGCGAAAGTGTTTTCGAGTGCTATTTAGCTTGGGTTTGACGTCAGACATCTGCGATTTCGATACTCTTATCAATCGATTGATTGGCCATCTGCAAATCCCCTTAGGGCAGGTGTCGAACCCCGAATTTGTTTCCACTCTGTTTTTTCTCGTAAACAGAGTCGACGACTAAATTTCTGTTTCACTGGTACGCATAGCAACTATTGCTACTACGACGACTACTGTTATTCAGGAAACGATGAAAGTTGCGATTCGGGCTTTTGCTCGTAAGAGAAAGTGGGTTGAATTAATGACGGATCGATTGTTGTATTCAAATCGGACCCCTACAAACTGGCGCAGCCAATCGCGATGCGACATTTTTCTTTCTTTCTTCTTCTTCTTCTTTCCCCCCCACGAACCCAAGCTCCACCCCCTTATCTGATCGACGCGCGATACACACGCTCCTCACCGTTTAAATCGGTTGCTCCAATATTGACGATTTATTCAGTAGATTTCAGAGTGCAAAGTTTCCGATATTCGATATTGGATATAGGTCATTCTCCAAGACAATGTCTTCTCATTGAGCTGCAGGATAATTTGAAACCGTTTAAAAGGTTCCCTCCGTTAAAAGCTTTTCTTTCCATTTTGATATTTTTATAGACATTTTTCTTTCTTTTTCTCTCTCAAGAGTTGCCCAATGGCCGCCTCGGGGCATTCTCCCCCCTTCCTCGGGTGTTTCGACCTCCGTTGTATGTTGTTATCTTATCACCCGACGCTCATTCAATATTTGAAATCACTGATGGTTTTCTCTCTTCTTCTTCTCCTTCTTCTTGTTTTATTTATTCACTTCATTTCGTGTTTTTGTCGTTAATCCCTGATGAACAAAAGACTCGAGTTTAATAGCTCCAGTCATCCGTTGTTGGTGTTTACGATGAAAAATGCATACCTGGTCTCTGGTGTGGTGGCGGCGGCGGTGGAATGGCCTTGGAAAGTCGCCATGTTCCATTTTGTAAAAATAACGGAATATATCCAAGCTAATTTGAATGCATTTTTCTTCGACAAACGCTTGGTTTTCTTTCTCTCTCGTTGTGTGCAATGAATAATCAAGAACTCTACTCGACACCCACTTTCCCACCACCACCACCATTTTGGTTCATTATTCTCCCCCTCTCTCTACGAAACATGTGATATGACAAGAGCTCTCTAACCTTAATTGACCTTGGAAAAAAAAGTTTTTACTCTGATGTTGTTGCAACAGATGTTTGAAAAAAGCAACGGTTTCTCTACGAGAGATAATGCGATTACGTATTACGAGTTGTCGCCATCGTCCAAAGGAAGTGGTGTGGTGGTGGCTTTTTTTTTTCTTTTCTTTTATTTTTATCTCTCCCTTTCTTGGTGGCGGCCATGACACATTCCCTACCTTTAACAAACATTGTCAGTGTAATAATAATCGTCGACCTTAATGAGAAAAATGACTCATTTGGCAAGTTCAAAATCGATGCGGATGAAAAGCTGGAAATATTATTGGGAGACTGTGTGGAAAGGAGAGGAGAGAATATGGCGCGCGGGTGCGTTGCGGTGGGAGCAGCTGTTGTTAAATGAATTACCGCCTGACTGCCCCCCTAATAACTGGCTCTCTTCTGATTGGCTCTTGAATCATCGATATGTTACTTGTCTATCGATCGCTTAGAAGAAAAAGCCAAGACCAAACTTGGATGGAAAACGTACGTGCGCTTTCGATTATATATTTAAAAATCGACGAGTTGAACGACGTCGTCGCCGTCGACTGGAAAGACCCAGTCTAACGATTCTGAGGACGACGACGACGACTCATTTTTGAGATAAAAATAATAATAACCATCATCTCGAAAATGCCGTGGCGCGCGAAATGTTGCGCAAGCATCCAAGAGACATTTACATGATCAGCGCTAATGAATAATGGATGACGAATCGGACTGGCGGTGGCGCTGCTGCTCTGCTAGCTGCGATCGATAACGTAATTAATTCAATCATCCGATACTCTACCATCTTAAATGCCGTCATTTCTGATAGGCTACTCTCCCGACATACCTCGAGTTTCATTAAGGTGAAATGAACACACAGTGAGGCAGGCAGGCAGGCGGGCGGGCAAAGCAGGCAGGATGTTTGTCTCGCGGAATTCATGCGGCGCCCCTCTAACAGTGTTTCATATTCTCTATACTCGGCGCCATCCAAGACACGCCTACTTTGTTTGGCGCAGGGTTTACCCCCGTCGAGAAAATCGTCGTTAAAATATTGGTAAACGCGCACACACGATTTTCTTTTGCCTCTTCTCAGGGGCGACATTTTGTTTCTTTTTTATCTTTTTTGGGCAATCTTTTTGTCTTCTCCCTCCTGATCTTTGTACTCCCTAGTACACGTCGACGGCGACCCTTTAATGACCTTGAAATGAATTCCATACTCCCATACGTAGTGCAAACTAAGTGGGTCAATTTTAGCACCGATTTCACGGAATGCGTCGTCCGAAATTGACCTTCGTGAATTTGTACGCTCTTTGCTGCTCCTGCAGATATCGATAATAAATCCAAGAGCCGTAGAGAGAGAGAGAGAGGGAAGGAGAGAAAGAGCTCATTAGTTTTCATACGAGCAAGTTCTGGTAATGATTAGCGTATGCCCGGGGAAAAAATAGGAAAAAAGAGAGAGGGGGGGAGAGTAGAGTAGAGGATAAACAGCCGAGGGCAGTGAAACTTTGTGTTGGGAACGCCAACGCCATCTCTTGTAGCCGTCCAATTAGATTCATTTTCGCCAGCAGTTGGTGGAACAAAATTGTGTGTGTCTGTAAATAAATCTAAATCGATCGATTGCCGCCGACAAATTCTCTCTCTCTCTCTCTCTCTCGTCAATTCCACGAAGCCAAAGATTGAAAATTGTGTTTCTGATGGATTTGTGCTTGACGCGGAGCAGCACTGCAACGGGGCGCATCCAATTGAAATTAATGAGATTCATACAGCAGAACTCGGGGAGGATTTTATTGATCTCTATGCAGACACGATTCCTTTCGAGGAATTAAAACGCACACACATGTGTTCTTTCGATTATCACTTTGAATTGCGCTTGACGAACGTCTATTGACATAGCAGTCCAACTGTTTACGGGAACAAATGAATAACGGACCTGATAAAAAAATGTGTTATTTTTTTCTTTCTTTTTTAATTTCTTTTTTTTTTGTTGTTGTCGAGTTTCTAGTCAATGTGCATGTTAGGAAAAACGAGTCGGACGACGCCTAGCGGCTAATTCCGGTGAACACACCATAAAAGGGAAATCTGACTGTATACCCAAATTGAGTCACTTTCACCCAGGGCCGAGACTAAAATTTTGGCATTCTTCAGGCCCCGGTTTTGTGTTCTGTTTGCGTTTGTTTCGGGCACCTGAAACCCAATTTACTGAATCAAAAAGACACGCTCTGAAAGAACATGGGGGAGTCGATCCGTTATTTCCTGGCTAGATTAAATCACCGCCTTGGGGGCTTTTTCAGTTTTTTCTTTTTCTTTTTTTAAATAAAATATGTCGTCGTTCCTCACAGGCCGGATGGTGGGCCCATCTTTGATCATTCTTTGAGAAATATAATATAAATTTTCCAACAACGGAACGACTCGTAACCGCGCCCTTGGTCCGAGCACATGTTAATTGCTCGTCGTGTTGTACTGCGTGGAGGGGAGAGAGAGAGAGGAGAGAGAGAGCACCTGGCCCGAGGTCTCTTTTGGGGCGGAAAAGAGACCCCATGTATTTTATGACGGTCGAAAATGTACATTTAATAGTAAATAGAGGCCTTGTTCGCCCTCGGGGAAAATTCATCTATTTAAGTTTGGGCCAGTTTGCCACCTAGCGCCGAACATTCAAGTTGTTTTGAAGGGAATCGATACCCACACATGCGTCATTTAGGGCCCCCACCACTTTTAATGACTCTTGGCTTCTTGATTAAATGGAGGATGGATGGTGGTAGTTTTGGTGTTGCTTGGCTTTTCAGCGATCGTTTGAATTTTATGGCCATCTAGCGGTCGATAGTTGTAGATTGTACTGGTAGTAGTCGCGTTACGTTACGGGAGTAGACGGACGATGCAGCGGTTCGTTGTACACAGGGTGCATCAAGATCGATGATTTAGTTGCATTATTTTGCATGACGCCGTTATCGATCACGTTGATCGCCTGGAACAACAAACGACAACGGGGGAGAAAGCAAAGTTTTTCGACGAAAACTTTGTCTGAACATCCATCACTGGGACTCGCGTGACCGTTGTAAATCTTGATTAAAAACGAGATTGGCTCAAAAGTTGTAATGAGAGGAAAAACGACGATCGGATTGACGGATGATGGACCTCATTGATTGGACCTTCCGCCCGAGCCATGGATCCCCCGGATCCATCGATCTATGGATCTCTTTCCTCTCCTACCCACCCAACTAACCTAACCAACCCCCCCCCCCCCCCCCATCTCCCCCCGTCCTCTTACACACTACAACTAGTGTGTACTTGCCATAAATAAGAAAAGCCCTTTAGTGGTATTCGGAGCACGCACAGCCCTTTACAGGGTTCTCCAAAGAGCCCTCTTTTTCATCCTATCGTCGAGCTTCTCATCTCGTTTTATCGCACACATATGAAATACACGGACACGATCGATGGATCGATCATCCACCAACCGGGTTGGTTTTGGCAATTGATTTTTTTTTTTTGCCCCTCTCCAACCGTCCGTCCCAAAGTCCACCTCTTCTTCTTCTAACGATATTGTCGATGTGATAACTTATCATATACGGACTAGTGTTATCTTAATACCTGATTTTTAAGTCGATTGCTATTGTTATCCGGATTAGTCGCTCCATAATTGCCTTTTGAATAGAGTACCTATTATCGATCGAGCTCAATTCGTCCCGTTACCCGGGCAACCGTTCTATATAGACCTTGGAATGTTGTTTGCGTCTTTGTGTGTGTGTGTCTTGAATTAATGAGGCGAAATGAATAGTCAGCCATCTGGCGGTTAAATAACTGTGCGGTGCATTTTCATTTTGATGAAAGAATTCAGGGAAATCAAGCGACAAGTTGAAGAGATTCTAAATTCTAATCAAAAAAGGAAATGGTGTTGAATTTCGATCCGGTTCTACTATACTACCATTCGCACATGACAGATTTCCATCTTGACCTCATTATGTTCACGATTCTTTTTAAACGACCGTGAGCTTCAAAAAAACTTTCTTTTGTCACGACCGGTTGATTTCTCACAAGACACCTAGCGGTCGATTTAACTTTGGTTTGAGCGATTGACATCTTTTCATTCAAATAATAAATCAATTATCTTTCTCTCGTTTCTGTTTGTGCTCGGTATTTGTTGCATAATATAGGATGAGGTGGTCTCGATATCGGAGAAGGTCGTCTTGAAAGTGTCGGATTTAGCGACGTGGCTGGTCGACGACGTCAAATGGGAGAAGGGCGCTCCTTCCGTCTGGGAGCGTCAGTGCACCACCCCGCCGCCTTCGCCTCTGGATTCGTCTGAGGATGCGACCGAGACCAATCCGCCCGCCGGAGCCAACATTGGAGCGCTGGACATGCGCGATGTCATCAAGGAGAAACAAGCCATCGGTGAGAATACATAGAATACATAGGATGAGGGAAGAAGAAAGGGAAGGAGGGAGGAGACAAGTTTGATGTTGATTTTGTAGTCAGTCAACTTTGAATTTGCCGTAATTATGGAAAAGTGAACTTTGTTCCGTCAACAAACTTCATTGAACCCAATCAAGCAAGAATTCTACTTTGCCAAGTTGTTGCGACTCAACTTTGGAGCTTTTGATGGAGTTCATTGATTTTCCCTCGCTTGGTGGTTAATTAAACTCGAATATCGAAAACTTTTTCCACCCTAACCCGTTTCCCCCCTTTTCACAAGGCGATACAGCGCATGGATCGTCGTCGTCGTCGTCGTCGTCATCCAACGTCCTGGTCTTGAGTTATCCGGCTTACTGTCGCTATCGGTCGACACTCAAGCGGCTGGAAGGGCACAACCAGACGGATTACATGCGCCAAGCTGTGGTCGAGGCCATCGGCGGACGGGCAGCTCCTCTACCCAACACGCGTGTCGTCTTTTGTAAAAATACATTCGACTATCCCGAACTCGAAGATCACGAACTTTTGTGCAATCATCTCGGTAAGTTTCTTTACTTCTTTCATCAGACATGTGCGCCTTTTTAACTTGTAACCGTTTATTTCCGAATTCTAGAGCCCAAATGGAAAGGCCGTCCTAGAAGAAGAGAAGAAAAGATGCGTAAAAAACGAAGCCACTCTCCCGGATCGGAATCTTCGTCGGAATCATCCGTCAGTACCGTTACATCTTCATCCAGGGTTAGTGAAAACGAACCGTTTTTCACATATATAAATACAATGCAATATAATCAATCTCCTAAACCGCAAATATTTTGACAAACAGAGTAAAGATTCGCCAATGAAACCCGGAATCCGTAACGTTCCAGCTCCTTACCGGGCCGGTGACCGCCCCAAGGGTGAACAAGTGTTCATGCAGAAATTGCACAAATTCATGGCCGGACGAGGGACGCCGATTGGCAGACTGCCCAGTTTGGGATTCAAGCAACGTAACACCGAAACCACTTTCTCTTTTTTGATTGCATCGAAACCGTTTAAGAATGAATTGATTTCGCCATTATTTAGTGGATTTGTTCCTGTTCTACACCAAAGTGCAAAGAGCCGGCGGATACGAAGCGGCCGTGGCCAACAAACAGTGGAAAGGCATCTACATCGAGTTGGGTGGCCACCCGAGCAACACGAGCGCCGCCACTTGTACTCGACGACACTATGAAAAGTAATGGACAATCACACAGAAATCATAATCCAAATCGTTTGCCTATACGTACCAACATTGGCTTAGATTGTTGCTGCCATACGAGCAACACGCCACATCTCTGGCGGCTGAAGATTCCACATCGGCCAGCACTTCAGTGGCTACTCCGCCCAAAAAGCGAAAAATCTCTGATGCCTGTGATTTGCCATTTGAGGTAAGCTGAGAGGGGCCGTTTTTGTTTCTCCTTCTCGTCTTTCTTCTTCTTCTCCTCGCTCTTCTGTACCATTTAAAAACAAATCTAGGTCATTCGCAATCGGATGGAATTAGTCAAAAAGAGAAAGTTGTTGTTGTTGTTGTTGATGTTGATGATGATGTTGAGTGACGTCACGACGGTAAACTGTTTAATGCACTTGAACAGCCCGCGGCAGCGCCGGCAGAGCACGTTGACGATGAGGAAGACAAGAAGCAACAGCCGCCATCTAACGGTGGCGGTGGTGTGGATGCTGGACGGATGGATCGGTTACGGATCGTCGAGAGTTGCCTGCCGCAACCAACGGACGAGACCTCTAAATCACCAAAGATTGTCGAGAGTCCATTACCGGGTTCGGTCATTGTCCGACATCCACAACCGCCACCGCCGCCTCCGGAAGCGCCCGACGATGGTGCCCATTCCGAGCCGGAAGTCGTGATTCTGTCGCATCCTCCTGCAACGTCTCAGCCTATCGCCAAAGTGGCCGTGCGGAGTGATTTGACTCGTCCAGCTGATGGCACCCTCTCTTCAGAGGTCAGATAGGCCCCTCCCTCATTAAAAAAAAAAAAAAAAAATCATGGGGACAATATTTGTGTTTCGGTTTCTTTTTTTTTTTTAAGCCGATTCCGGAAGCCCGGATATCTGGAGCTTGGTGTGCTTACATGACCTTATCCCTCTATACACACACACACACTAGTCCCGAGACCACGATTTGGTTTAAACCCAGAGAACAGACACATCATCGTGTGTTTTTCTCTTTTTTTTTTGGGTGTGGATATTCTCACTTTGGGGTTCATTGCTTATGTTAATCTCGCTTCCGGAATTTTATGTGTGTGCGCGTCTGCATCCTCATCCCAACTGTCCACATATTTTTGGGTGTTTTTTTGTTTTTTTGTTTTGTTTGTTGTTGACACACAATTTGCTTGGAGCCGCTTTTTGGGTTTTTTCGTTGGACCTCCAATGGTTAAAACGTCGTGGCAACAAGTTTGAAATCAGTCGAGTAATAATTTCTTTTCTTGATTTAATTAGGTTCCGGCGGAAATTAAGGAACGTCTCAAGGCCGTTGCTGAGTCAGCCAATTTGAGTTTGCCCGCATTGATGGCGGCAGGCGGCGATCCGGCTCTTTTGGCCGCCGTGGCTGCCGCCGCCGCCGCTTCCGGCGATTCAAAGCAACTGTCACTTTCGGCACTAGGCGATTTCGCCCGGTACGCACAGCAGATGGAAGCTTCAGGATCAGCAGCCAAATTGAACCGGATGAAAGAGTCTAAAGTCCATTCCGGAAGTGGCGAAATGTCGAAAGATGCCGACATCCGCCGACCTTCTGTCATCCAGAAGAATGTTGTCGACAGCAAGAGCAAAAGCAACCAACAGTCTTCGGCCGGATCGTCGACACAAGGAGCCGCTGCCGCCGCTGGATTGGGACCACCTCCTCCGGCTCATAGTCAGAAACCAGTCACGTTACCCAGCATTCCGGCTGGAGAAGTTCCGGCTTCGGAGCAATTGCGCCAGTGGTACGCACAGATGCTTTCGGACAAAGCGACGGGCGGGAACCCGTTGCCGGCCAGCGCCGCTGCCATGTTGGAATTGACTTTAAGACCGCCCACTCCGGCGGCAGCTACTCCGTCCATCTTCGTCCCGTCTCGCCGCATCTACGTCGATCCCAACTTGGACATCAAGAGGAATCGAACGACATCGGCTGCTGCCACCACCACCACGACCACTGTCTCCGCCATTCCGGTTGCTCACACAAAAGTGGCCCCACCACCACCAAATCAGTCCAACAACAATAACAATAAGACTCAGACGTCTGCCAGTGTCGGACCACCTCCTCTACAAAACATCACCCCACCGCGTCCGGCTCCTCCACCACCTCAGGTGAACCACGCGTCTGTGGTTCGCAGCGGTTCCAACAATGCGACATCTCAATCTTCACTTCCTCCGGCTCGATCCTCCGCCATTCCGCTGGTCGACTTGACCAGTCGGTCCATTAACAATATGAAACAGGAAGATCATCATTCCAGCAGGAAAGGATCGCACCAAATGCATCCCGCCCAATCTTCCGGCCATTTGGAAATCAACGGGAAACCGTTGCTCGATTTGAGCGCTCACCATCAGAAACTTCCAGGGCTGCCTAAACAGTGGAACAATGCACCCCGATCCGGCGACGTCTCCATCAGCCTCAATGTGAAAATCGAAGGCGGATCGGAAGGTGGCAAAACGTCTAGCGGAGCATCCAGTAGTTCCAATCATCATCAACGCCATTCTGTCACGGTCGTTCCGCTCGTCAAAGAAGAAACGTCCAGTTCTCGGCATCGGAAGGAGAAGGAGATTATGCGGATGGATCGCGTTTCCGTGACTCCACAGCAGCAGCATCAGCAGCAGCAACAACAGCCGCAAAGTTATCCACGAATGGTCGACAGTTTGGTGACCATGAATGCCTCTTCGTCGAGTGGAGCCTCCTCAATGACCAAATCCGGTCCAACTATGACCTCTTCGCACTACGGCGGATCGTCGTCTTCTTCCGGGGCCAGTAAACCGACCACGTCCAGTTCGTCAGCCGGCCTTCATGCAGCTTATCCGGCGTTACTTGATCCGGCGCTAGCGTCTTACTATTCGTCGCTGTATTCGTCACACATGTACAACCTTCCGGCCGGGGCTTTTATGGGTGGAGGCCCACCTCAGCTGCACCATCCGCCGACGTCGTCCGTGTTCCACCATCATCATCAGCAGATGGTGGCGTCTAGCGCGGCGGCTGAAGTGACGGCTCAAGTCTATAAGGATATGATTCAACGTGGCTATCCGCCAGCCTTGGCACCGGTCCTTCCTCCCGGACTGAGTGGCCTGCCTGGATTAAGTTCCCTCGGATCTTTCGCCGCCTCCATGTACTCGCCATTGGGCGGGGGGAAAGATTCTACTCCGGCCGAACGTTCTCTCCCCAAATCATGAGAGCAGCGTTCATTGCAAGACCTATTATAGAAACAAAACAAAAAGACAAATTCAAGATTGATTTCAATTCTAATGTTTGTGAGTGTGCGTGCGAGTCTGTGTGTCAATGACTTCAGTTTGTAAATGGGTAGATGCCTTTGCGTTTAGAGGCGACCAATCGAATCAATTTTGGAAATGTGTATTTGACTCGACTGATGGTAGGCGGATGATCCGCCGATAGATCAATCCAGTCCAGTCGTTTCCCTATGCCCTGTTTTCTTCTCCAGGTTATTGACCATTTTACATAGTGTCTCTCAAGTGTTGATGCGTTTACCGAGCCGAAGCACTTTGTGTGCTACTCTGGTAGACAACTGTAAATAGCAAATTTCCCCCTTCCACCACTTACTCTCTTTCGATTTTGTACGTTGAAAAGCGCCGTTTATTCTCACCACTTTTCCACTTTCCTTGTGTTTCCTTATTTCCTGCCCTTCCATTACCTCATTTCGTGTGTTGATGCCGGACTTATCAAATGGACCGGTCGTCTGTGAGTGTATCCCAACGGAGAAAACGTGATGTACTCTCGCAAGTACACTGCATTATATTTCTACAAATTTTATTGCAATTTTTTTATTCACTTTAATAAGATTGCCCCGATTTCGGTTTAACTTTATTTTGTTTAAGTAATTAAGTAAAAAATGCCTGATAACCGTTAATTAATTTTATTTCATTTAAGAAATATAGAAGACTCGCCTTTTTCAGGAGGGGTGGGGGCATGGAACCACTTCACACCTTTGCATCTCACCTCCGCTAATCTAGTGGAAGGCGCGAGGCAAGGTCGTTGACAAGGTCGTTGGGTGAATTAAGGTGTAGGGGTCGATGACAATTTATAAAGACAGATGTTCTGCAAGGTCGATGAATAATAAAAGAAAAGGGTGATAGCCGTCTGCCGCTTCTTGTGCGAAAAGCGAAAAGCACAACAATCACGGGGATGAAGGAGACATGATAAGTAGAAGATGCGCGCATGTGTCTTGAACACGTTTGGGGCTAGATGTTGTATATATATACAACATAGATGTTTGCGGGTTACATAAATATTTTTTTCTCGGCCGCCGATTGTAAATTGTCCGAAACGTTCAGTATTACATATATAAAACATCTAGGCCTATCGCAAAAAGGTATATATGTATACATATAAATAAAAAACTTGATTCTGCGCGTGGGTGTAGTTCGTTGATTCAACGCGTTTCACGTTACTTCTACGTGCTTCGATGTATATATGGTTTCGGCTGGGAGCGCGTTTTCAAAGCTTTTCTTTTTTTGTCCAATTCCATGTTCCAACACTCATTTTTTTCAGTTTCTCATTAATGATACCATTTTTGTAATAATCTGATTGTAAATAGTTTTGCTATTTTAAAACATATTATTTCCACTTATTGGAATTCACTATAAATATTTGAAGTAGTTTATAGGTCTGGAAAAATAAAATACTTTTTCAAATAATAATTAAAAAGAAGGGGAGGGATTTGCTAAAAAAAACTAGCAGGTCTCTCCGACTCTCGTTTTCTCATCTCATTCTGGCTGGCCTCGGGGCTCGCGTATCGGGTGACACGACCATACGGCATGCGCTTGCCTCTTTGTTTATACTTCCCCTTTGTGTTTTAAATCTCGTTCAGTTGTCAATTCTCAGATGGGTACACTATGAAACAGCCACTCCCTGGGGCGGCGAGAGTAACGCCCGTAGTACGTGAGACCACTCGACCCCACCCACTTCGCTTTCCCCTTGCTTCCCCCCATACAACCGCTACCCCCATACAAGGGAGAATATGATCCATAGTTTGTATCATGTTTCATTCAGCACTGGTTCGATCGCTGAAGCACTGCTTGGTCAGTTTCAGTTGAGTCTTCGTGCCGAACAGGCCGATAATTTTCGAAGCAAGATTCTGTTCACTTTCGAGCAGAATTTTACTTCGAAACTATCGGCCTGTTCGGCACGAAGAAACGACTAAACGTAAAACAATATATTTATATGTGTATATATTCGCGAAGATAATAAATTTATATTATCTTCGCGTTTATATTATTAATATATAAATATAAATTTCCCGAAGAGAGGGGGAGGGAATTTTGGAAGGGGAAGGACGTGAGGAGAGGGGGAGGGGGTAAATGGCATGCGCCACCCCTAGGTGGCGCCGCTAGGTGTGTGCAATATGATCTACGGCAGTTCATATCATGTTTTAGTTTAGGCACTGGCTCGTTTACTGCAGCAGTAGAACGCTTGTTGGTCAGTCTTAGTTGAACCCTCGGACCAAACGGTCCGTGAGTATTTTCATAGCAAAATTATATAAGACTATATAATTTTGCTTTGAAAATGACTTTTCCTTATGGGTTTACCTAGGCTGTTTCTCTTTTTACTAAATTTCTATCTCATTCTCAATTATATTGTTATTGTAAAAAAGAACGATAGGCATAACAAACAACAGAAAGACAATAACCAAGAAAGGGTATATAATCTTGGGGGCTATGTAACAAAAAACAAAACGTAAATTCAGATTTTTATAAGTAGTAGATGACCGTGGGTACATAACAGATATAGCATATAAGTTTTACCGCGGACCGAAATAGATTGACTCAGTTCTCGGAATCCTCGTCTTCGTTGCTGGGGGCCCAAACGTCGCCGGAATCAGTGTTGTCTTCCGTTGTGGACGGCTCATCAATCAAAGGTGCATGCTCAGTCACAAGAAGGGGCTCTGTGTCGCTCGAGTCAGTTTCTTGATTAGGACTACAGGCGGGAGTTGGTGTAGTACAAATAACGAAAGAGGGGGAAACTGAGAGGGAGACACTACGGGGGACGAGACCGGAGTCCCCCAGGGATGACAAAGAGTTTTCACCGTCGGATTCAACCAATTCAGTAAAAATGTTTCGTCCACCGATCCGGAATGCTTTTAAAAAGTCTCAGCCTAATAACAGGTCAGGCACCGGAATTTGTAGTGTTGGCCGGCTGGGCGGGGTTTACATGGTATGCAATGTTAACATGGCTACATACAATATAAGTTGATGCTTACAGCTATACTAGTTCCTCCCTTTTTTTGTGTGTGTGTCCGCCGCCCTACTGTCTAATTTTGTCATTTTATATATATATTTTTTTTTCTTGTGCTCTCTATTTCTACTTGCTATATGGTTACTTCTAAGGGGTTTTAGTGGCCCTACTACTGGGGATGGAATTTCCCTTTTTATACTTGTGTATCGTCTAAATCGGTAACTTCAAATGTAGTTGAGTGTGATCTTGGAATTGAGGGGACCAAAGGGCAACCGTCCTCCCATATGTATCCTTTGGTTAGACTCAACCTTGGTAGTTGGTGCGAGTGACCGACTTCACTACCTGCGGATCGTGCCGGAGATAACGGTTTTTGTCGTACTGGGGAGTTTGGGGGTGCTAATGGGGTGGTCGGTGTTGGTGCCCTTAGATGAGGTATGCTTTCCCCCCTTTCTTTACGACCTCTTTCGGCCCCTTTTCTTTCTCTACTTATTCCCCGGCACGAGCAGCATTGAATTGTTGGGCAGCAACGCATGGCAAATACAACTATGAATAGTACGGTTATCGCTATTCCGGCCATCTTTAGGCCGAATATCCAATCAGAAAAGGAACCAAAGCGTGGGGCTGTGAGTAGAATAGATGCCTTTCGTTTTACAAAAAATAGCTTTTTAAACTGTTTTCAACGTTAGTCTCTCAAACAACTAAGGAATTTTCTAAGAAAACTAATTGACACATTGTGCGGTAACAAAAATAATGAATTGCCTTGAATTTAAATTAATTTTGTCCTGATGCAATGACGACTTCCCTTGGCGTTTTCCCTTGGCCGATTCCCTGCGTTTGTGATAAGACTGCGCCAATACAATATTCTGAGGCGTCTGTGTGGAGGATATATTCGTTGCCTAGATCTGGATACCCTAGAATTGGCGCTGACGTTAGTCTTTCTTTAAGCGCGCAAAATGCATCGCTCTCCTGTTTACCCCAGGTCCATTCAACGTTTTTCTTCGTTAAGTTAGTGAGCGGGTGCGCTAGTTGCGCGAAATTCCTTACGAATCTTCTATAGTAATTTGCAAGGCCCAGAAAGGTTCTTATCTGGGTTACATTTTTCGGTGGTGGGTAATTCCTGACATCCGAAATCTTTTTCGGGTTGGGGCTTATACCGTTCGGCGTTACAATGTGGCCTAAGTAAATGATACTTTGCTTTACAAATTCACATTTTGATGGCTTTACCTTCAGTCCAGCGCCAGCTAATAGTTTAAGCACATGCTCCAAGTGTGCCCGGTGACAATCATAGGTTTTTGAATACACGATGATGTCGTCAAGGTACACGAGGGCATAGTTTCGTGAAATTGCCGGCTCTAGCACATAGTTCATCATCCTCTGGAACGAGGCCGGTGCGTTGCAGAGTCCGAAGGGAAGCCGAAGGAATTCAAAGTGGCCTGCCTCACACGTGAAAGCGGTCTTTTCTACGTCGCAAGTTCTGACTTTTATCTGCCAGT
Organism: Ceriodaphnia dubia; assembly: GCA_022539655.2. Taxonomy (NCBI): domain Eukaryota; kingdom Metazoa; phylum Arthropoda; class Branchiopoda; order Diplostraca; family Daphniidae; genus Ceriodaphnia; species Ceriodaphnia dubia. Next base: position 988,956 of record JAKUCG020000200.1, on the reverse strand, counting down.
ATCCACTGAAAAGATCTAACGTTGTGAAATACTGGGCCCCATAGAATCGATCTAGGATGTCATCCATTCTAGGGATGGGGTAGTTATCTTTTATGGTTACTGCGTTCAACTTTCTATAATCCACGCAGAATCTCAATTCTCCTGTCTTCTTTGGTGCTAGTACGATCGGCGCACTGTACGGGCTCATGCTTGGTTGAATGATTTTATACTTTAACATCTCGTTGATAAAGTTTTTCACGGCTGGGCGTCGTGATATGGACACCCTGTATGGGAAAGCACATACAGGTGGTCCCTTTACTTTGATTCTATGGTCACACAGCGATGTGTAGCCTAGTTCGAGCATTGATCTCGCGAATGTATTTGAGAACTTTTTGAACATATCTCTGAAATTATTTAAATAATTAGTCCGTCACCTTGGAATGTAGGTTCTCATAACCGGGCCTATTTCTTCCACCGTAGTGGGCTTTGTCGTCCATAAAAGTAAGCGATTTGTTTTTACCATCAATGACGACACCGTGTCGTGTTATGAAATCCATTCCCAAAATCATTCCTCCCCTTAGTTTGGGTAGTACATAAAAATTGTGTTCCATAATTCTTCCTAATCCCCCTAGTACTGTGAATGTTAAACAAAATATCCCTTGTGATTTCATCCGCTCGTTCGCGGCTGAAAATACATGGATATTGCTACTTCCTACACGTGATATGTATTTTTCTTGTAAAAACTAGCGGTTGAATCTTCGATCTAACAGTCTCTGATTTCCCCCCGTTCAACGTTGCGTGGTATCTGTATGGTTAACAATTGGAATGTATTTTCCGGTTTTAAAATCGTCCATACAATAGTATTAACTAAATTATTTGCTTTCGAATAATTTGACTTTCTGCCGTGGCCCTTGTCGTCCATAAAAGTAAGCGATTTGTTTTTACCATCGATGACGACACCGTGTCGTGTTATGAAATCCATTTGTCAAAATCATTCAGGTTCAGCTTTAGTTTGGGTACCGATATCTTTGTGGCGAATTGTGTTCCATAATCTTCCCAATTGCTACTACTGCGCTTAGTAAGATTCACGCGACTGATTTGGATCGATCTTTATTCGTATATCCTCTATTGTTCGAAATTTTCCTTCCTCGTTCAAATGTACCGCTATCAACACGTACCCGCTTATTCCTGTCATGGGAGAGTTCTCTATGCTGTTTCTTGGCAGGGCCGGCTGCTGTAACGGCCAATATCCCACGGTTTTCCTTGCGAATACCCTGCAGAGGGTCAGACAAAGCCATATTCGACATTTTATCTTCTACCAAACTCTGTCTGTGATGTCTTGGTTGCTTGGTGTAAGCATCTGATAGAGGCTGATATTTTGATGATAGGATGACGCTTTCCTGCTTACTACGCTTTCTACCTCCGTGGCTATTTTAACGGCGTCTTCGTAAGATGCGTTTGATTTTACGCGGTTCCAATACCCTGCTGCTATTTCCTCTCTCAGTCCGTTTTGTAGACTTGTTTTGAGCATATCGTCACGAGTGGCCCTCATTTCGTTATTCGTACTGTTAAAAGCTATTTCCCCGTAGCCTTTCATGAAAACTTTTTCTAGAAAGCCGGAGAAAGCGTAAACGAATTGGTCGCGTTGTTTCAAAATTGTTAGTTCTGCTTTAAAAAAGAACTTTCTGCTGGAGCAAATTTTCTAAAAACAAAGTCTTCCATTCATCGATAATCCAGGAATGGAGACCTAGTTTTTCCTGATAAGTTTGTGCGAGGTTGTTAAATCTTTCGCAGAAATAGCGTTTCATCTGGTCTTTTGTCCAATTTCCGCCTCTTGCTACCTTTTCTGCGTTTTTAAACCAATCTTGCACCCTTTGTTCGCCCAAGTATCCGCTGTAATGCGGGATTTTCTCCCGTAGTGGGATCGCAATTAACTCTGCTAGTTCTGCGGCAGTCGCCATTGTGTTTGGAGTTCTTACCGCTGTTATCCTTGATCTTAGATCGGTAATAGTTTGTTGGTTGTCTAAATCTCTTTGTCTAAGCGAGAATAGTTCTTGCTGATCTATTGGTGTAGCGGTCGTGGACCGTAGGGTCTGGACTTCGTTGTTAAGATTGTATATTTGATTTCTTAGATTTCCGACCAATGTATCGTGACTAGTTAAATTCCTACTAATTGAATCACGGGCGGTTTGTAGGTCCGCTTGCAGTGTCGCTATAACGGACGCTTGTTGGTTGGTGGATGTGCTGTTTTGCCCTTGTAATATTGCTAAGTTGTCCCTAGCAATTGTCAAGTCTCGCTTGTGGGCAGTTGTTTCTGCGTCTTTGTCTCTAAGCTTCGCTTCTAGTGTTTTAATTTCCAGGAGTTCGGTTTTCTGGCTCGCGATTACCGCGTTTAGACGGTCGATTTCTGTACGATGTGTTTGTTTCGACCCGTTGTGGTCTACAGTTAGGGTGTTTATTACGTCCTGACAGGCGTTAACCTCACGTTGATATTTTACTGCCTCCGCTTGAGCTTTTCCTAAGTTTGCGAGTGCGTCTGCTGTCTCTTTAGCGGCTTTTGCTGTTGCTGTGTTATGATCTTGTATCAGTCGGGTGCGGTCGGCGACTAGGTCATCCAATTCTCCCTGTTTATCGATTAGGTTCTTTCTTAGCCTTTCTGAATCTTTTAGGAGATGGTCTACTCGCCTTTGTAGGCTAGCGACGTCTGCTTGCGCTGTCGCTATTTGTGTGTTTGCTTCCGCTACGGTGTTTGAAGCGAATGTCTTGGCTTCTTGAACTGCACGATTGGTTGTCGCTACGGCTGATACTACCTCTGCTGCCGCAATGCGTAATTTTGCCTGGTTACGTCGCTCTTCTTCTTCTAGTGCTTCCGCTCTTTGCGCAGCCTCGATAATAGCGTTATTGGCGACTCGGAGTTGTTCTTGGTGGAACGCTAATTGTTTTCTAAGTTCTTCGACTTGCTTCTGTTTATTTGCGTTTAGTTTCTTTTGGCTACCGTCTCTGTTAGTTCGTACGATTTTCTTAAGTTTGGTCTCGCATTCCTGGATTATCGTAATACTTTGTTTTTGGACAAATTCTGCTCCGTTAAGTTCTTTTTCGGCTATTACCCGTTTTTGGGACGCGTTTATTCGTTTACTCTTTCTCCGGCTTTCTGTTACTTCATGGAGGGATGAGTCACTTTCACTACCGGCGGGTGTTTCTACCTCTCTGACCCTTTTAAAAAGGCGTCCTACTGTTGATGGAAATCGTGCGGCAAGTTGGTTTTTTGTGCTACGTATGGCTACGTCCGTTTGGGCGGGACCGGGGGCATCTTCTATCATCAAAATATCAGTAGTAGATGAACCTGACATACCCGTTTGGTGTGGTTTCCAGAGTCCGGGGTGGTTGTTCGACCGAAGAGTTGGGCGCCAAATATGTAATGAGTTTACATATGCGGATGTCTCGTGGCGGCAGACACAGTTTATTTTCCACTACACATATATGAATTACAAACACTGAACCTTATGTCTTATTGGAGGGAGCTGACCAGGGGTCCAAGAGGTGACGACTGGCCCCGAGGGTCGCGAATCTTTACCCTTATATACCGCTGCTGCGTGCGGTCAATCAGGGAGAGTATTTAGTTATTACACGGTCGTTTTGATAACGACCGTGTGCGAAACCCTCCCCTCGAACCTGGTGACAAGTCCTAACTTGGGGCTTTCCTATTGACCCGCGCTACCAGCGGTGTCAAGAACAGCTGTTTCAATTGTTTATTGAAACAGCTTGATCTTCCACTCGGTTGATAGAATCAACCGAGTGTCCGTTCTTGTTTTCTCCCCCTGGCTCGCGCCTAATCTTTTACCTTACAGCGAGAATTATGAATCAAAACTCACTTCACATTGTCTTAAAATGTTTGCCGCAAGCCTTCTTCAATCTAAAGCTATATGATAATAGTAGAACAGAAACTCTTTGGGTAACATAGTGTTGTCATGATACAAGAGAGAAGGTAGAGGGGCATAGCCCCCCAGCCATAGGCATAACCTATCCTAATAATCCTAACACTATGTATTTGATTTCAAAAAATCCGTATTTTTTATCTTCACATGTGGTAGAAACCTCCTACGTAAAGTAGAGGCTAACCTCCTAACTACTACGTAAAGTGAATTCATTAGAAATTAAAAACCTTTTTTATCCCTATGTCCCTCTACCTTCTCTCTTGTATCATGGTGTTGTGATCCGTTGGGAAACCGTATGTTTGACATTACACGGGCACCAAATAACATTTCCATTTTCTCCATTTTTGACATCAAGGATGCCATATCGTGGTTTTGGCGTCTCGGTAGGTTTCTCTTAGGAGGTCCAGCCGAAGACCACCAAGCTGGCCTTCTAGAGGCTGAGGTGCCGGCTTTCGCAGGTGTGCCTCCTTGCAGCTTTGTTAACTGTCCCTTTTCGTGTTTACTTCCATACACCAACGCATCCAATACAGTTACAAGAACAAGGACGAGGAAGTAAGAAGAAAAAGAATCAATTCTTACCTACACATGCGGATTTCCACTCGTCATAAAGGGATATCCACACAACGGTGATGAGACGTAAGTGTGCTAGCGGGGTCGCCATATCGATTTATAAAAATATAAGTTGTATTTCTCTTGGCTCTTTCCCTTACTTTGGGTCAACTTAATTTTTTCAAAATTTATTTTCACGTTACCTTTTGTAGCCAATTCTTGAAGGATGAATTGTTTAGAAGTTCTTAATTTTAAAAAACAAATTTTGCGGTTTCTTCTACCAATGTTTTGGTTTTTACGGTTTTTGTATGACTATTTTGTCAATGTCGTCAAAGTTGTAACCACCTGGCCGTGAATTTTACCCGGCTGACGGGTCCAATTTTGATAACTCCGAGTTCATTAAGAGTTCTATTAAGAGCGAATTACTGCGTCGGACGAGACCAACAAGACGTACATTAAAGAAGTCTTTGATATTTCGACAACTGGAACACTGAAGCGGCTGCTAAATGAATTGCCGACTTACCCTTTTTGTTGAGTAGTCTAGTTGAAGCTCCCTCGTCGCATAGGCGTCTGACGATTGGAAGTGCATGAGCCATAACTGCATAATGAAGTGCGGTGTTTCCTTCTTTGTCTTGCCAGTCGAGATATGGTTCACAGTCGAGTAAGCTGTAAGTTATTCTAGATGTTCCTTCTTTGATGGACAAAATCAGTGGCGTTTCTCCTTGAAGAGTCGACACATGTCTACAATGAGCAGTAGATACATACGTACATAGGTGCATAGTAGCTACATTTCCTCATTATAAGGACGCAAATCCTGTCTTAGGATATTTCTAGATATTCAAATATGATATGCATCTTTCCTCATTTGTTGCGGAACCGACCGACAGGTCACTTGAACGTCCCATTTTTCTTATATAGCCTTGAAAGCTTCCTTTGAAAGATCCCAGTCACTCCAGTCTGGTTTTCTTCTCGATTCGCGATATGCAACAAAATTATACCAACAAAGTATACCCGGCACATGAGAATCTACCGGCATGATATTCCTTACTACGCACCACTCAAAAAGTCAGAGAGCTATACGATTCATAGACTGTGATTTAGTGCCATCCCCCTTCAAGGAAACGGTACAGTTATTACGGCCAAATTCCGCGAAGCAACGGACCGCATGGATAATGATTCTAAAGCATCTATATGATTAGAACAATCGGATTTTGGCCATGGACCGCCAGTTGTTATACCATTACAATACGCTCCCCAACCCGATAAAGAGGTATCAGAGAAAATAACAAGAGTGGGAGAACCGCTGAGAATATCTTTCCCGCCGGAAGATTTTAGATTTGCAATCCACCAACACAAATCATCCACCAATCACAAATCAGAAATCTAATTTGATTGAAGGCTCCTCTAATGGCACTGAGTGAATGGCCCTGATAACGAGGCCCAGTTTAAGTTTCCTAGCAAAGAGGCTACGTCACGAAGACAAACGTACTGTTTAACAAGCTCAGACACGAGGCTATGATACTATGACGTTTGGGTATCGGAAGAGAAAATGATAAGCTAACCGAATCGACCTTGAGAGCAAGAAATTCAATCAGTTGAGTAGGGTCAAAAAGCGACTTTTCCATGTTAACTACGAAACCGAGGGACTTCAGAAAAGATTTAACCACCACCATGTCCCTATAAGACTGTCTCTACATGAATTTAAGATAATTATATCGAGCAAATAAACGACTAGCCGAATGCCTTCATTGCGCAGAAAAGCTATAATAGGTTTCAAAATTCTTTTGAATGCCCACGGGACTGATGACAACCCGAAGGCTAAACTCCAAGTAAACTCCAGTTCTAAGCCCTGATAAACAGTATTAAGGATCCATGGATCCGACGAAACCATTTACCAATTTGCGGGAACAAATTTTAGCCTACCGCCGCTCTTTTTCAGTTCTAGAAGAAAATGAGGTCAAAAGTGTAATAACATGTTTGAACATCTTTTTGCGTTTCATGTTATTACTGAAATCTACTTGAGTTAAATGAACATAAGAACGAGGCGCTTTATCCACAAAACTTGGTTGTATTCCAAAGACATTCTACGGGTTAAACAAGACAGAATAAACGTAGGCAGACAGTGACATACCGTACATCAAATAATCCAATCCAAGATACAACACAATACGACACAATAAGAAAGGCACAAAATGAGACACTACGACACGTGGGGGAAGGTGGAATTAGGGCTTGAACTACATTATAAAATAAGATAGAACTGAGAAGAAAAGGAAATAGAACTCAACGAAAGGAAGTGGATCTCACACTGAACTCAAACTCTCATTCTCACTGCGACTTCACTACTGACAACTGACTTCTTCTTCCAATCACTCTCTTAACTCTCCTAGCTCTCTTCACTCTGTACTCTCCTTTTTTCGTGCGCGCTATGCCTAGCTTTATATAACAACTGGCCAGACGGTGGCTGGCACCGGGAGAGAACAAAGGCTAATAGCTCAAAAATATCGAGCTCCTTGTTAAGAGTATCCCGCTACTAGATGACATTTATGACTCATAAATGTCATTGACAAAAAGGGGTAGCAAAAGCACAGGGTCATCGGATCTCGATCTAATAATTCAAACGAGGCTGGATGTAAGCAAAGTAATTCTTACGCGTCTTGTTTTACACAAGCGCAGCGCCTGATTTCGTTACAAAAGATTACGTACCCGCCGCGGTTGTTTTCGTTGAAACACAGAAATGGGCCCTGCCTGATATTTTATTGAGCTCTAGGTTGAAATTGCTGAAGTCTGTGTTGTTGCCACCTTTACCGCAGCCATAGTTGTTGGCTCCATTTACCGAAAAATTTGATCCACCTCGATGGCCACAACGATTCTTATAGCCGTCAAAGCTGTAATTGCCCTCAAAAAGACGAGATTGTCCACCATTGTGGGAAGAGTGCCCCTCGCGGCTAGACGAATGCCCATCTTGACCCAAATTTTCCAATGTTTCGCGGATCTTAGAGGCGGACACCATGACCCGAACAAAAGTTTTTCCAAAAAGATACTCACCTTCACTATTGCTAAAGTTCGATTCGTCACTCATAAGACGTAGAAAGGTCTGGTTTGGTGCAGAATATTCCCTCTTCTTTCTTCTCTAATCGCGTGAAAAGCATCACCGACCAAACTTGAGGCGTCTATGATAGCCCTCAGCTTGTACCGCATCACCAATTGTTTCACCGGTCAAAAAAATGAGAGGGCGGATTGAATCCAACAACCTTTGTTGAATCTTCTTGTAGAGAGCCCTTTCAAATTTCTTTGGAAACCGGTTCTTCCTCGTTAGCAGCAATCTCACGCTTTGTGTTCAAGTCAACAAGGGGGTCACTAGGTAATACCAGGGCCTCAAAATCGTCGCGATTGACTATAACCTCGTCCTCCTCCGACCCAATGTTCGTACTTGATGTGCTTGGTTGTTGAGAAATAGTTTCTTCAGAAGCCTTAAAAGTTTCGTTACGACGCACGATATCGGATCCGGATTCATCGGAATGCTCACTATCGACAAAATTCTGAGATAAAAAATTTAGAACTTGCGTGCTGCGTGCTGTAAGATAGCTAGAAAAGGTCTGAGGTTTAGATGCTACGTGACCCTACCTCATAACCTGAGTTTTCCCTACGGCTGTAAAAAAAGCTAATACATTTTGGTCAACACATGTTCAAGTCGAACGAATTTTTCGACTACAATCTAGAGATTTGTTGGCTTTATGGTACAAATAACGAACACGCATACGCAAGTAAGCGGCCATAAAGTTCGAGAAGTAACTACCATGTAGAAAAAACTTTTCTTCAAAGAACAAGTAATACGCATTTCCAAGGAAATATTTCAGATAACTAAATTCGTCGGAAAACAAATAATTTTGTAACATGTTTTTTTTATCTTGATTGATCTTGATTATCTTGATTTCTTCAAATATAGTCGAATTTTTAGGCCTTTAAATTCTTATAGAATGTGTGTATACATGTGTTGGGGAAATTTTTTTAAGGCTCATTTGTGACACTGAGCCATATATTTTAAAATCATTTAAACAGAAAATGAATTTTTTCTGTATTATTATTACTTATAAAAATATTATTATGGTGCCCTGAAAGAATTTCCCGAAAAAATTTTAATTTTAAGGTTCAAAAAAATAAAAAACATCGACTCGCCATAAGGCTACATGAGACCAGCGGAATCAGTCACGTGACAACATTCCGCATACAACCCGAAAACGTTGCGCGATTGGCGCACGGGGAAAACTTGATTGCGTTGAAAAAAAAGGTACAGAAATTCGCGTTTCTGATTTTACAAGAGTTGATGCTGCGACATTATTCGGTGTTTGAGAAGATGAACTGATTAGCATAAATAATTTTGTAATCGCAAACGGAACCAAGTATAAACAAAGAAAATTTCGTTTTGTTGGAAAAATCAGATAACGGCTTTGTTTTTAGGCAAACTGATGTAATATTTGATGAAGAAAAAGATGATCCTATTTTATTATTAGGGGGTCGTAAATAGTATAATTTCCGGAAGGGATTTTAATTTCTTGAAGGGATTCTATACACAGTTGTTTTCGACCTCTTTAGATGCCGTAATTAAGTCTAAGAGTCATTTTTCGTCATTTTAAAAGGTACTTTATGGCGCTTTGTCGTTAAAGTTTTGCAAAATTCAAAATACTAATATCTGTTAAGTTTTTAATAAAATAGGTAACAAATATAATACAGAGCGCCCATATGTGACCCAAAAATAATGCCACACCTGTTATTGTAACCGTTTCATAAATGTTACTTGGGTAGGCCTTACCCTACTTCGATACAATTTAATATAATAATTTTGGAAATACTATTGCAGAAGGGTGAAGTTTTTGAAGAAGAAAAAATATTTCTTTTTTAATTTTTGCGTTGATATATTCTAATTCAAAATTTAGCGTTTATAAAATTTTAAACACTCCCTTCGTGACCCTCCCAGCGAGCGACGAAAGTCGGCGCTGCTTACCTAATTTCTCGAAGGGATTCTATACAAAGTTGTTTTCGACCTCTTTAGTTGCCGTAATAGTCCGAGAGCCACAATGACCGAGGTTTTCCTTACAAGTATAACTTTTTTAAGCTATTCTAAATGAAAGGCACCATCAAGACATTGCTTAAAAACTTTGTCTGGGTAATGGGTGACGGGGCGTTTAACATTTGTTAAGACATTTTGATTTTCTCTTTGGCGATATTCGTGTGAGTTGCCTAGTATTTTAATTATGCATCGCATTAAATTTTGCTTTTGTCATTTCTTGTTTACATTTTTCAAATTCGTTTTTGAATGCTTTTCATTGTTTTGATATGCAAATTAATATGTAAATGTTTTTGTCTATCAATACATTTGTTTTTAACTAAATTTCAATGTTTACTTTATTAATATATAACAATATTAACTTAAAACTGCCGTTTTTAAGGGTTTTATTGTTTTTAAATATTAAAATAGTTTTCGAACATCCTCAACACATTCAGTTAGAATAGCCTGTCCGCCGTCATTTCCACTGCTAACTGTTTCTTTAATTCATTAATCACTGAAATGTCTAGTGAAACCGATTCAACATGTGTAGTTACACTTTTGGAAAGGAGACGGGAGTTATCTTACAAAACTCCTTTTGGATGTTTTGTTAAGTTTTGTGCTGCAGAGGTAGTGGACGAGTTGGTTGTGCAGGATGGGATTAATGTTGAATTGGATTGGAATAGACTTGTATGGTAAGTAATGCAAATTATATTATGTAACAAAATTTATGTATGTAACTGTTTAATTTTGCTATGTTAGTTTGCTAGCCAAGATTTGAAATAAATCTGTTTTGGGTTGTCGAGGCGCAGTGAGGATAAATATGACAAAAAAGTGGCTGAAATTGACGGGGCCATCAACAAGTTGACCAGCCATTCTTCGTACAAAAAGTTGGCACAATGAGCCTCTTCCAAAGCACCTTCATTATTCCAACCTTCCAACCTTGGAACCCTTTTTTTGGTATGTTTATTTATATTAGTCAATTTCCAAAAGTGTTGATAACACTGTGCGCAGGTTTTTGATTTATTATTCAAAACGCGTCGATTGGCGCAAGGATGTTGACGGATTTTTGTTGACGGCCAACATGGAATTCGACACCATGAGCCCCGAATCCAAAGAAAGATTTGTGAAGCTGGTTAAACGTGCGGTCAACAAATACAAAAGGGTAAAGGGTCGAATTGTCGTAAAAATTCAACGTAAATTTAGCGTAAAAACCCCCCAAAAGATCTTTTTTGGGGTCAAAACCCCAAAACTTACAGAGTATTAACCCCGTTTCTAGTTTACTCAGATCTAAGAGGTATAAGCCCCGAAAAAATCGGAACGAAGATTAACAGTGTTTATTTGAAAAGGTTGAGTTTTCGACCGTCACGTTTAACGTTGTTGCGGCTGAAAAAATAGATAATATAGTGTCCCTTTGGTGGGGTGTTGAGTAATTGGAATGATGCTGCTGGTTGCGAAAAGCATATATTCCTCCAAAGGAATCATGCAACTTCCTCGCATTCCTCATCAAAACTAATTGTCTATGCCTAAAATGAAAAATACAAATGCATAATCCTAGAAGAACAATAACTAAGGGAGAGGTAAACTTAAGTCTTTGTTTTCAGTCTCTTGCAATTGTAGTGGTGTTTTGGGAGTTTCTCAGAGACGTTACTGTTACCCTGGGTATAAAGAGGCTTTGTTCAAAATATAATTATTTATATAATTAATTTTGTCGTCACGTATTCATGAAGTTTAGTCATTTTACTGTTGTCTCATAACGGCAATTTAAATTGCGCCACAAATGCTGCGTTGCCATTCACGTCAAAGTAAAGAAAATTCAGCCGTCGGGTCACAAATCGACGTCTGATTGTACTAAAGCCCCAAAACTTCTTGTCAGATTTTATGTTTCCGAGATCCATTGAATTTTACCTAAATTTTAAGCTTATTTCTAGATTTTAAAGTTATAAGGAATTTTTTCGGAAAAATCGATCATTTTTCGGATTTCTGATCCCTTCCCCAGTCTAAACGCCCCGTCACCCATCACCAAGACAAAGGTTTTTTAGCAATGTCTTGATGGTGCCTTTCATTAAGAATAGCTTAATAAAGTTATACTTGTAAGAAAAACCTCGGTCATTGTGGCTCCCGGACAATAATTTCCCGAAGGGATTCTATACAATATATTCTTTTCGACCTATTTAGTTGCCGTAATTAAGTCTAGGTGGCAAGAGTCGTTTTTCGTTATTTTAAAAGGTACTAGATGGCGCTTTGTCGTTCAAGTTTTGCAAAATTCAAAATACTAATATCTGTAAAAAGAAAAAAATTATGGCCAAAGCGCGCCGCTTTGGAAGGTTTTCGGTAATTAGTTTGGTTCAGGTGTGCATAAATTTAAGAATATATTACATAATTAATTTAGAGAAAACTGGGAAAATTGTGTACCGCACCGCTGGTGGCGCTAAGTCGGGTTCTTGGGTTTGAATGGGCCGGACGCGAACGCAATATCAAATTTTTTGCAAGTGAATATGGTAAGGGTTGATGAAGGTTATATAACTTTGTCTTTTGACAAGTTACTGATAGGATTCAAGGAATGTCAGAGAAAGAGAAGTCACTGAAAATGAATTTTGGAAATTAACACCTATTGCCTCTAATAGCGAAGAACGTAAAAACAATTTTTGTTGGAACTGACTGAAAGAAAGATATTTTTCTACCAAAGTTAGGAAATAAAAGGTAAATTGTAAGATGAGATATGAATTAAATATTCGAAAATGTGACTTTGCGTTCACGGGACCTCGTGGGTCATCACTGTTTACGAAAATTCGTACATTTTTGCATTTTCATGATACTTTTCAACTTAGAAAAAATTCTCTTTATCGTAAATTTCAGCATATACAAAAGCTAGAATCAATTCAGTTATGAATAAAAAATCACATTTAAAATTTAACTATAGCTTGGTTTTCTCAAACTAACCTAAAAAAGGGCAATTGCAGAATTCCTATTGGTCCATTTCAGGTCGGGATTTATGAACGTAAAAACCATCGCCCCAAAATTTTGTAAAACCCTTCGGGTAATTTTGTAAAACCCTTCGGGTAACTTACGCAAGAAAAAGGTGGCATTATTCATGCTTCATTATACATAGTCATACGGACTTATTTCATGAAAAAAACAAGTTTTAGGGAAAATTTGTTCTCTTTCTAGACAACCAAGAATAGAAAAGCTATATAGATTTCGTTTACGGCGTTTATCAGTTATCTGTTAGTTCCACTTCAGCCCCAGAAATCCAGAATTCAAATCTTCATCCCTATGAAAATATTAACCGCAATCTTTGTTCCACGGACGAGAACGTGAATCGATGAAGAAGGAAAATCTGTAAACCAAAGAAACGGAAATGTTCTTCGCTACGAAAGGATTATTTTTGTCAACTCATTGAACTATTGAAATGTGCGCGCAAAGAAACCTAGCAAGAGTAACATTTTTCCAAATTACTTTAAACTTCCTTTAACGCGTAAATCATTAGTTTTAAAGATGGGGAAACAAATAATTGGCAAAGTTGGAGAGAGCAATTTTTGAAAATCAAGTCGTTTCGACTGAGTCTGTTCTTCGCTGTTGAGTACGACATTTAAGGGGCTATTTAAACTTTATTTTGGTATCTAGTAACATCGTCATTTATTATGGTTAAGTCTGCACAAAGTGCGCAAACATTTTCAAAAAAGTTAAGCCAGCATTAAAACTGTGACATTAAATCTGTGTGAAATATAGCCTATAGAACGACTTTAAGGTAAATATTGTGTCTTTACATTATGGACCACAGGGCTTTTTTGGCGCCTACTGTTTGAGATACTGAAAAAAATTTTCAAGGCCACGTCATCGCCGAATTCAAAGTAGTATTCGTAGCGTTCTTGCAACAGGCCAACAGCTGACACCCACGAAACGTTACATCTGCCAGCGCAATAAGTATATTGTCTTCAGTGCATTGCGGTGTATACAGGATAAGTTTCCAGTTGTTCTCTGTCGTCCCTTTAGCGACGTTGATTGAATGATTGAATTGCAGGTTCAAATACATATTCATTAATCAATACGGAACTAGTATCAAAAAGGAAGGTAGACAAATGGTTGTTACTTAATTAGGACTGAAAATTATTTTTAATTTTAACAGAATTCATCCATCATGCAGTTCCTCAAGTCCATTTCCCGACAACTCTCTGGTCACCCCTTTGCAGTTCTTGCCGCACTTTTCATTTTGCCAGTTGTTCTCAAATTGGCATATGATAGTCAGGTTGTGACAGTTATTATCCACTACAAGGTAAGAAAGTTTAACATCTACAATGTGTAAATATAACAGTGCAAAAGAAGAAAATTACATTTGGGTACTGTTTCCATTCATGCAGATGAATCTTACTTCGCAAGACGAGAAACGCAATACTCAACGGTCTCAGTGCTGCCTAACGAATCCTAGTGTTCGAAATGAATCTACTGATGTGTGTGGAAGAAAAAATTGCGTTTGGCCTTGTTTGGTTTCACCTTTCCCTAATTACGACCAGCAGTTGAACATCGCCCAGGATAAGGCTTTCTTTCATGAAACGTCAGGCTCGCCTTACCTTGATTTCCGCCAAGCATGCGCTGTTGAATCACTTGCCTATCATAATCCCAACTTAACTGTTCACTTGCTCATGACTGGTCCCAACTTGGACCTAAATTCACTGACGATGAAGACGCTTCAACAGAACTATCCTAATCTACACATGATTAACATCAATTTAGACGATTACGTTGTCGGCACTCCGTTAGAACGTTGGTATTTTTGTACCAATTGGAGAAATGGTTCATACGCCGTATCACACCTGAGCGACGCACTCCGTTTTCTTAGTCTCTCTAAGTACAGTGGTTATTATTTCGACTTGGATGTTATTCAACTTCGACCGGTAACATCTTATAAAAATTTTGCGGTGGCCGAAACCGCTGAGGAGCTTGGAAGTTGTGTCATCCACATCGATAGTCAACATCAAGTACTTATGCAAAAAGCTGTAGAAGAATTTTCAACGAATTACAGGTATACTCATTAGCTTGATCCTCATTTTACACACGAGTCTTTATTTTGTATTTAACTCATTTACCAGAGGGGATTCTTGGGCATACAACGGACCGGCTTTAGTAGTGCGCATTCTGCAAAGGTGGTGCAATGTTACCAGAATAGGCTTGATGACGCCGGAACTCTGCGCTGGATTTCGAATTTTACCTCCCCGATCATTCTTTCCAGTTGTTTTTCATTCATGGCCAGAATACTTTTCTGACACGACAAAGGAAAAACTAAAGTGGGGCGAAGACGTTGTGGGCGCACACGTTTGGAATAAAAAGACCGCTACACTTCCCGTAAAAAAAAATTCAAGTCAATTATACGTTCAGATGGCCAGAGCCTCATGTCCTCGCATATTCGATGTCGCCCCTGAACAATTTTAAGTTATTTGGTTTGGTCGGCAAAACTTCTTACAGTACACCCTTTACAATTCTCACGCAACCCTGCGAAAATTTCTATATCATTTCGAAAAAAGAAAAAAACGCCCCTTAGACTTTAAAGTCATCATTAAATCCAATGAAATCAGAACAACATCGGATAGTAAGTAGTCTCCATAGCAAATACAGATTTTAATACTGAAGGCCAGCAAGTCTTTGTCTACGTCTCTGTATCTGAGTACAGCACAACAGGTGGCATAAGCTATACTGAGTGCAGTGGCCTTTTAAAAATTTTAAATCACTACTTTAAGACCAATTTTCCCCGTCTTGGACACAATAATGATGTCTGAGAGCAAAAAGCGTGCAGATGTTTGACTAAAAACAGTCTATGGATATGCCGGCGAATCCACTTTATTTACTTTTACCGAAAATTGGCTTTAAAACATGGATTCCTATAATTCATTAAATTCCCTTCTCTCTTGTCTATCTTATCTAGTAATTCGCTCTCCCGTTCTACGTCGTTGTTCAATAAGCATTGTTGGGAAGTCATCATTGACGAAGTAATTCAAGTGCGATCTTAATCAGCAGACGGCAAACTTTATAGGCATTTTGCCTCGCATTTTGCAAGTTTTCTTGAATATGTTGTTCTATAGACTAGAGATAGCCTAGTTCTTGTAGATGTCTTCATTTTTTAAATTGATCTTTCCAATGATAAGTAGGGAAAATGAAAAAGCCAAGGCAACATTACACTTCCTATAATTAGTTCTGTGATAATTCCGCTATTGCGCAGTTCTGACCCATCCAACAACTCATAGAAAACCATTTACTGACAGTACTTGGTTTGTTTTTTGGCCCTACGATGGTTCCTTGTCATTTCACAGTTTAATTGTTTTAAGCTTGCGAGTAAGGCTTCGTACCAGCCAGATTATAATTGACTCCCATGTTGTGTCTCATAGCGTGAAAAAAAAAAGAACTTGTTTTGCAGCTGTTCGTGCCTATGTACGTACATACGTACTGCTGTTTGACCGCCGGAAGTCTTAGTCTTCACTGACACAAGCCAGCAAAAGCGGATAAAGAAATTTACAACCAACAAGACAGGATTTTGACCGTTTTTATGTGTAAAAATGCCGTGGTAAGTAAGCACAAGTACACGGCCCTTCCAACAGGTGTTGCGAATACAAGTCCACCAAAATACCTCACTGCTGCGTGCTGTCTTTTCTTCGATGTCCTACCTAACATCAAATGGCACCCGGGTCAATAACTGTAAACTTCGTTATTTCCGTTCCATACCCCTACATCTGTTTTTTCTTATAAAGATATTATATTTGATTTAAACCAGGTTGCTGTTGTGTTCTATTGACTTAACTATGAAAGACTTGGATAAGGATGGTGATTCGCGGTGATTCATAAAATAGAGAAAATTGGATGTGGAGATGTATTAAGGCTGAAACACATAATAAGGAGTTACTTTAGGCTATTATTTCCTAACAGTTATTGAATCTTATCAAGCATTCTACCAGTACTGTGGGATCAGTGAATTATTATAAATACTGTGTAAAGAGTTTGTTTGCAATCTATATTAGTTTTCTGTGCAACTGCAAGCTATTAATTTCTGGGAAACAGCAGTTCATTTTGTGTTTCCTACTCTGTCTATGCTTATTCATTTGCTCTATTCACTACTCGTCCGCGCTTTACCACCTGTCCAATAATCTGTTGATTATCTCCCATTTGATAAACAAGATGCTCCCATCTGTTTAAATTCAAAGATTAATTAATGAGCATATATAGTACTAGGTTTGCAAAGTCTGACAGTTGGAAGATAGAAGGACGATACCTGGGAGCGTTTAAAATCAGCAGATCGCCGTATTTTCCTATTTCAAGGGAGCCATGTGTTTTCTGTTTGCCCAACGCTGCAGCTGTGTAAAGTAATTAGCAAAAAATTAATACAATTTATTTAAGTTGCTGGCACTTTGAGATTTCATTAACAACATCTAACCTGCGTTTATGGTCGCTGCGACTAAAGCCTCAGGTAAAGTCATTTTGCATAAAACGCAAGCGAGATTCATCACTAGCGGCTAAAAAAAGTAAAAATTTGTTAATCAGTTTTTAAATTATCAAGTTAAAGGTTCATTTCGAAGCGTTAACCATAGAAAGACAGTGAGCGTTGGGATTGAAATCAGATCCTAGAGCGACAGGTACGCCTTGGTCGATCATCTGGCGCACCGGTGGAGGTTTTAACCTTAAAAGATATGCAGTGGTTGGCAATATCACGGCAAAAGAAGGCTTTATGGCCATAGCAGCAATTCCTTCCGGACTTATCTCTTCCAAATGGCTCATTGCCTCAGCACCAAGCGAAGCTCCCATCTATATCTCACAATTCCAATTTTCAAAATAATAGAAATTAAGGGTTTAAATTGTCCTTGTCAAACCTCTGCACCACAAATTGGCGTCAATTCATCCGCATGGAAATTTATGCGCAGACCAGCCTGCTTTCCGGCCTCTAAAATCCCGCGCGACTGATCGATATTAAATACGCCTTTCTCGCAAAAGACATCAATGCCTAAATCAAGCGGCTACATTTATTCACTTATTTTATTTTTATTGTAAAAGTTTGTATTCATTATCGTAGAATGGCTTTTTACTGTCTACGTGTAGTTCGCCAGTTTCTTGTAACTGCATCACTTTAGGTAATTGCTCAGCTAATATATTCTTGGTGGCCTCCTCTGCCGTCTGACCTCTAGACATTTAGCCATGATTTAGTTTGTACAATTGTATAAATTGAATTTGATTGTGCATACTTTGGCACAGCGTGAGCTCCACAGTAAGTGGAAGAAATATCAATGGGTAATTCGCGCTTAGCCCGCTCTAAGACGCGTAACATTTTAATTTCGTTTTCGGTATCCAATCCGTAACCAGATTTACCTTCTACAAGCACGGTACCTAAAGAAATAACATATAGTAAATAAATTACTGACCGCAAGGTGTCTCTTATAAATTCTGAATGGCCATTGGGTTGGTACGGTATGAGAAAAAAATACCATTGTGAAGCATACGCAATAGCCTTTGTTTGAGTAGGTTGTAGAGCTCTTCTTCGCTGGCGAGTCGAGTATGATTCACAGTAAAATGAATGCCTCCCCCAGCTTGATAAATATCCATGTATGTTGCACCAGCAAGCTGTTAAAGTGTTAATAATTGTAAAGACAAGTGTGAATGTCCATTTAGAAATTAAGGCTTATTTGCTTATTACACGTCATCAAAAGTGCGATACTTTAAGCAATCGCCTGTGTTTAATAGTAATAGCATACCATGGAGTTGTAACATACAGGCTTTTTTTATTAGAAGCAAAATTATCTATTAATCTCTGTGACTAGCTTTGTGAGATACAAAACTAAAAAATAACTAGCCGTTATCTTGCTCCTCGCAGTAAATGGCAAAAATTGGATTCGATAACAAATGGTCGGTTGTAGATTAAAATAACAATGGCCTAGAATGTAATTTTTCTGGAGTACCTTCATAGCAAATTCGTGAACTCGGTCACCAGCCCAAACCGGATGTGTGTGGGCATCAACTAATCCAGGCATAACAGTGCGACCGGACGCGTCAACGATTTGCTCCACTGCGTGATCCTTGTACTTTAATTCCATTTCATCATCGTAGCCAATATCAGCAATCAGTCCTTCCCTTGAAATTTATTTTCCGTTATTATTATTACGTGCTACGTTTCAATTGGTTAAATCACAATTGTATTATTTAAAAGATAATAAAGTGATCTCACTGATCAATGATGACAGAAAGGCCGACGCCGTTTTCTTCCTCCAGAATTGCTAGCTTACAATCTTTTTGGGCAGTCCCGGCCAAATATTCTCTGCATGCGTCAGAATCAGAAACAATTCGAACGACTTGGCGAGCATGTTTCACCCACAGACGCATATTTTCTATAGAAAGCAATACAGCAATACTGAAATACCAGATTCAAATCGGATAAATACGAACGCGGTGAAACAGTCATACAGAACAAAGAGAATATATTCTGGCCTCGTCTTTACGTTAATAACACTAACCGCCATGGTAACATGTTGTTTACGTCGGAATGCAATACCATAACGCAAACGCTCGTTGACTCACGAAGTGCATTCTTAACTTCAGAATGCGATTCTTACAACATGTGTATGTCATAAATGAGACATGTGAAGTCGGTATTAGTCATTGTGACGTTTACAAGTGCATTGACTTTGTGAGTTGACTAAGATTGCAGTCAGGTTGTATTTCAACACCTGAATTCAGTTAATTAGCTTCAAACGATATTACAATAGATGGCAAAGTCTCGGTTCGGGATAATGTACCAGGATTATGAGCAGTATTCACAGTAGTGCCCTATAGTTTAAATATGAGTTATTTGGTAGTGTGAAATGTTAGATTTGAGTAAACATTTCTTATATTTCACGTTTGGCTAGCATCCACCATGCTAGTAACTAATATCCGAAACTAACTAAGTTCCCCAGCTGTCTGAACGTATTACGTGTGCCGTAATAAAACGGTTGTAACAAGATAGTCCACAGGAACTTATTGTTACTTTTTTCCGTGACGGTTTCTCATAAAATTACCCTTGGGTCATACCTACTTGAACGAACTAGAACTCGGTATCAAATAATCAATCACAACTGGTCGTCGAGATAGAAGCAGTGGTTGCGGCAGACAGAACTGACAGGTTAAACCACGCAACACTATAGGCAACACAGACAGCTTTGAGAGCGCTTTATTAAATGGCTTTTGGCTAGTAGATGCCTCAAGGACGAAACTTTGACCGCAGCGATTCCCGCGTGGCCTTGGTGTTTCCTTAGAAACGGCAGTAAAAGATGAAATATGAATCGGCCATTCGGCCCATATGCTGCCCAAGGCAGAGCTAAGAAAATTAGAAGGTAGATTAGATTTTTGCCTGTTTTTTTTTCGGTTTCGAAAAAATTTACAGGTATGCGACTGCATCACGTAATTCCGTAGATGATGGCAGTACAATATCGGCAGCCAGGGGCAAGTGCTCACTTTCTCAATTTTGCCCAACGGATGAACGGAAAGAGTTATTTGAATTTTACAAAGATATCAATGCGCTTAATGATTTAAAATTAATCTTTCCCTTGAGAAGAGCATATTCAGCAGTCATAACATCTTTCGACTTTTCTATGCTTTTTATTTATTTTACTAATCGCAGGAAGTTCTTTAAAATGTCAGCAAGTTCGTTGCCATCTGCCATGTTCATAGTCTTCGCATTGTTTTACAGGCAAGTGCAACGGCCCATTTAGTAAACATATGTGCACCCAGTTTTCCTCCTTCGCAAGTTTCCCTATTCTTGTTCGAGTAATAGTCATGTTCGAGCAGTGCACTAGGGTAGGTTTGAACATCCCTTGACTATTGTTATCCCTGAGGCCAGAGTCCGTGACAGGTTAAACCGCCAGTCGCAAAAATACTATGAAGGCTAAAATCGGTAACGCTATCTCCTCCCTCATCGTAAGTCGTAGAAAAAAAAGAAAAACACCATTGTGCTCAAAATTCTGTGATCTACTCCCCGTGAACAAAAACGGAAATAATCGGCAAACTTTTTTTCACGATTTAAAAGGTGGCAACTACGGAGGATGCAATAAAGATCTCGAGTGGTGGTGGAAGAGGGGTGGTTCGCGAGCTAGAGTGATGAAATCTCGGGGCATTTCGCAACTCTATTTCTTTTTTCTAAGACCGCTTATATCTCCTAAACGACATTACAGATCGTGACGCTGGTAGGCTAGTAATTAGTTTTAGGTGTGTCTTCTTATTTCCAGGTAAATATTTTATAGTATAATTTTCGGGAACATTTTGTCATTTCGTGTTTTTTGAAAAAAAAATGGGCGGAGCTTAGCTCCACATTAGACAGATCCCAGCCGTCTGTCATATCTGATAGTTACAGTACACCAGCGCCACTAGTGTTCCATTTCTATTAAAAAGCTATTGCACGACTATCCAAAGTATGCATACATTTGAACAACCTCTCAATTGCCTATCTATAAACTTCTTTTCCCCTTTACATTGCGTTTCCCTAACAAAATAAAAAACAATATCTCTTTCCCCATCGCACTATAGCTATAGTTATACAGAAATCATCTCTTGCTCCAAATTTCTTTAGCTATAGTTATACAGAAATCATCTCTTGCTTCAAACTTCTTAGCCTACATACCAAGTACTTTCCAAATACATCTTTTTCCATACATTTTAACCCCATCTAACCTACTACAAAAAAAAACATTGCTACCCTCACCCAACTTTCTTCCCTTGCCTATACCAATTCGGCGGGAAAAAAATCAAGAGGGACCTGCCACACGCGGCGATTTGATAGGGATAACATTCCTGATGATTTCATCGTCATCATAGGAAACCGCACCATTCTTTTTCTCCTTACTAGTCGGGTTCGAATATCACCCATAACAAAAAAAAAAATCAACGTTACAAAATACAAACAAAATCAGTACGCATTAATATAAAATGAATAAATGCCCTCAACGTTCAACTAATTAAGTTTACAAAATAAAACACTCGAGTCTCGATAGCAATAGAACGATCATGGAACATTTTGTCATTTCGTGTTTTTTGAAAAAAAAATGGGCGGAGCTTAGCTCCACATTAGACAGATCCCAGCCGTCTGTCATATCTGATAGTTACAGTACACCAGCGCCACTAGTGTTCCATTTCTATTAAAAAGCTATTGCACGACTATCCAAAGTATGCATACATTTGAACAACCTCTCAATTGCCTATCTATAAACTTCTTTTCCCCTTTACATTGCGTTTCCCTAACAAAATAAAAAACAATATCTCTTTCCCCATCGCACTATAGCTATAGTTATACAGAAATCATCTCTTGCTCCAAATTTCTTTAGCTATAGTTATACAGAAATCATCTCTTGCTTCAAACTTCTTAGCCTACATACCAAGTACTTTCCAAATACATCTTTTTCCATACATTTTAACCCCATCTAACCTACTACAAAAAAAAACATTGCTACCCTCACCCAACTTTCTTCCCTTGCCTATACCAATTCGGCGGGAAAAAAATCAAGAGGGACCTGCCACACGCGGCGATTTGATAGGGATAACATTCCTGATGATTTCATCGTCATCATAGGAAACCGCACCATTCTTTTTCTCCTTACTAGTCGGGTTCGAATATCACCCATAACAAAAAAAAAAATCAACGTTACAAAATACAAACAAAATCAGTACGCATTAATATAAAATGAATAAATGCCCTCAACGTTCAACTAATTAAGTTTACAAAATAAAACACTCGAGTCTCGATAGCAATAGAACGAGCACGGCTCTGGCCGAAGGTAGGCCCGCGAGGGTCTTGTTGATACAAACTGGCAACAGTGTAGTACCTTTAGCCGAACGCAAGTCCCGAACAAAACTTTTGACGTGTCAAATTTTTTTGACTCATCTCAGAATC
Source organism: Ceriodaphnia dubia (assembly GCA_022539655.2). Classification (NCBI taxonomy): domain Eukaryota; kingdom Metazoa; phylum Arthropoda; class Branchiopoda; order Diplostraca; family Daphniidae; genus Ceriodaphnia; species Ceriodaphnia dubia. Next base: position 966,554 of record JAKUCG020000200.1, on the reverse strand, counting down.
CTTCTTGGGATTCTCAATAAATCAGTTGGCCATATTTATTGCCTTATAGTTCTGTTTGGCTTGGTTAATTGAAGGATATTGCCATGTCTACCAAGCGAATCGTTTGTGGTATCTGGCTATTGCTACATCTCAGTTATGGGTTTTATCTTCCCGGGCTGGCTCCCGTCAATTACTGCATCAAGGATAAACAAAGTGACACATGCAAAGTAATATGATCTCCTTACACATCATAATTTACCTCCTCTCAATTTTTCTTTAAGAAGATAAATCTAATGATTTTTGTGGTGTTTCAGAATGATATAGCTGTGTTTGTTAATCGTCTCAATTCAGAGGAGGCTATCATTCCTTATGAATATCACCAGTAAGTATAATATAGTTTGAAATTTTCTGAACGGCTACTCAACCATTTTTGTTTTAGTTTTGATTTTTGCCTTGATGACCATGAAACAGGCCCTGTTGAAAACTTGGGTCAAGTCGTATTTGGAGAACGAATTCGTTCCAGTCCTTATAAAGTACTGTGACTCTTATACATAAAACATGATTAATCAACATAGCCTTTATACATCTTTTTTTCCTTTAGTTGGAGTTTAAAAACAATATAGAATGGAATGTTGCCTGCAGAAAAACATATCAGCCAGGCAATCAAGAAGATTTAAAGAGGCTTAAAGAACTAATCCATGGAATATCATTAAATTATCAACATCACTGGATTGTTGGTTAGTCAATCATTACATGGTTTTGCCATGGATGTCAAATTTCAAATTTCTTTTATAGACAATATGCCTGTAACATGGTGTTACCAAGGAGAACCTGGTCAACAGTTCTGCAGCACTGGTTTCCCCATGGGCTGTTATTTGCCCAAATCAGGGAAACCAAAGGATGCATGTGTCATGAATGTATAGTGTTTATCAAATCTAAAATATTGCCCTTCCAAAACTTAAATAATTGCTTGTAAATTATTTGTTTTCCTTTCATAGCCAGCCTTTAGCAGACCAGACACTTATTATATTTTTAATCATGTCGATCTCACCGTCACTTATCACGGAGGGAAGGGAGAAACATGGGGGACTGAACTGGGTGACAATATTGGGCGAATCCTGAGTAACAATCACTCGTTTTCTAACTTTTAACATGTATTCATCATCGTTTTATATTTAGGTGTAAAAATTGGTCTTCGATCTCTCAGCAAAGAAAAAGATCCAACATCTGCTCCTATGATTGTTCCTAAAGAGCTAAAGGAACAGCTCACAATCCCATACACATATTCTGTTAAGTTCATTGTAAGTCGAATTTGAAAATCTTGTTTCACAGAATTAAATGCATGCGGTTTTTTTTTTTTAAGGACGATCCGATGACAAAATGGTCTTCTCGTTGGGACTATTTGCTGGAGTCGATGCCCAGTGCCAATATCCAGTGGTTTTCTATTTTGAATTCGTTAGTAATTGTTCTCTTCTTGTCTGGCATGGTAGCCATGATTTTGTTACGAACTCTGCACAAAGATATTGCTCGCTACAACCAGGTAATTGTTGAAAATTAATTATCCCTTTTGTTCTCTAATTAAAATTATTTGGTAATTTTAGATTGATTCTGGAGAGGACGCACAAGAAGAGTTTGGTTGGAAATTGGTACATGGTGATATTTTCCGCCCACCGCGAAAGGGCATGCTACTCTCAGTATTTGTAGGCTCAGGTGTCCAGGTTTTCATTATGACATTGATCACATTGATCTTTGCTTGTCTTGGATTCCTGTCACCTGCCAACCGTGGTGCACTGATGACGTGCGCATTAGTTCTGTACGTCTGTCTTGGAACACCAGCTGGATATGTCTCATCGCGAATCTACAAATCATTTGGTGGTGAGAGATGGAAATTGAATGTCTTGTTGACATCTATGTTATGCCCCGGGTAAGATCAATGTCAGAGTACCGTAGTTTCGATTTTTTATTGTGTCTTACTATCATAGGATTGTGTTTGGAGTCTTTTTCATTTTGAACCTCGTTCTTTGGAGCAAAGGTAGCTCGGGTGCCATCTCTTTTGGCATTCTTGTAGCGTTGTTAGCCCTTTGGTTTGGCATTTCGGTCCCACTTACTTTTGTCGGCGCATTTTTTGGCTTCCGCAAAAGGGTTAGATTTCCTCATCGTTTTACTTTAAACCTTTAAGTCAGTTTTTTAAATAACTTCTTTTTATATATAGCCAATTGAGCACCCCGTTCGGACAAACCAGATTCCAAGACAGGTTCCCGATCAAAGTGTTTACACACGCCCGGCCCCAGGAATTGTCATGGGCGGCGTTTTACCCTTCGGTTGCATCTTCATCCAACTATTTTTCATACTCAACTCCCTGTGGTCCAATCAGATGTATTACATGTTCGGATTCCTCTTTTTGGTCTTCATCATTCTGGTCATCACTTGTTCGGAAACGACAGTCCTACTCTGTTACTTCCATTTGTGTGCTGAGGTACGTTATGTGTAAATTATAATTGTTAAATCTCTTATTGATCTTTTTACTTGTTTATGACAGGATTACCATTGGTGGTGGCGAAGCTTTTTAACAAGTGGTTTCACAGCCTTTTACTTGTTCCTGTATTGCGTCCACTATTTTGTCACAAAATTAGAGATTGCAGATGCTACATCTACTTTCCTTTACTTTGGATACACATTCATTATGGTTTTCATGTTCTTCCTACTTTCAGGTAAGAAAGAGCGTTCGATGGGCCCTAACTTTTTTACCTAAAACTAAATCATTGAATTTTTTTCACAGGAACTATTGGTTTCTTCGCATGCTTTTGGTTTGTACGCAAAATTTATTCAGTGGTGAAAGTGGATTAAATATGTTAAGTTAAATAAATGCTGGCCATAATTACTTTAGCAAGCAAGCATTAATACAGGTATTTAGTTGTTTCTGTTTGCAGTTTATGATTGATCATGATTATAATTATTATTCCTTCAGCTCATGCACCATTATCGATTTGTCTCGTAATTTTTGTCCTAAAAATAAGGTGAAAACTACATGTCCAGCTCTGTATTGGTCAAAATACTGGTAGAATAAGTGCCGTGTAAAGAAAAAGGAAGTAAAATTGGCCAATAAAGGTCTCTCCTCTGCTCCTTGTCCTTTGCTTTTAATTTAGTAATAATAAATTCCATAGGCAACTGCCACACAAAATAGTGAATCCTGTTAAATCAGACAGGTAATATTGTTAAATACATAGCTCATTGTCATAATAATACAAGTCTTACACTCATGAAAGTATGAGTAGCATAGTTATCTGCTTCTGCATCCCATAAACAGCGAGTAGCCATCCGTACACCTTCTCCTCTTTGCTCTCCAATCAAAACTTGGGCAATTATTTTGTATCTGGAATAGTTCAGCTCTAAATGTGCACAACATTAGAGTTTGCACACAACAAAAACTAGTTTTTACAAACCTTTGATTTTGTTTTTTATTTTATCTGCTATTGATCTGCTCCAGACTGGGGTTTGCTCAGCATCATATTGCTTCCCACTCAATTCTTCATTGAGAATTGTTTGTATAATGGATTTCACGGCATTTGGTCTAAATCTAGTCAGGTACCGAATTTCGTTAAGTACGATGTGTTGTTAACCCGAACAAGAAAGCCCGCCAATTCTAAACTAACAATTACACCAGTAATAGTACTTACTTTTTGTCTAATGGTGGTTTTGTAGGATAAGTTGTAGGTAGTTTTTCCTCCGCGTCGGGCATTTTATGCAACTGGACAAATTCAAAACTTTGTTAGATCCGTGGTCATGACAACTCGACATTTGAAATCCACACATGGAGGAAAGGCAATACGTAGAGGAGGAAAGCAGACGACGGGAATACAGAAAATTGAAGGGTAGGGTAGAGTCGTAGAGAGCTGTCAGTTTGTAAGGCACTCGAAATTCAGCATCATTGGCATCGTTGTTCGGCGCTAGGGAGATGAAAAACTAGAAAAAGCAAAAAAGCAGTGCTTGTAGTGGAATGGATTAAATGTGGATATTAATCGCTCTTATGACTCAAAAGTGTATATGAAAATTCTTTATTCAGTTTTAATTATTTCAAGAGTTATTGTGCTGTCTTTAAAATGGCTAAAAGAGGATTGTCTCGGAAAGAACTCGAAGAGATCAAGAAGCGTGAAGAAATCGAAGCTGCCGCTGAGGTGATAAACAAAAACAGTTTTGGAGCAGTGTTTGTTATCTTCTTAGTTTTTTTTTCTATTCAAATTGGTTTTGTTTTTAGGTCTTTGAGGAATTTGTAGCAACATTTCAAGAAGATGCCAGCAAAGTCAGCAAAGTGTGGGTTAAAGCGGGTACCTATGATGCTGGTCAGCGAAGTATGGATAGATTTTTAACTGTTTGCAATAACTCAGCTTAACATCCATCTTTGCAATTTTCAGAGGAAGATGCAAAAGATAAGGGGAAATTGTACAAACCAACATCAAAACTAGCGAGCTTAGCAGAATCTTTTTCCACCAGGCCCAAGGCCAAAGAAGCTAAGGAAATAAAAGAATCAAAAGATAAGAGTTTACAGAAAAAAGAAAAAAAGAAGAGTAATCTTGAAATGTTTAAAGAGGAGCTAAGAGCGTAGGTTTACCTAAAGTATCTTAATTTTAATTAGTCTTAAATGATTGTTTTTCTCTTAGGATTCAAGAAGAGAGAGAAGAACGCCACAGAGTTAAAGCACATTTAAAACCAAGTAGATTTGAGCCTGTTAGCGTAAGCTCTCCAAGCACAAGCAAAAGCTCACTTGCTCTTGCTCCTATTTTAATGGGTTTGTTCTTTGTCAGTCTTCATGATTTATTACTATGTGAAAAGCATAATGGGGTTTATTTATTTTTTAGAAGAAAAGACAGGATCATTTGATGTTGGAGATCCTAATACCACCAACATTTATTTGGGCAATATTAACCCTAAGGTAATTATTCTGGATAATGCAAGCCTTTTTGTGGTCTATTGTAGTTGGCTTTCTTATATAGATGACTGAGCAGCAACTGATGGATACCTTTGGAAAATATGGACCTTTGGCAAGCGTTAAAATTATGTGGCCTCGAACTGAAGAAGAAAAAGCAAGAAATCGTAATTGTGGTTTCGTAGCGTTCATGTGCCGGAAGGATGCAGAGCGAGCGATGAAGAAGCTAAACGGTTAGTGGCATTTTCTAAAAATGACAAACATTTAGAAGTTACATTTTCGCCTTATACAGGAAAAGATATTCTATCGTTTGAAATGAAACTTGGATGGGGAAAAGCCTTGCCCATTCCAGCTCGACCAATTTATATCCCACCCGCATTGCTCGAAAAAACGCTTCCTCCTCCTCCAACCGGATTGCCCTTCAATGCTATTCCAGCCCCACAAGATATTGATCAGGTGGGTGGTGCAACTATTTGTGGATTCTTCTCCGATGACGTGTAATTGATATGCATTTTATGTGCTGCAGATTCCGCCTCCCGGAACACCCTATCCAACACATGGCGAGGCTTTGGAGAACTTCAACAAGGTATTGAGGGATGAGCCAAGTTATTTCGATCGACCCAGCAATATGACTGACACAAGAGTCGAGCCTTTTTATCCGCCAGTTCCAGCTTGTTTACTTGTGATCGGCGGATAAAAAGTTGCCGAATAAGTTGTGTGCGGTTGCTTCGTTGGGAAATCTCATCTTTTCTATTTGTGGGCTTCGGGCGGAAAACGATGAAACTCGACACTCTTTTTCATGCGTTGTTTGGCTAGTGATGACCCTGTTCGTGTCTCACTGCTCTCATACTATTGTGTGTTTGGAAATATGTTGATGTTTCACCCGGGTTTGCTGCTTCTCTCGCAGATTATATCCAGGGCTGTTGTCAAAGTGGTTATCCCTACAGACAGGTATGTAACAAAGATCAAGCCTCATAATTCCTTGATGCTGCGTGGCCGTGTGGTATTACTCTGCTCCCTCCGAGCCCTATCAGGGAGTATATCATAAGTTTTTCACGAGGGAACAACGAAATTGTTCAACTCTTCCAAGCTGATTTTTCCTAGTCCAATAGTTTATTTTATTTTATGTTTAAACTAACACTCCCATGCTTGACAAAAAAAAAGAGATTAGTTTTCTTTCTGATTTGACATACGCTTCTTTTTCATCATCGAGTCACATTGTCTGAACGATAGCTAATCATAATATTCTCGTTTCTATCACTACGTATTCCTGTGCGTTTGACATTTGTGCTGTTGAACTTGGTTGTCTGGAACCTGGGGTACACAGAAATTTGTTGTGTTTAATTCATCGAATGATTGAGGCTGTGGTTCGAGAAGGGCCTATGCTTGAGGCTATGATGATGAACAAAGAAATCGACAACCAACAGTTCAGGTACTTTAGAACACATATTGCAAAAATGTTTCAGTGCATCGTTCTAACCAATAATTAAACTTGCTTCCAGGTTTCTGTTTGAAAATCGAAGTCCAGCACATATCTATTATCGGTGGAAGCTGTTTTCTATTCTTCAAGGCGACGCCAGCAATAAGTGGCGTACAGAAGACTTCCGCATGTTTAGAGGTATGAAAGTATATCGCTTCTTTGACTTTCCAGCGCTTTTATTGTTCACATTAAAACTTAATAGGTGGATCTATATGGAAACCTCCATCGATGAATCCGTTTTCTCAGGGCATGCCAGACGAACTTTTTTCTTCCGATGAAGAGGACGATGAGAGCCGTCGACGCTCGTTAAGCAAATCGTATTGATTTTTTTTTTTTTTTGCAACTCATTGAAGTTGTACCCCTTTTGCATACTAATGTACTCTCTTAGTCAGAAGAAACGCCTGGAGTTGATGCTACGTAAGCTTACTCCAGAAAAGACCAAAGTTGCGGAAGCCATGATATTTTGCATAGAACACGCTGAAGCTTTCGAAGAAATCATTGATTTCATCACTGAGTCACTTAATAGCGTCAAGACGTCGATTCCCAAAAAGGTATGTTGTCCTTATTCGTAATCCATTTTGTAAAGGTTGTTCAACAAACACGTTTGCTTCTGTCATTTTTCTTTTTTTAGTTGGGAAGATTTTTTCTTGTCTCGGACGTGCTTTACAATTCGTCTGCCAAAGCGGTCAATGCTTCCAGTTTCCGTTCGGGATTCCAGTCAAAGATGGTGGAAATTATTAATTACATGCACCAGGCATACGAAGCAACGGAAAGCCGATTGAAAGCCGAGGCGTTTCGACAGCGAGTTATGATCTGTTTTCGAGCTTGGGAGGAATGGAATGTCTATCCAGCAGAATTTCTGATTCATTTGCAAAACGTGTTTCTTGGCCTTGTCTCGGTAAGCTGACTAAACAACTATTTTTTCCATACATTTACAGCAAAAAACTCTGATTTTAATATATATTTATTTACAAAATATCCAGGCTGATCAAGGCGTGTCTCAGCGTCCTTCAGGTCATGGTGAAGACGTTGATGGTGTTCCATTTGAAGATGCGGAAGCGATCGATGGAGCTCCACTTAGTGATTCAGAGGATTTGGACGGTATTAAGTGCTTTTAAAATTTAAAAGATAAGTTCAACAGTTACATTATCACCCTCTTAGGTGTACCTTTGGACGGAGCGGCCCTATTAAGAAGTGCTGTCAAACTGCAAACTAGTTCTCCGGCGCGGTCTTTTACAGTTGCAAAAGCAAGCAAATACGATGCTGACGTTGATGGAACTCCAAGTAAAATCATAATTAAACACAATCTATTATTCTTATCGCTGCAACCTTTCAAATGTTGGTCATTCATTAGTGTCGGAAGATTTGGACGGAATCCCAATGAGAGGGTCTTCATCACCAGTTGTCCGTCGGGACCGGAAGCGTGAGACTAAATCATCCAAGTGGGAGACGCAGGCGCCGGTTGTTGCGACTAGTAAATGGGACAATATAGACCCCGAAACAGAGCCAAATGAACCGTCTAGAAAAAAGAGTAAAGCTAGGCATGACGAAGACATCTTTGCCGACTTAGAAAGCAACAAAAGAAAAGGAGCTGCGGCGGCCTCGGATGAAGATCTCGACGGAGCCCCTCTTGACGATTCGTCACCCGAAACTACGCGGCACAGCTCTGGTTCTAGGTATTCATATCGTGTGGAAAACGTAAAAGTCTGACACCGTAAATCAATCTTGACGATTCAAAAGGAACGAGGATCAACGTGGAAAATTGCGAGAACTAGAGCTGAAAGTGGTTCGCTACCAGGATGAACTGGAGGCCGGACTCCATAATCAGATTTCGGGCATGTCGGTTTCGGAACAAGTCCAACAATACCGCGAACACCTTTTACGCAAGGTCTGTGAAGCCGGCCAAAAAATTAATACGTGTTTGGTTATAATTTGTTTTCTTTTCTGTTTTGTTTTGTTTGATTCCCATCGATGACCTCTTGATATCCATTGAACAGTCAAAACGTGATTATTCACAGGAGGCCGGTGACGGTCGCGAACGCGAGTCTAGAGAACGACGCACGCCTCACAGTAGCGAGAAATCGGATCGTCGCTCTGACAGGGACCGCTACAAGGAAAAAGAGCGACGCCGTTCGATATCTCGGTCAAGGTCTCGTTCTAGATCGCCCAGAAAGTAAGTGCAAGTCGGAACTCCTTTTGACATTTGAACATGTCCATTTTGACATTTGCCCCCCCACAAATGATTGAAATGATTGATCGCGTGTCCACCCATGTAATTATGTTGTAATCGTGTAGGTCATCGCGATCTAAACGAGGCAGATCATCGAGGTCGCCCAGTCCGGGCCACAACACTTCACGCAGATCCCCCCGAAGGTATGGAATGATCATATATGGTTACATCTCTCGGGCTTTCTCTCTCGCTTTTTCTCTAGAATTCCGTTTATTGTAGTCGGCCGTGACTAGCTATTTACCATTGCTAATGAGATAATTTAAATTTCAAGGTCGAGATCACGAAGCGATTCTCCCAAACGATCTCGCCGTTCACGAAGCCGTTCTTCTTCGCCACGTCGAACGCCAAAAAGCCAGAAAAAATCCAAATCTTCAAAATGAATTTCGACTGGACTGAAAACAGTTTTCCATTTTCTTGTGTTCCCTCTCGATCTTGTTCATCCCATCTTTCTTTTTTTTGTGTGGTAAATCCAATACAATCTGCCTTCTAGCGGTATCGAAACGATGTTTCACGGCCGGTTTGTCGCATCGCTACTAGTACGACTCTTTTGCCCCTGTGTGTGTGTGTGGGAGAAGAAGCTCAAGATACCTGGTTAACAAGACGTATGGAGGGCCGGTCGTTGCCCGGAACGTCCTCGTTTTCTTCTTTTTCTAGTTTCCTAAATCCCTGTTGTAGAGTAAGTAAGTAAGGAACGTACGTGAACGCACTTGGGACGCGTCAGATGTTTACGCTGACGGCAGTTGGTTCGAAACTTCAACAACCCCACCCGTCCTCACCTACTTCCACACATAGATCTATATTATTTTTCTCCTTTCTCCCAGGTTTTACTCTCCCTCGGAGGCCGGCTCTCCCAAAATAGAGGTTGTGCAAATCGCCCTCGTAGTCCCGAAGCGACGAGTTTGACACACAACGTCCACCGCATTCTAGCCACACACCAGATGGTTTTACAAGTAAACAGACGAGACATAACACAAATGGACAAAGAATTGAGCCCGAATCGCTTATGTTTCAGCAAATGGTGGAATTTTTTTATTGTTACAGCCACAGGAAACCGAGACACACAAGAAAATTAAAAAAAAAGGAGGGCAAGGAAGAAAAAAAAATCAGCGGGGTTCTGCCACAGGAAGAATCCGCCACCGGAAGAGAGGGTTTTTCTCAAATTGGCAGAGCGAAAAAAAATATAATTAATAGAATAAATTGGATACTGATACACACACACAAACACGCGCGCGCGATTCTTATTAATTGTTTGTTTAAATTGCAAAAAGGAGCACAGTTTGATAATTTAAAAAACGAAAATCAAGAAGAGGTAGGGGCAGCCATTAGTAATTGAAGAAAAAAAGTCTCGGTCAAAGATGTCGTAGTATTCCATCCTGTCTGCTGGAATAAGTGAAAAGGGAGCTAAGGGATTGGGCGGGCACGTGTAGCTGGAGTTTTTTCGGAGGAGGGAGCGCTAGAAGTAGCCATCCAGCTGGAGAAGATCACTGAAACCCCAGGAAGAAGAGCCAACAAGATCTAAACAAACAGTTTGGGAGGTGTGAGATGTAATGTATAGAAAAGAGAAGCTAGAAGGGCGGGAGGGAAGGAAGCCGGTTGGGAGAGATTATTTTCAATATGTCGAGTGGTAGGGACATGATTTACGTTGTGGTAATAGAGTTGCTTGCTACTCTTTCTCTTAAAACTAAATTTTTTAAGACATTATGTCTGGAAACCACTGTCGCTCATCCAAAAATATATCTCAGATTACCCCGGAAAAATAAAGTAGGATGGCGAGACAAACGAGTTTTTTTTTCTCTTCTTCTGGCCTCTTCCTTTCTGTCTGATAAAAGTTCACATGCACATTAACCACGTTCTGTCTGGAACCTGTATTGAGCACACACCAAAAAAAAGATACCCCAATGGTATTAAATCATTCGTATTCAAGGAAATCCTGTTTCAACTTCCACTGGATGATCTCGCAGCGATTTGAAAAACAATTTTTTTTTTACAGTTGACGTTTCATACTGGTTTTCGTATCTTTTGTTCTTCGTTGGGCTGGACGAGAGAGAGAAATAACCACAGCTTTATAGATCAAGCCAGACGCTCGAATTTTCTTTCATTGCCAAAAAAAGAAAAAAAAATGTTTAGGAAAGGGAGGACAGAAGCTAGGAGAGGCGGGGATTTTCAATTTTTCCACAAATTTTTTTCTTCCGATCCGATGGAAAATAGTTTTTCCACAGACGGTTTTGAGAGCTGGAGACCAGACTAGAAAGTAGGAGTACATTATCTGAATTTTTTTCTTTTTTAGCTCTTATGTGCCGGAATCAAAAGAGGATAGAAAATAAAATAAATAACGAATTTCCAATGTAAGAAGAAAAAGAATAAAGACGGAGGGATGGGAGAGTAATTTGTTTAGTGTTACATTAGAGGAAAAAAATACAAAAAAAAACATGCTTTGAATACGACTGGGTGGAAAACGATCTGAAACACAAAAAGGAGCGACACTTGACCATTTAAACGGGACTCCATCGTTTTCCCAAATCTTGGCTAGTTCGCATTCTAGAACGAATCAGAAGGAAATATCGACCTCAGACAACATTACACCCACCCCCTCCTTAAAATTTTGTTTTTAATTGGGAAGTGACGCAAGGAATGGGCAAAAACATTTTCTCTACAAAAAGCAAACAAAAAAGAGTGCCACCTAGAGAAAGGGAAAGAATCAATCTTGGACTCTTGGTAACCATCTATCAAACTGAGTGGAAATTAATTATAACAAGACTGAAAAGCGTTGATGATGCTGAATGATCTCCCGATTGGTCTGAAGCATCCAAAATTTGTCCGGATTTCATTTCTGGCTGGCCTTTTCCCCGCTCCCTTGTGTGCTGGCCCTTTCCTTTGTTTCTCTAGTAGCCGTGGCCCATGAGGTATTCACCCAGCTTTTCGACTACATTGGCAGCCTGCTGGGGGGTTGTTGGTTCCTCGTAGATGGACACCACAATTGCTGCAGAGAAGAATCAACCATCAGTACATGCAGTGGACATAAAACTAGGGATGCTGCAAGCAAGCTGCAATCGTGGCAATGTATGACTCACCCTTTTCAGTCTTCATGCAGTGAAGGCCACTCTTGTTCTTCTTGGCTCGCAAGACCCTGTCAGTGCCAGAGAGGAAGATGAACCTGGTGCCTGCCAGCGTGATTCCATTGCCCTGGAAAAATTCTGGTGACGAGTAGTTGTTGGCGAAGGTGGTCAGCTCAGAAGGTGTCACCTGAAACAATATTAAAAAGAGCGGTGAGTCACAAGATAAGAACCCAAAAAGCATAATCAAAGACAAGATGACAGATCACATGGCTTCCAATGGTGAGGAATCCGGATGACACATGCTGTCCCCACCCACGTCAACGCCAAAGCTCCCATGAGAGAGACAGTTCTGATCCACACACACGCACGCAGGCTGACACATTTGCGTGTACGTGTGGAGAGAGGGAAGGCGTGTCATGTCGTTCGGGTCTTTTGAAGCTCATCGTCTAAATTGACGGTTAAAATTTCGATTCCCCAATTGACAAGTAGGTAGACTGAAGGAACAAAAAAAGGGAAGGAAAATGCGGCCAAGACCGTGCCCATATATGGCGACTGTGCCGTGTGTTGGAGAAGACTGCACGACACAGTTGTGTGCCCCTCCTCAGCACTGCCAGCCAGTTCGGCACACAAGACAAATTCGGACAATATGGACGTTGCAACACGAGACAGTCAACTGGTACACATAGTCTAAAATGGAGTTTCAAAAAAGTATCAAGAATATTTACATTGAATGCAGCCGACTTGGCCCATAGTGATCCGTCGGTGCCGATGATAGCGGCGTGGTTGACGAAACCCGAAGCCAAGAGTTGCTTGTCGACGTAATCTTGCCAGCTCATGATGAAAGGATGGACTGTGTAGTAGTGGTGATGAAGGTTTTTTCGGTGAAACAAACGACGACGCCGGAGTCGCAAAACTGGGGAGAAAACTTGCTAGTTTTGTGCGAGAGAAGAAACCGGGGAGAGACGATTGGAAAATGTGGCAAACTCAGCTTTTTTGTGTGTGCTGCTGCAGTGTGGTGTGTCAGCCAGAACGAAGGAGAGAAAGAGAGAGAGCGCAGAAAGGGCCCACACTAACTGCAACCGTCTCGATAACCGTCTAAAAGCGAGAGAGTGCGAGTCAGAAGAGACGGGAGAACTACAGTGGGGGGTTTGCGAACCAGACGCCGGGTGGAGAGAGAGAGAGAAGAGAGAGCCGGTACTGTAAGGGTAGACAAGAGAGATCCAGGGGGTGGTGCTGGTGGGTGGTTATATTGTCTGCCACGAGCGCGCGCGCCCTCCTGCCAAAACAGGCGGCCGCTAGAGGGATACACCGGTTTCCGGTGCCGCCGCCATCTTTGCTTTCCAAGGGGGGGAGTTTCTCCTCATCCTTTTTCTCCCTTTTCTTTCATCACACGGCGGTTAAGGCGAGAGATGTATCCCTACGCCGCCGGGACTCCGCCTCCTCACCGAGTTCCAGACTCTTCCATCATCCCTCTATCGATGTGCATCATGTCCAGCGAAAAATCTGCTCATATCGTGCACGCCGAACGTATACACGTACATGCAGTTTAAATCAAATCATGACGGACATTGCTACTTTTGTTGTCTATCCAAGCGCAGTATGATTGGAATTTCTTTGGGCTTCGCGTGTCCCGGTTTCGTGTTGCTAAGGCTAAGCGGCGGCGGCGCTAGTTGACGTCGCCAAACAAAAACAAAAAAGGAAAAAACAAGGCCCCGGCGAGATTGATCATTGTTATGTGCGGCGGACGATGAACAGTTGTTTTGAATCGGGAAACGGTGGTTGCATGAGGAGGAAGAATGGACGCTGTCCAAGAGAAAGAAGAAGCCACAAGTTACGAGCGGGAAAAAGAATACATAAACCGCCGCGCGCCATGAGTTATATCCCCTCCCGATCTGTGTATAGGAACGACAATGAATGAGGAGACGTCGTCCCGACATATGAACAGTCCGTCTGCCTTCCAGTAGTGATATTCACGCGGATAGGGTTACACTTGGAACACAATCCCCGGCAGGTGGGCAACAGGCCTCAACTCGTCTCCTCCTGTGAAAAAGGGAGGAAACCATAATCTTATCTGGCAGCTGGCGCTCAAAATGAGAGAGAGAGAAAGAGAGAAAGGGACGAGCAACCGATGGGCATCTCTTCGTCGTCGGCTTCATCATCATCGTGGAATAGCTGAAATAACCGGAAGTCGACTTCAACTAGGCCTCGACTATTTAAACGGCGGCGGCGGCGGCTGCTGCTGTTGAGCTGTGCGGACACATAGCGAGCGATCCGAGATGCCTAACCGCAATCAACCGTTACTAGTATACATGCTACGTCTGCAGCCGGCAACAATTTCCTCCTGGTGGTCAACTCGAGAACCATTTCATCCGTGACCGACTTGGACGAGTCCATACAGTCCGTTGGGCTGCGACATATCTCATCATGCTCGAATCATCATTATCTTCCCAGCCAACGCTCCGGCGTGCTATGTCCATGTCGTCACTATGTCAAAATAACGCCTCACATCCGACTCAATGTCGACGGCAGAAAGCAAAGGAAAATAGAGAAAACTGAACGTGCCAGCTTAGAATGCCTCTTATCGCTTTTGAAAAGCCACGATCCGCGACCGAACCAGACCGCGGTTGCCTCTTGTGTTTTTTTTTTTTTAATCAACGACCGCCGACGCCGCCGCGCTACCTCTCATAGACCACCTCCGTTTCCTTCTACTTCCTTTCGTTTTTTTTTTTTTTCATTTCCCTCCGTCGAGTCCATTGGGCAATGGGAACGAACATATCGGACGGAAACCAACAAAACCTCCATCACGAACCATCTCGTTAATCATTTTATCTTACAGCCATTATTTCGTAAACAAGCCACTAAAACGATTTCCACTGTAACATGTATATTTAGCAATCGAAAACGACAATCAAAAATGGGATTGGGGGGGGGGAACAATATTCGTTTGTTTCGTAGAATATTCATAAAAACAAATGTTGTTGACTAGTTGCAACTTGCCGATGTGTCATTGATTATTATTCGGGTAGACAGGGGGTGGGGATAAAATTGAGACGATTCTGGATCATTTACAATGAATTATTTATAATATTTATATATATAGATCAGAATTAGAAGGGAATCAGAATTGAAGTTGTTAGGATTTCCTCTTGATGGTAGGTAGGTCGCGACCTTCCAGGGTCAGGTGAGCCTCCTCCAGTGTTAAAATCAGAGCCGGGTTGTGTTTGACTGTAAAATATAAAAAGACGAACGCGGAAAATCAGAGTTGGATAAACGATGTAATCAGCTCTGAGGCATGTAGACCACCTACGTCGTTTTGTAAAAAAAACATTTACAGCTACAAACAGCTAATGGCTGAGAAAAACATTCCCCGCGTTGCTATCTCTATTTTTCCCATTTCGCCATCCTGTTGTTTGTTTGTCTACTACAACGAGTCATAACGTCTACCGATAGATGGCTTAAGCTGTTTACCTTTACTCCGTTTGCTTGACATTTTCTGACGGCCAAAGGTCATGGTTGGGGCCGGGAAAATGGGCCAATCGGACGAATTATGCTGTTGAAGGTGCTGAATAGCCGATACCCATTGATTCTTATCCTGAGCCGAACGACAGGCCAACAAATAAGCCTTAGCTCGACTGAAGGAACGCAGTTGGAATGAATGAGGTCGGACGTCGACGACAGCCAGAGGTTCCAGCACTTCGATATCCTCAACAGTCAGGCGATCCTTGTAGACGAGCGAGCTGCGCTTGATGAGCTCTTTCTTACAAATGACGAGCTCCTTGTCAAAGAGGAATAAAGTCACTTCTCTCGTCCATCCATTTGAGGATATTTTGAAGAGTTCGCCTTGATGCACCAGACGACTGTTGAATGTCGTAATATCACTTCCCTAAATAAGCCAATGAGAATGAATTGTTTGTGGTTGGAAATGTTGCATTCCAGCTGACTTACCATCCAATGATCGACACCCATCTGCCACTGAACAAGAAACTGTTGCATTTCAGCCCGTCGTTTACTCTCGTTGACCAAGTAGGCCACGGAGCGCATGGAATCCAGCGCTAGCGAAACTAACCGTCGATCGGGGTGTTCGTCCTTCATCCGTTAAATAAATAAAACGGTTATGGTTAATTGAATGGAAGCAAATTTTCACGGTATTTACCGGCGTGTGTTTGAGCAGTTCGGCCAGCTGCAAAGGGTACTTGCAGATCTTTTGAACGGGCGACAGGAGGAAAGCTTCGAGCGGGAGACGAATCATGCGGCGCAAAAGACGACACGCTTCGAAAAAGCGTAGATAACGCATATCGTCACACAACAGTTGCATCTCGGCAGCAGCGCGGTCTTGGTTATTGCAGTAAGTGGCGTAAATAGCGAATTCTTGGATCTGTAATTACAGTCGAGACATTAAAAACGTTTTATTTTTAACCTCTCATAACGGAGATGGCCGGGGGTAATTACGTGTTGCAAAAAACAGCCGCCGACGACGCTGTCTTCCAGGGCGTTCCAGTTGAGAGAATGCTCCAAATCGACGAGGAAACTCTTTTGGAACCGATAGAGCTCCTCCAAATTGCCGAAAATCGACTGGATTCTCTGCGGAGTGAAGAGGTCGGGCCGGCTCTTCATGGGTTTCAGATAGCCATCGACCAAATCGCTGAGTAGCTTCACATAATCGCGTTCTGCCGTGACCAATTCATTGATGACGTTGGCCCGTACCGAATGCTGCAAAGCGGCCATTCCGGCCGGAGTCAAAGTCCTGGCGAATTTCTGTCCCTGAGCCAGTCCCTGTTTGCGATGGAACGGCTGTTCGCACAATTGGACGTAAGATGCCGGAAGCCATCCGTATTGTTGACCTCTAGCGGCCCACCACCAATTGGGATCGGATAAGTCGAGGATGTGAACGACATCGCCGGATTGTAAGCTCAGCTC
Organism: Ceriodaphnia dubia; assembly: GCA_022539655.2. NCBI lineage: Eukaryota > Metazoa > Arthropoda > Branchiopoda > Diplostraca > Daphniidae > Ceriodaphnia > Ceriodaphnia dubia. The sequence continues at coordinate 949,968 of JAKUCG020000200.1, read as the reverse complement.
TTCCTGTTCCACGGCATTGTGATCCCAGAGAGCGATGGCCAGGACGCCTTCCGTCGCTGCACTGTAGCGGACCGCTTCATTTTCCGCCTAAAAGAATCCGGATGTCAACTGTTACGGCGCGCATTCCGTCGAGCTACACTGGGGGAATTCTCTATTGACGTACCTGAAGATGGTTGTTGCCGCCGCAATCCGATAGGTTGTCATCCTCGGACAAACAGAGACCCGCATCGTCATCGCTTGGTCCGTCCGCCGCTCGGATTCCACTACCAACACCACCAGGAAGAACGACGACCGGTTGACTGGCCGACCGTCTCAGGTGGGCTTTGGCGAGGCTTCGAGTCAATTTACGGGAACGATTTTTAGCCGATTCCGGAATGGCCGATGCTTGACTCCAATTCTGCCCCGTTGATGAACGAAGCGCCGCAACGATGACGGCTTCACCACCCAAATCCGATTGGGTCCGTCGAACATTGGCATCCGTTTCATCCATCGTTTGCGACGATGACGTCGTTTCCATCTGTCAATATCATAAAACATGAAGAAATTCTTGTTATTTTCCAGACATTGCCCTCTGATGCCAGATTAACTCTATTGCGCAGCACTTTGCTCTGTTTGACTTTTAAACGTTATTATCGTGCGCAGTAGTAAACAATAAATATAGTAGTAGGTGGCCGAGAGAGAGAAGATAAACCGATGCCCCTGTGAATATCAATATTGCCTCACCTGGACACCACTATCGCCACTATTACATTTGGCGTTGCGAGCCGCCTTGTTGGTGGCACTTTTTTTGTTGTTGCGTTCCCGACTGGCCCGCCAGACCAGCGGACCAAAACGGAACTTTGGACTCGTCTGCTGCTGTTCCAGTGAATTTTCACCATCTTGCTCCTCCTGTTTGATGCGGCTCAATATGAAAGTTCGTTGGTTTGTACCGATGGAATCAAAAAATGTTACCTCGTTGTTGGTATCGTCTTGCGAAGGCCGTCGAGATAAGCGGAGCGAAAAGCTTTTGCGGAATTTGCGCAACGTGGAATTGTTGGACGTGGGCGACGCGGCCGATTCCCTGCCGCTGACCTCCGTCTGGACTTCACTAATGCTGGCCACGCTAATCGTTTCTGCCAACTCTGTGTGCGATCCGCTAACGGACATTTCCCCAAAATGCGACCACGGCCGGCTAATGAACAAGAACATAATTTAATGAACATAATTTCCTCATCAATCAAGAGTATACGCGCGAGTATATATATATATATACCTGGCAAGATCCCAAGCGGAATGGCTTCGATTGACGCGATCATCATCATCGATAAAAACGGGCGATGAAGTTGATTTGAAACGACGTGCGGTTCGGGTAGTCGAGGCGCTTCCGAGCGGCCGTCTAGCTGCTGCGGTCAATGCGGATGATGATGTAGCGCTGCTGCTGCTGCTGGGCCCAGTCGGTGGTAAACTGGTATGCGGTGCTGGAACGGCAAAAGTGCACGACGAGCCAGCAGTCTATATCATCCGAATGAAAAAGAATAACCTGCTTAATCAATGGTCCATTAAAGTCTGGCCGATTGGCTATTTTCGTTGGATGAGAGACGAGAAGAGAAGAGTCACGCCATCTAGGCATCTTGAGGCCATTAAAAAGCCATTGGCTAATGCAATTATGATGTCCCAGATTGGGCTACACAATATACAAGCCCATGCAGCCATCTTCTTCTCCGTCTTCTTCTTTGCCTTCGGCTTTCGAAAAGGAAAATTATAGTCATGCATGATTTTTACCTCGGGATGATGGTGGGAAGCGGCGGCGGCCGACTGCGAGGTCGTGACTCGATTGCCCTCAGTTCTCCGCCAAGGAAACCGGACGCTGATGTGAGTCACAAATACATAAACAATAGAAAGAAGAAAGAAAAAGAAAAAGGCACAAAATGTTAGCTAAGACGAAATGAGAAATTGTGAATGACCCGACACGGTAAGAGCAGGAAGGAAACAGCATGAGTCATTTCTTTAGTATAGTTATATTAGGGAATCGGTCGAAAATGTGTCTATCTGAGAGACTAAAACGGCGGCGGCATTTTCATCGAAACCTGTTCAATCCGGCTGAAAAAGGCCAAAGCCTTTATCAACAATAAATATTTGTCCGCTTCGTCATTGTGTTATTGATGACATCACTTTCATAATTTCGAAAAAAAAAAGAGTCTGAGAAAATACAAGAACAGCATTTTGGGTCTCTTACAATGACAGGCTCAAGGCTGTGAAGGAATCGGCCCGCAAAGTGGCGCTACGAGCGGCGACATCATTTTCCTCTTCACGAATCGAATCCAATTTGTTTCTAATGCTGTTATTCACAAATGTTTGCTGACCGCCGGTATCACCATCACAAGCGTAACTGTGTCGCCAATTATTCGGCTGACGGACAGACGGCGTCGTTGTCGTCGCTGGTTTCCGTCCAGCCGGCGACAGAGATAGGAATCCGCCACTGAAACAGATGGATTGTCGGTCCGTCTGTTGGACGTCGGCAACACTCCAGCGTTTTCTCTCTCCTCCACTTTTCCGACTCGAATTTTTCTGCCGTCGACGGACGACACTTTCGCCCGCCAAGGCGTCCATTTCTCTACTAGATGACCCCATAGATTTTTCTGCCATGACTTGTTGTGCAACTGCATCCGAGTTCGGCCATTTTATTCCACGAAAACCAATGCGCAGTCACGCCCGACAAACCTGGCACGTTCATACAGGTGAAAACCCGACAAATGTTTCTAATCAACTGACTGGCGATAAAAAAAAGCATAGGCTAGCTCACAGTGTCCTGCATGTGTCAAGTTAAATCTTATCGCCATCATCAGCAGGACGTTACCGTCGTCATGGAAACGGAATTCCATAAGACTTGTCTCTTTTTTCAGTGAAAGTGACTTAACCGGTATTTTTGATGCCGTTCACTTTTGAATTTTTTTTTTCCAAAATAGTTCAGGCGGCGGCTTGTGAAATTGTCAACTGCCATGAAGGTCGCTATGGGGAAAGTCGCGCTGCCGCCTCGACCTTTTGTTCTGGACACGAGAGCTTTTGGGCGGATTACCCATAAGACACTAATGAGAATTTCGTCGAAATAACTAACGGCGTTTGAAACAACGGACGCGTGGGAATCCAACTGCTATATGGTAGAATAGGCTAATAAAAAAGGAGAGAGAGAGAGAGAGAGAGAGAGAAATTTACCTGGGTAAAGCCGCTTTTAATCCGATCAGTCCGTACTTGGTAGCCAGGAAAGATTTAGGTAGGGAAAGAGAACGTTGCGGATTATTTTCAACGGATTCGTCGTCGTTGGCGGGCGTTGGTTCTCCTTCTTCTTCATGTTGTTGTTGCTGTTGCTGCTGCTGTTCTTCGTCGTCGTCGTCGGCGGCGGTTAGGAGGAGGTCGCGTTCCAGTAACTCCATCAATTCAACATCAGCGGCAACTGGAGAAGCCGTTAGATAGCGTGTAGATCCACGGATACTCTGGCGTTCGCACTCTAAACGCGTCAGTAACTCGCTACTTTCTGCCGCCGGAATGCTAATCCTCACTGTCCATTCACTTAACAAACTGCTGCTGGTGGTGCTGCTCTCGTGAACGGACACTGGCCGCGCGGCCATCGAATCACTATGACACCGAATCACAGATTGAGTTTTCGTCTTGGAAAGACAAGTTCCATTGATGGATGCAGCTAAAGTCGACGGGTCGAGTTGTTGATGACAGAGAAAGTTTGTCTTTGTCGTCGAGAATAATCCGGTTGCACTGGATGAACTGAATAATAATGGGGCTGCAGCAGCTGCTGAACTACAAGTCGTCTCTTCAACACTGTTGGCACTCTGACTGAGCTGCAGCATCGAGTCGTCGTCGTCATTTCCCAGGTGATGGCGGTCTACCTCATCAGGTATACCTGCTGGTAGTGGTGCGGGTGGTGGTGGTGGTGGGGTTATTCTGGGGTCAGCAGACAAAGAACCCTCTTGTCGACCTTGGGACCCCCTAGTACATATTTCACCCCCGCCTCCAGCGGATACCGGCCGACATTCCATTCCTCCACCCTCCACCATCACCACTTGTTCTTCCTTCTTAACTTTCAGCCCTGCGGCGGCTGTGCTGGCTTTCTTCTTCGACACGCTTCCACGATCCGCATGAAGAAGAGTTGGTGTTTTATGAGCTATCGTTGTCCGTTGTTGCTGCACCGATTTCGCAGCAGTCGGAACGGGACGCACATTTTTCGGAATTCTTCCAGCAGCGGCAGCAGCAGCAGTAGGACCGTTAACAAGATGATTCAGCTGAGCAGAACGGATACTAACTGCACTTGTCGTCACTTTGGTTGTCCGCACCGCAGATCCATCGGGTAGAGAGCGAGTACTACGACAATCGGGACGTTTACTGACGGTCGTTGTAGCTACGGGCAATTTGGATTTGATGGTCGTCTGTCGTTGGTGGACGGAAGTGGCGACGGGAGTGCTGGTTAGCGAGCGGTTGCCTGGCCGGCAACCTACTTGGTGAGCTGCCAATTTAGCCGAGACAATACTTCCGGGCGGAAGAAGACGACTCGGCGGTTTGTTGTTGGCTCCTAATATCAGACTGCTGGTACTACTCTGCTGACTGCTGCTACTCGCCGTATTGCTCCGATTACGGCCGATTTGACTCAAATCCAGTGAGGAATCGTTGGTGCTATCCATCGTGCCGGAAGACGAGTCCGGTGAGACGAGTCCGTTGTTGGCAGCGACTCGATGTTGAGTGATGTTGTTGTTGAGTCGAGGGATTCGGCTGCTACTGCACGAAGAAGAAGATGCTACCGTTTTCTGGTGTCCAGCAGAGGCAGTGGCAGCAGCTACCACCGCAATGGGGTTAGTAGGACCGCAACGACGTTGTATTGCCGCTTTCGTGACGGAAGGACGTCGGTCATTGGTGTCCGGACGGTTTCTCCGCTCTGGATCCAACAACAACTCTCTGGATCTCTTCGTCTCACCGTTCCACTCATCATCTCGACTGTGTCCGTAAACAATCAAAATGAATAAAAAGAAAGAAGAAAACCACTTCATCATCTGCTGCTCTTATTGAAAGGCTCTCATCATCCACAGCAGCAGCAAAGAAGAATTGAGGTTAACAATACCCAAGACAACTTGCTGAGGTCTTGTCTTTCCTCGCCTGCTTCTTTCCTCAATAGACTCGTTTTCCATTTTTCCAATCAACCTCAAACACATGTCGCTTTTCTACTCGACTAATCCACAATTCTACAGCGCAAACTAACTAGAGGGAATTCGGCTGACCACTATACCACCGCCGACTCTCTTTTCTCTTTAAACAAGGAGGAAGATAACAAGACTAATTACTGGTCACCAATTACAGCTGATTAGGTGGGTCGTAAACAAAGTTCATTTTCGTACTTATATAGTTATATCACTGCTGCGTGCTGCTAAAGCTGGGAGGGATAATCAAATGGAAGATTAGAATCAAATGGTTCTCTGAGACTGGCATTACCATCGATGGGCCGATGGAGTGACGACTGGCGACAGTCGACCGGCGGCGATTAATCGAGTGGAGCGATCCGGAAGAATGGTTTTGCTGCTCGGAGAAGAAGAAGAGGAATCTTTTGTGTTTAAGAGCCGTTTCGTTGCCGCAAGAAGCGATGAATCTCTGGCGACAGGAGTCCCGCAGCCCGTCGCCTTGGCGCCGTCGATGGCGACCTCATTCGCTACCTTGATGTGTTTTTGTGTGCGTGCACGTTTGTAAAAAAATCGACACGTCAAGGCCTTTCTTTTTTCTTTCCAAATGACTAATGCCATTGCCAGTAATTAATGATCCAATGTACCAATATTCCACACCGCCTGAACGATCCGGTCCGGATCCTATTTTGGGTTGAAGTGCTGCTGCTAGTGGTTTGGCTCCTGCTGGCCGCCGTCGCCATAGCTGCTGCTGCTGCCTCTAGAAAAGGGCATGGGCACGACAAGAAAATGATGTCTGTTACAAAAGGTCTCTCTCTCTCTCTCTCTCTCTTTATCTCGTTTTGGTCGGTCGGTCGGTCGGTCGGAGAACAACAACAACAACGGCAGCAGCCGGACGAAGAAATCACTTTTACTAGATGGCCGAATGATTTATAGACGTCTGTAGCCTTCTGGGTTCTGAGTCACGGGCAATAACGGCCTAATACGGATCAAAGTCGGCTGGCTTCATTCCATATGCAAATCACGAAGCCCCTTGCAGAGAGAACTCAAGGGCGACGCCGTCGTTTTTTTTTTCTTCTTTCGAACGGCAAACGCGCGCGCGCGCGCGCAAAAAGACGTAATAGCGTACAAGGACGCGTCATACATGAAAAAGACCAACCACTACACAAGAAAGAGAGAGAGAGACCAGCAGAATCAACGAAAAAGATGGACATGAAAGTGTGTCAAGACTTTGAGGAAAAACGCCATCACCACTTGCAAGTGCGCGAGCGGCCGCTCTGTATTTTATCTCTTCAACCGGTCGACGCGAAAATATTTCTCGACTTTTTTCCCCTGAAACAAAAAAACAAAACAAAAGGGAGTCGGGCGGAACATTCCTTTTTCATTTTTTCTTTTCTTTTTTGCTGTTGTTGAAATAGCCAATCTTTTTCTTCCAACTCCTTTTTGGTACGCGCGGCGCCCTCAATAACGAGACCCTCGCGTCTTGAATGCAAAAGAAGGAGGAGCGCAATCGTGAGGAGGAAGATTTCTCTTCGGGGCCCGCCGCCGCCGCCGCCGACACACGTGAAAATACGCGCAACCGCCAAATTCATCAATTCCATAAAGTTCTGTGAGGACCAAGAATTAGCCAACCAACAAAGTCCGTCCGGAGATTCACGACCGTGCGGATGTGGTCGAACCTTTGACCTTTTGCGGTGCAGACGAGGCGTTACGCCTCTCTGTGTGCCGGGCCGGATGCGATCCACACCAAAAGGGACAAAAAAAGGAAAAGAAGAAGAGCCCAAAGTGATTGACTGCTAAACACGAGAGACAAGCAACTGCAAACGGCGCGTGCTGTAGCGTGAAACGACCGGTAACCACGCCCTGATTCACCTCACGGAATCTCTGACACTGCTGTTTGGCGCGCGGATGTTTAACACACCGACTCTGCGTGGATCCTTTCAAATATTTACCACTTCGGGAGCAGATCTGCTGCTGCTGCTGAGACTGCTTGTTGATTCTTTCGCTACTTTTTTCCCCCCTTCTTTTCTCCTGGCCGAAAGCGATTCCGCTAGAATAGAAAGACGTTGGCCTGCGGCGCACGAAATTGCTCAGACGTTCAGGCTATTCGTGTGTGTGTGTGTGTGTGTGAATAGAAATAATCATGGTCGACCAAAACGGATAAGACTGTAAAAGGTTAGGCGAACACGCCCTCATTTCCAAACGGCCGACTTTAAATAAACTTTTATGTGAATTACCTGTCAAGCCAACTTGATGATTTTAATTCCTATTCACTCTCTTGAGAAACGGAACGCTCCACTAAAAAAGGAGAAGAAAGAAAAAGATGCGCGACCGGACCGATCACTACTACTACCAGGAAGACGCACGCACGCACAACACACACAGAACACAAAAAAACGGTTGGAAAACGGTTCAAAACTGCATTGGATTGTTGCAGCACGAAGTGCTGGCGGCCGTGTGAAGACAACCGGTTGGTGGCGCACGACTGAGAGCCTCGGCTCCGTAACCGTCACACTTTATACGTGAGTTTCTCCCTAGCGGCCGCTCCCGACTACACCTGTCTCTCCGATACCCTCCAGTCTTTGAATTAACTCCGCCTATACGTAAATGATGGGGAAAAGGGTAGATTTTTATTAACATTTCAAACAACGTTTGCTGCATCAAGAGGAAAGAAAAAAGAAAGAAAAAGGTTTGTCAGTGATGGAATCTGACACGTTCGGTGAATGATGAGTTTTGCTGACGCAGACAAGCGATTCATTTCTTCGTCTTCTTGTTTGAAGCCGGCAATGTTTCGGCTTCATCTTCCGCTGTCGTTTTTTGCTGTTGCCTCTTCTTTTTATTCTCGTTTGGGCGGATTTGTTTGATTCGGTGGAAGCGAAGTGTCTGGACGGCCGGCGTTTTCGGTGTTGGCTCGGCGCTCAAAGCGATGTAATCCGAAGCGATGGATGCTGTGTGATCGCCCGTTTTCAGCAGAGGATTCTTCGTTATTCCCGGTATGAAACGGCAACCTTGGTCATTCTTTTTTAAATAAAACCGTTCGAAGTTCGTCGTGTCGGTAACGGACAAGACTTCCCTCCGGCTATCGGTTTTGTTGTTGTCGCCGTCGTCGTTGTCTGGCTCCATCGCCGCCACGCCACCAGTCGAGGTTTCTGAACTGATTTCCGTCGGACGAGCTACTGTCAGACCGCAACTTTCATAAATTTCCATATTTTTCTGGTAAAAGGCGTTGAGGGGACTGGACGCCTCCTTGGCTGACAACTGGGAAAAATATATGGATGTTGAGGTTGAAATCTTAACTATAGGAGAATAATAAGTTTCCCAGTTGTATTATTACCTTCAGAGCCATTGTTAAACATCTGGGGACTTTGAGAAGATTCTTTACCGTCGCGCTAAAATTTTTAATAGCAAAAAGAGGGATGCTATTGTTCTGGCATAAGGGAGCTAGAAATCTTGTCAGCAGGGGTGGATCTGGAGTTTTTTCGCAAAAAACCACACTAATTTGCCCTTTGCCAGCAGCTCTGACAACATCTCTGAACCCGACCAAAAGGTCAGACCTGAACCAACAAAAAAGTACAAGTTTTCCAAAATTACTAGTATTATTCTACTAGAATAAGCATGTTTGCATTACATTTTGGATTTGCTCTCCATGACTTCCATTTTGGATTTTTCCTGTTCTTTTTTTCTCCATTCTTTTCTCTCTTCTTTAGGCATGGCAGATATTGTTTCTTTTGACACTGAAATATTGGCTGCTCTGACTGGGGAGAGGTGTCTAGACATTAAGATTCCGTTAGGACCATTTCAACCAAGTTTGCAAAATTGATTATTTACTCTGCCAGCAAAACTTTAACTTGTTCCTCTTTCTCTGCACCTATTCGAGGCCTACGAAAAAATTTAATTGATCAATCCATAGTCTTATGTCTAAAGGAAGACACTCACCAATCGAGGTCCAGAGGAGAATCGAGCGTATTCAGGACAACTTTTCTCTTTTGAACTTTTGAGGCTCCAGTGAACGACTTTTTTTGTTGCGCTGCCGTAAGGACGGGAGCTGAAACTTTCTTAGATTCATCCATCACTAAATTTTCAACACGGAAAACATTAAGGTTTCGATAGTCCAAAAGCTTTTTAGACAGCTCCGAGTGTATACACGCTGAAATACACGTGTCTGTTGATCAGATTTCGACAACTCGGCGAACGCCACCTAGCGTTTAGTGTTTACGATTGCATTTTTTATTACAAAAATCTAGAACTATAGAACTATATAATATATAAATCGTTATATTAATAAAGAAACGATTGAAAGCTAATCGTGGATAATTGGTATGTACTTTCAGTAAGTAGTTTAGAAAGCCTGTGGTATGCGTGCTATGTCAATAAGAATAATTATAGCCGTTTCCCACGTCAGCAATCGCGTGCAATTTATCTTCTTCATGATTTTTGGTGCAATCGACCGGAATCGCAAGGCTTCAGAACAGCAATTTCCTTCAACAAGCGACTGCAACGGAATCTTCCGCTTCTGTTGTTAACGTAAGGAAGTTGCCGATGGGAGTTTCCCAGTCAATTTCCGCCAGAGAACATGTTCAAAGAACCTGGTCAGTATTACTCCGTTAAAGCTCGTTTGGTTTAACAGAACACCACAGTTAACAGGGATTATTATTAACATGCTTCATTCGCTTGCTGATCAATAAGGAACGTCAAAACTCGTAGTAATTTCTTTTTTTGGCATAAAAAATTTTTTATCGCGCAGTTTATCTAATCGCCGCTGGGCGGCGCTCAAGTCTCACAATCCCAGAATGAAAATTTTTCTTCGCTAGGGAAACAAGGGAGGTACGCGCTTCAACTGATCTGTGGTCTTTTGAGAGTTTTATCTCATATTCCCACTATCATAAAGAGAATTTCGTCAGAAGTCTATCTCAGTCATTGTCTTTTGCATTTTGGAAACTTACTGTGAAGCTTCTTCTGTTAAAACGGCCCGGCGTCTCGAGTGACGATGACACATCCTGCTCATTATTAGCCGCGTCTAATTACAACATAGTGACTCGCACACACATTTAGGCTATTTCTAATTCCGTCATCAGGTCTGTGAAATGTCTTCTGGACGTCCTATCAAATGTGTGGTCGTAGGAGACGGTACTGTCGGAAAAACATGCATGTTGATTTCTTACACAACCGATAGCTTCCCTGGAGAATATGTGCCTACTGTGTAAGTTTACTTCCTTCCCCTACTATATTATATTGTAACCAGCATAATCTATAATGCTTACTGCATCTTTTCCAATTGACAGATTTGACAATTACTCAGCCCCCATGGTTTGTGATAGTATCCCGGTAAGCAAAGATGATAGTCAACATCTTCACATTTTATAGGAATCACTTAGTAAATTGATGGTTTTTGCAGGTAAGTTTAGGCTTATGGGATACAGCAGGCCAGGAGGATTATGACCGTTTAAGGCCACTTTCATACCCACAGGTGGTTAAACTAACAATTGTTGCTGGTGATTGTTTAACTAACATTTGTATTTTTTCAGACTGATGTATTTCTCATCTGCTTCAGTGTTGTTAGCCCATCTTCATTTGAGAATGTCACATCAAAATGGTATCCTGAAATTAAGCACCATTGCCCTGATGCTCCAGTTCTCTTGGTATATCACTTGTTTGGATTCTGGCTGAATTTGATTTAAAAACCACTCTTTCTAGGTTGGGACCAAAATCGATCTTAGGGAGGATCGAGAAACATTGGCTATGTTGGCTGAACAAGGTCAGTCCCCAATGAAGAGGGAACAAGGTTTGAAATTGGCTTCCAAAATTCGGGCTGTCAAGTACTTGGAATGCTCCGCACTTACTCAAAGAGGACTCAAACAGGTTGGTATTCGAAGCATCATTACTTCGCTTAACGACTGTCTAGTAATTGCATGTGGTTTTCACCTGATTTAGGTGTTTGATGAAGCTGTGCGATCCGTCATCCGACCAGAACCACAGAAACGTCGCCAACGGAAGTGTACCTTTTTGTAGAAAACATTTTCACCAATTCTATCTGATGTCAGCGCTCTTGCTAATATCGTGCCACTGCACTGCACAACACGAACCTTTACTCGTCTGCTGTGCGATTCAGCTCCACGTTTTCCCCAAAGTTCAAACAAAGCGGGAAATTCTAATTTGAACTTTACAGGAATCCTGTTACCTGAATCCTGATTAATCTTTTCTCTATTCTTTTTTTTTTTACCTTACGTTTTGATTAGACCTTTTTTTTCTTAAAGAGGATATACTAGATATGGAAGATATGCGGACATTTAAATGCGCGCTGTTGAGAACAAGAGTGTCGTGGGATTTCAAGCCATACTTTGGGTTACATTCATTTTTTCTCACGTTGAAGAGTTCTTCCAATCGCCCCCATTATCAGGACAGCTTCATCTATGATACATTTCACAACTAGGCTTAGGATTGTTATATTTTTCACTTACAATCTAAGTAACTGCTTTGGTTTAGAAACTTGAAATGCATTACCCCCTTTAATTTTGAACTATCTGAACTTTCTACTTTTGTTCTTGCTGCCTTCTAGTCACGCTGTACTATTTTGACGGCTTTGATCCCAAACTTGTTCACTAGCCAGCTATCGCTATTTCATCACTAGCTATATGGATTATGGCTCATTCTGTTGCTCCAGTCCGTCAATGTTTTCCTTTCCACCGGCATCTATCCTTCCCTATAGACAGAATGGAAATGATATTTCTGTCACTATACTCTCTGAAATACAGACTAATTTCCTTGGTTTTTACATTCTCATTTTTTGTTGTTTGCGTTTTCGAAGTGTTCTGCGTGTATCTATCCTTATAATTTGGCCCAAAAATCAGGTGACATTTCAAATCCAATTGTATTTCCTCTGGCTGAATTATCCATAAGAATACACTACTTTTCATTAGTAAAATACTAAAACGTAGAAAGCAATTTATAAAATTTCAAGGTGCTCAAAGTACGAATCAGGCAACAACGATTTTTAGGGCTTGTTATTTGTCTGTTGGACGAATGTTGTGTCGACTGCTGGATCTTTCAAGTTACAAAAATGGATGTGCTGGAAAAGGATGAGTTTTTAAAGGCTTATCGAAGTATTTCGGCTCAGCTAAAGAAAAAGTTTGTTAGAAGGCCTAACGTCACGGATGCAGTTGATGGTTTTGGTGAGCCGAGCTCTTTTAATTGTTTTTTGTGTTTCCCCCTTTTCATGAAATTTTTACATTCTAGATAGTTTGGGGAGGCAACAGCTTGACCTTGGTTTTATAGAATTAAGTGCTGCATGTAGGCTAGCAGCTGCTCAGTTGGAACAGGTCATTGGTGTAAATGCAGCTTCAAATACTGGATCCCGGCAAGGGGTGGAATTCAACAACCTCTATGTGGAATCTGCCCGAACTTACTCTCAATCAACTGAGCAAGCCACTACCTTTACCTGCTATGAAGCAGCCATAAACAGTACCAATGATTCATGCTTAGCATGGTTAACTTCAATGGAAGCAGGACAAACAGCCCTTGTCCTCTGTGACTATCCTAATGCCATCAATTTCTTCACAAAAGCCTTCAAACTAGCTGATAATGAAACTGAGAAAAATCTATCAGGTTTGATATCATCTAATTAACACAATATAAATCTTTTTATATCATATGGTATCTTCAGGAGACAAATTGTCTTCATCATTTATTCAACAAGGATTGTTTGCTGAAGCTATGAAAATACTAGCAGTTATGAAAGCCAGTCAAAAGAATTTGATGACCCAACTACTTCTAGCTTTGAATCTCAAGAGATGTGGACATGGAGAGTCCAAGCTTAGTCAAATATTACTAAATGTCATGGAAAAATCAGATAATTCATTCCAACCTCAACCCCTTCAATATGCTGTCAGTGCATTAAAACTAGGAGAACTGGATGAGACTTCTATTCCAACCATCTGGTCATACTTGAATCTTGATCAACAGCAACTCTTGTTGTATTTATTAAATTGAAAATAGAAAATACAAGCAAACTAATTATGTATTATTTAAGGAAACAATTTTCACTGGTCATACAAAAAAAAATGTTATTGCAGAGCAGGGAAGTCCTTTTTTAGATCATATAAGCTTTTATCGATGTGCTGCTGTTCAAATGAATTGCCAATCATGTTTTCAAACCAAAGTCTTTGAGGGGGAGTATCATTTTGAGGGGTAATATTTGGCAGGTCAGTAGCCTTTTTCTTTCCAGTTTGAATATTTTCTTCTCTGAACTTACCAGAGTTCTTTGAGTTCTTGTTCCTTGAAAAGTTTTCTTTGAATTTTGGATCTGACATCTCTGCAAGGGTTATAGGAGGCTTGCCTTTTTTTCTTTCATTTCTGAGATTTTTCAAGTCATGAATGCTGATATCTTCATCTTCATCTATAAGCAACAAGCGTCCACGGCCACGTCCCCTGCTTGCAACTGGCAACTGGGGTTTATCTACCTGTACTCTGTAGGTCTGTTTGTCCCCATAAGGCTTTTGGTTTGGAAATGTAGGGAGTTTGATTTCTGACATCTGTGGTCTAGGCCTTCCTCTTCCCCAGACTTGGAAACACTCAGTCACTCGGAAAGGCTTGTCATTTTCTCCAAACTGGCAAACTGAGCTCCATTCTTGAATTGCATCCTCTGGAGACTTCCATTGACAAGAATCGTCGTAGTTAATTGTTGGATTCATCTAAAAAAAAGAGTAACTAACAGTAATCACAGATCAAGAATTTAACAGCAAAACAATATCTATAAAACTATGATACCGGAATGTCAAAATAAGTGAATAGGTTCAGTCCAGAGATGATAGGTTCAGTCAACAGTACAATCAATTCTGTGTCTTTTTGTGGCTGATATATTTGAATGATTTAACGGAGAGAGTCGAGTCAAATCAAGTCAAATCAAATCAAGACAAATCAAATCAAATCAAACATTTTAGTATGTCTTTATCTTGATCCAATGAGCATGAGACTTGCTTGACGCCTGGACCCTTCAATCATCTATTTTAAACGTTGTTTTGTGAAATGAGAGCCATCTACCGGCCAAAATCTAACTAAGAGCCTTGACGACGTCGATAGTCAGTGTTTCCAACTTTTAGGGAAATTACCCTATTTTAGGGTAAAATCGACGAAAAAATCGAAGTTTAGGGTACAGTTTTTGAAATCTAGGGTCTAGGGTAATTTTAGGGTAAACTGAGTAAAACTGGACTTTTAGGGACTTTTTTAGGGCATTCGACTAAATTTTTTACTTTTAGGGACTTTTTTAAGGCATTTTACTAGTTTTCGCTGCGCGCCAGCGCGCAGTTTTAGGGAATTCTCAATTAAAATCTCAAATTTCTAGGGTAAAAACGAAAATTCTATTTAGGGTAAAATCTAGGGTAAATTTTTTTAATGTTTTGGGGAAATTTAGGGAAATTTGGCAACAAAGCAAGGAAATCCGAAGAGAGCTGAGTGGAAACACTGTCGATAGTGTTTTTTTTGCAGGCTGCAGTCGCTGCACTAGATATTTGTGTTGCAAGTTTATTACTGATAGTTTTACTGGTTATAAAATTGTTGGGTAGTTTCAATGTCGGATTGAAGGAGATCATATGCACTATTGTTTTCCAGTCATTTTTTTTGTTTTCAAACTTTTGGGAATTTCGGGGCGTAAGGAAAGTGTATTCACGAAAAATGATGGCTGGTAAATATTTTCCTGATTTTTCATTGTTTCATGTATTATATCCTTTTCCTTAGGAAAGCGAGCAAAGAAGACACTACCAAAATTTAATATAGCTGCTGAAAGCTCTCCACCTGTGACACCTCCTAGGGATTTAGACAAGCGTACCAATATTACTATTGGGGATAGAGTCTTTGAAATCGAAGCAGATGACCTTGAGACCTTGGGACTTTTGGGCCAAGGAGCTTATGGAATTGTGGAGAAAATGAAACACAAGAACACTGGAACGATAATGGCTGTCAAAGTAAACATGAATATTTCCATTTGTTTTGTATTCAGATAATATTAAAACATTTGTATTACAGAGAATACCTGTAACAGTCAACACACAGGAGCAAAAAAGACTCCTGACTGATCTCGATGTCTCCATGAGAACAGCAGATTGCCCATACACAGTAACATTTTATGGGGCCTTGTTTAGGGAGGGAGATGTATGGATTTGCATGGAGTGTATGGATACCAGTCTTGATAAGTTTTATGTAAAAGCATATAACCATGGGAAAAGTATTGATGAAGATGTGCTTGGACAAATTGCATTTGCAGTACTACACTTTTTCATTTTTTCTTTGGGTTTAATTTAATCCAAGTTTTCCCTCAATTAGGTTGTATCAGCTCTACATTATCTTCACAGCCAGTTGAAAGTAATTCACAGAGATGTAAAACCATGCAATATACTAATCGACAGGAATGGACGTGTTAAAATATGCGATTTTGGCATTTCTGGTTATTTGGTCAACTCTATTGCCAAAACAATTGACGCTGGATGCAAGCCCTACATGGCGGTAACAAATTTTTAAATCTACTATTTACCTCCAAACATGTATATTTTTTGTATACTCAGCCTGAGAGAATCGATCCTACGGGAAGCCCTGATAAATACGACGTCCGATCGGACGTCTGGTCTCTTGGAATTTCACTAGTTGAGTTGGCTACAGGAAAGTTTCCTTACAGCCCCTGGAGGACACCATTTGACCAGGTATTCTCGTACTATCCAACCTCGCACAACTTTTAAACAATCAAACAACCAAAATGCAGGTGAAACAGGTGGTTGTAGGAGACCCGCCACGCTTACCTACTGGTCGATTTTCCCCCCATTTTGAAGATTTCGTATACAAATGGTAATGATAGTTAATATTAAATGCTGACGTATATCTAACAGCTTTTCAATTAGCTTAAGAAAAAATTACCTGGAAAGACCCAACTACCGACAGTTGTTGGAGCACCCCTTCTTGCAGCGCCATGCACAGCAGGAGACAGATGTGGCCTCTTTTTTCAAAGAAGTTCTCGATCTGCCTGATGAGGAGCTCAAGACTAGCAAGAAGACGGCCGACTAAAATCTCCCATCCACCAAGAACCAAGTCCACCTGTCGTTAAATCGTTCTCAATAACAGCCCCATCCTGCATCCTCCATCCAACATAATAACTATAAAATGTTACGCTACCTAGAATTCATCGTTCCCATTTTAACATAAACCAAATCGTTTGCATTTAGTTTAAGGTGGTTGTATTTGCCTGTAGACTCATATCGCTTGATAACCAACGCGCAAGCGAAGAGCAAATACAAGTTCAGCGTTGAAAAGTGTTACCAAAGGGTTAATCGTAGTTCAAAAAAAGTTTCACATCAATAAATAGAAATATGTTTGAAAAGGCTGTATTTCAACTTAGTCATCAAACGATAATATGTGACGAGAACTTGCGATGTGAAAGACGATGATGTGAATGTATGTACAATGAGTCAATTTAACAAATCTCGGATGAATTGGCGGATGTCAACATTAAAAGGACAAAATGAAAATGATCAGCCAAGAGATCGTGACCACCCGACAACCAAAACGTGACAAGAGAAAGATAATTCTTTAGGTCGACGCGAGAATCAGAATGGAAAATGAAGGAATATTTGGGGATTTATTTCTTGGGTGCGGCTTTCTTGGCTCCAGCGGCGGCCTTAGGGGACTTGGCTGCCTTGGCAGCTTTGGCTCCAGCAGCTTTGGCCGGTGCGGCCTTTTTGGGCGCAGCGGCGGCGGCGGGCGAAGCGGGAGCAGCAGCTTTCTTGGGTGCTGCGGCCTTCTTGGCCTTGGGGGCCTTTGCTGCTGCCTTGGCTGGAGCTGCTTTCTTGGGCGAAGCGGCCGGGGCGGCCTTTGGTGAAGCTACTTTGGCAGCAGCAGCGGCTTTGGGTGGCGAAGCGACTGGAGATGCTGGAGTCGGGGCAGCAGCAGCTTTAGTGGCCTTTGGCTTGTCTGTGGCTGGAGCCTTCTTCTTGGGTGCGGCAGCTGCTTTGGGTTTCTTGGCAGCAGCAGCAGCAGTGGCTTTCTTGGCCGGAGACGAGGCAGCGGCCGCTTTGGCCTTCTTTGGTGCAGCAGCAGCTTTCTTGGGCGATGCCTTAACGGCGACCTTCTTCTTGGCGGCGGCTGATGGAGAAGCCGGTGCTTTCTTGGCGGCAGCTGGGGCCTTGGTCTTCTTCTCGGCGGAAACTCGGAAAGATCCTGCAGCTCCTTTGGCACCCTAAACACAAGAGAAGATTTTTCGGTTAGTCGATTGCCTTCGAGTACTCGACTTTAGGGGAAACAAAATGGCGTGACATTTTCCGCCCAAAATACCCAAACATAGAAATAAACAAACCGATTTGAAAAAAGAAACTTACTTTGGTGTTGTTGAGTTTGCCAGTGGCGACGCCTCGCTTGAGGGCTTGCTTCAGGTGAACGTTGGCCATTTTGGAATCGACGCCGAGTTCGTAAGTGGAGGTGATGTACTTGAGAATGGCTTGGCGGGAAGATCCGTTGCGTTCCTTGAGCGACTCGACGGCAGCGACGATCATCTCGAGGTAGGGAGGATGAGATCCAGATGCTGAGGCAGATGCTTCCTTGGCGGCCGGTTTCTTGGCAGCGGGAGCTTTGGCTTTCGGTGAAGCAGCGGCCGGTTTCGCTGGGCTGGCGGGAGCTGCTGCCGGGGCCGCAGCGGCCTTCTTGGGAGCGGCAGCTTTTTCGGGGCAGCGGCTTTCTTGGGAGCAGCAGCGGCCTTCTTCTTGGCCGGAGCCTTGGCTTTACCTTTCGGCTTTTCGGCGGCTGGCTCCGACTCGGCAGAAGCATCGTCGGATGGAGCATCCGCTGCTGGGGCGTCCACTTCCATTTTCTCAGTCGTCGTTTCTTTCTTCTCTTCAACTTCGGCCGTGGTGGCAGCGGCGACTTCAGCGGCAGCAGGTGCGTTTGTCTCGGACATTTTGTCGGGAATTTTAAAAATGGAAAACTAGCGAAATCAACGAGTCGAAAACAAATGAAGCGCGAGACGGGGACGACAGAGCTACGTCACTGATTCTCAACGAATGGTGGTCGCAGCGCACACCACGACCAGTTTATCTAGACTTTTTGCCGACGCTACAGAATGGGGTCGCACCGCCACCGACCGAAAGGCGCCCGCCCGCCACCGGCCCCTGCTTCAAACTGTGCTTTGGTCGACGGCCTTTTCAATTTTTTCACGTCTTTCCCTTCGTCCAAAACACTTCGCAATCACATTATCGAATTCGCAAGATTCTCTTCTACACGACAGTCTGTGTCTCGTCCTCACTCGACTTCGCCATCCGTTCCGTATTGCCCTTTTTCTGCCAAGACTTGCCCACCCATCAACTAGTCTCCTCTTATTTGCTCTGTCGCAATCACTTCTCTTCGTCCAATTAAATTTTTATTTACACCATCATCTCCGACACAAAATTTCCTATCGAATGGTGCTTTTTTTTTTATTTTATCTTCATGTCAACATCCTCGTTCCGGGCTTCGAGTGGCGACAACAAACACAACCCGAATTTTCATTGCCCCCTCTCGTCTCTCGCTCAACTTCGATACACAGAATTGTTAAAATGTTTATTTTTATTCATCGTCTTTTTTTGAATTTTTAAATAACGCTAATATTCTTTGATATCAATTCACAATTTTCTGATAGTTTTGATTACACTATTAAGGCAATTTTTCGGAATAAAAAAGAATTCCTCTGTATCGATAGGTAGGGGAGCCGAGCCGCCATGATAGTCGAGTGAAGCAGGGCAACATTTTCGTTTCGTACTTGCCTTTTACTTTTGGGAATCTATCAAGTTGTAATTGTAAACAATTCGTAAAATTTACGAAAAAAACATGAGCAGAATTTTTCTCAACCTTTAGGTGACCATATTTCTAGTGGTTTTTGTTTTAAATTGAGGAAAATTGACGGCGGAAAGGAAATCTTTGTCAGAAGTTTAGACGCCGCTGGACGCGCGAAAGCCGGAGAAAAGAACATTCCCGAATGCTGATAGATATTGCATGTGTGTAACTTTGTTGCATAGCCTTGTAAAAGGTGTCCTGATAGTCTCTGTATTTTTAATTTGCATATAAAAACATAAGGAAATTACGTTGGTACTAGCTTCTTGATACAAATTGGTACGACGAAGAGCCAATGAGGAATTGGATCTATGGAATATTGTACCGGTTCTGAATTATGATCAGGTCTAGTCGATTGGGCACCGTTAACCAAATGATACATAATATGGGCTTTCCACTTCCATCATTAGATTTTCTCGTGACATACTTTAATGCTAGGTGGTGGCAACACGACGCCATGTTGGCGATTGCTGAGAAATATTTTGAATACTTTCTGGCAACAGAAGTCGACAAAAGTTGCATTTGCACTCGACAGACGGCAATTTTTAAATTGTAAAAACATAATAGCATGTGAGGGCTCGATTGGCGAGAGTTGGACTGAGTGTCATAGCACATCATCTAACAGCCACAGCCGCGCGAAATGATTGACAAAGAAACCCTTTTCTTTGATGCGACATTTTTGGCGGCACGCCATTTTGCGCGGGGTATTTGCGTCCTTCATTGTTTGGGTGTGTCGAGCTACAAGCAGCGTTGTTGTACGTACTTCACCATTTCGTTTCGTTTTAAACAGTTGCGGTACACATTTTAATGCCCCGTTGTACGACGAAATTCCGCCCGGTCATTGAACTTGTTGCTTTTTGAGACTGTAGAGAAGAGAGAAAGTTTCTCTAGTTTGTTGGCTCTAAGGACAACGTTGACTGAGCTTCAGAGTTTGTGTCGATTTTAACACTTTTCTAGCTTGGAATTAATCTAAAGCTCTTGAACTATAGAATATAGCCAGACATTACAAGTATCAGTCGCCGTTCCTGTGGGAATTCTAGGTGAATATCCCTGTTCAAGGTCGGGTTATTGATGTCATTTTAACCAGTGAAAACTATCACACAATATTATTTGATACCTGCAAAGACGACGACGGCATCATTACTCGTACTATTCTTATCTAACCTGAACCAATAAAACTGCTAGCATTTCAATGAAAATTTTCCTTCTCTCCTCCTATATAAGAAGGAAAATGGAGTTTTGTTTCGTGTCGTCGTCAAGTTTATACCTACTTTTTGACGAGTTGAAACCATACACAGGGAAAGAAATACTAAGATTAAGTACTGTTGGGACAAAGAGATGGACATCTCGACTCTTTAGGGGATTTCATATTGTAAAAGAGGTCATCTCTCTACAGTAATGAAACAAGGATAAAAAAACTACATGTGAAGGTCATTTTTGAATCTAGAACTGAAAACATTAACGTGATGCAGCGGACTAGCGGAGTGAGTGAAGTCGGCCTGGCATGTACTTGGCGGGCTTTTTTATGTTAGTATAAAGGAAAGATTTCTGCATGTGAATTTGTACTTTTCTAAAAACATTTCAATTTAAAATTAGAAAGCTGAATTCTCATGAAGTTTGAATTTGATGTACTGTATATCCGTCGTCGTAGCAGTCGATACGATATCTAACGAGCTGCACAAGCCCGCGCGACAGTCGAAAAATGGCCGCCAGCCACCACCCAACTGCGTGGATCGCCGACAAAATGCAACTTTGGGCGCTGAATATTACACTATTTCACAACTTTTAAGGGACGAGAAAATGATCATCATGTTCTCTGATGTTCCCTTAAGGTTCTTCATTTGAGATTTTGTTGGAATTTAATGAATATTAGCGAGAAAATTTATAAAATCTTCATACAGCTCTCACCATGAGAAACGGCAAAATCAGGTTTTTCTCGAACGACCCACTTACGGGATGACGACCAAAGAAATAGCAATTTCTGGTACTAATTTAGCATTATTTACTTAAATATGTATATGCATCGAAAGATAATTTAATTCTGTTTCGATTCGTATAACTTTATGTTCAAACAACAACGTTATCACCAAAATATTTGCTACAACATCAAAACAATGTGAACAGAAATGGCGCTTTCATTTTGACGTCATGTGGCTCGTTTCGTTTGGTGCGCATCTGAGCGATACGGGTTGTGTTTGTTACTCTTACACTAAAAACTCAGATTTATTTAGAAAAAACTTGCCTCGAAATTATAATTCTAATTGATCTTTAGAATTCAATCACTTATTTCCACTAAAAATTAAAAAAATTGTATGATTGCAAGTGGGCAAAATTACATTCGCAAGGTCGAGGACAGACTAGGGAGAATCGAAAGGAAGGAACACCGCGCGGGTTGTGTTTGTTGTCGCCACTCGAAGCCCGGAACGAGGATGTTGACATGAAGATAAAATAAAAATAAAAGCACCATTCGATAGGAAATTTTGTGTCGGAGATGATGGTGTAAATAAAAATTTAATTGGACGAAGAGAAGTGATTGCGACAGAGCAAATAAGAGGAGACTAGTTGATGGGTGGGCAAGTCTTGGCAGAAAAAGGGCAATACGGAACGGATGGCGAAGTCGAGTGAGGACGAGACACAGACTGTCGTGTAGAAGAGAATCTTGCGAATTCGATAATGTGATTGCGAAGTGTTTTGGACGAAGGGAAAGACGTGAAAAAATTGAAAAGGCCGTCGACCAAAGCACAGTTTGAAGCAGGGGCCGGTGGCGGGCGGGCGCCTTTCGGTCGGTGGCGGTGCGACCCCATTCTGTAGCGTCGGCAAAAAGTCTAGATAAACTGGTCGTGGTGTGCGCTGCGACCACCATTCGTTGAGAATCAGTGACGTAGCTCTGTCGTCCCCGTCTCGCGCTTCATTTGTTTTCGACTCGTTGATTTCGCTAGTTTTCCATTTTTAAAATTCCCGACAAAATGTCCGAGACAAACGCACCTGCTGCCGCTGAAGTCGCCGCTGCCACCACGGCCGAAGTTGAAGAGAAGAAAGAAACGACGACTGAGAAAATGGAAGTGGACGCCCCAGCAGCGGATGCTCCATCCGACGATGCTTCTGCCGAGTCGGAGCCAGCCGCCGAAAAGCCGAAAGGTAAAGCCAAGGCTCCGGCCAAGAAGAAGGCCGCTGCTGCTCCCAAGAAAGCCGCTGCCCCGAAAAAAGCTGCCGCTCCCAAGAAGGCCGCTGCGGCCCCGGCAGCAGCTCCCGCCAGCCCAGCGAAACCGGCCGCTGCTTCACCGAAAGCCAAAGCTCCCGCTGCCAAGAAACCGGCCGCCAAGGAAGCATCTGCCTCAGCATCTGGATCTCATCCTCCCTACCTCGAGATGATCGTCGCTGCCGTCGAGTCGCTCAAGGAACGCAACGGATCTTCCCGCCAAGCCATTCTCAAGTACATCACCTCCACTTACGAACTCGGCGTCGATTCCAAAATGGCCAACGTTCACCTGAAGCAAGCCCTCAAGCGAGGCGTCGCCACTGGCAAACTCAACAACACCAAAGTAAGTTTCTTTTTTCAAATCGGTTTGTTTATTTCTATGTTTGGGTATTTTGGGCGGGAAATGTCACGCCATTTTGTTTCCCCTAAAGTCGAGTACTCGAAGGCAATCGACTAACCAAAAAATCTTCTCTTGTGTTTAGGGTGCCAAAGGAGCTGCAGGATCTTTCCGAGTTTCCGCCGAGAAGAAGACCAAGGCCCCAGCTGCCGCCAAGAAAGCACCGGCTTCTCCATCAGCCGCCGCCAAGAAGAAGGTCGCCGTTAAGGCATCGCCCAAGAAAGCTGCGGCTGCACCAAAGAAGGCCAAAGCGGCCGCTGCCTCGTCTTCGGCCAAGAAGGCCACTACTGCTGCTGCCAAGAAACCCAAAGCAGCTGCCGCACCCAAGAAGAAGGCTCCAGCCACAGACAAGCCAAAGGCCACCAAAGCTGCTGCTGCCCCGACTCCAGCATCTCCAGTCGCTTCTCCACCCAAAGCCGCTGCTGCTGCCAAAGTAGCTTCACCAAAGGCCGCCCCGGCCGCTTCGCCCAAGAAAGCAGCTCCAGCCAAGGCAGCAGCAAAGGCCCCCAAGGCCAAGAAGGCCGCAGCACCCAAGAAAGCTGCTGCTCCCGCTTCGCCCGCCGCCGCCGCTGCGCCCAAAAAGGCCGCACCGGCCAAAGCTGCTGGAGCCAAAGCTGCCAAGGCAGCCAAGTCCCCTAAGGCCGCCGCTGGAGCCAAGAAAGCCGCACCCAAGAAATAAATCCCCAAATATTCCTTCATTTTCCATTCTGATTCTCGCGTCGACCTAAAGAATTATCTTTCTCTTGTCACGTTTTGGTTGTCGGGTGGTCACGATCTCTTGGCTGATCATTTTCATTTTGTCCTTTTAATGTTGACATCCGCCAATTCATCCGAGATTTGTTAAATTGACTCATTGTACATACATTCACATCATCGTCTTTCATATCGCAAGTTCTCGTCACATATTATCGTTCGATGACTAAGTTGAAATACAAACATTTCCAAGTTTGAATCTTGTCATTTTCTTTTATTCCACTAGTTGATTATGCACGCGCTTTTTTAAAGCCTTAAAGGGTCTCGAACAATTATTCAATTTTCTGCGAGCGAACGGCCTTCCAAATTGGCAACGCTGCCCACACCCGTGTTTTTAAATGGACGTCAACTCGCTCGTGTACAATCTTATGCTAATACCTGCATTATTTGTTGTTACTTTGATATCAATTCTGACAGCTTGGATTGGTTGGCAGTTGTTCATTAATAACTAAATTTTTTTTAAGAAATGGTCGTTTTCTGTTCTACTGGTTGCGGTAGCAACGCCGTCCTTAAAGTAGGGTGATTTTAACTGTCTTGAGTTGCTTGCTTTCAAGAATACTGGAACATTGTTTCAGATGGTATGTGACCTGTGTGTAAATAACTTCAATTTTATCTTAAAGAGACCCAAGACCAATGATGCCTTGTGTAAAGACTGCTTCTATTGGGCATTTGAAACTGAAGTCCATCATACAATAACCACAACAAAAATGTTCCAATCGGGCCAACTAGTTGCTGTGGGAGCTTCTGGGGGAAAAGATTCAACGGTTCTAGCTTACATTTTAAAGCACCTTAATGAGAAATACAATTATGGATTGAAACTAGTTCTCCTGTCAATTGACGAAGGAATCACAGGTATTATCCTGTAATAATGTTTCTTGTGTCAATATTTTTCAAATTTTCTTTCACAGGATATCGTGATGATAGTCTTGAATCAGTCAAAAGGAATCAAGAAGAGTATGGGATTCCACTCACAGTACTCTCATACAAAGATTTGTATGGCTGGACCATGGATGATATCGTAAAGCAAGTGGGAAGAAAAAACAATTGTACCTTTTGTGGAGTATTTCGAAGGCAAGCCTTGGATAGGGGAGCCATACTTCTTAAATGTGATGTGATTGCTACTGGGCACAATGCTGACGATGTTGCTGAAACGATTCTTATGAACCTCTTACGAGGTGATATTGCACGACTACAGCGCTGCACTTCCCATATAACGGTATGTAACGATACCTGCTCATTCATTATGATAAATGAACGATTTTCAACGACTTCTTACAGGGCTCCGAAGGATCCTTACCTCGAGTCAAACCTTTCAAATATGCCTATGAAAAAGAAATTGTCCTCTATGCATACTTTAAGAAACTCGATTATTTCGCAACCGAATGCGTGTACGCCCCAGATGCATACCGCGGACATGCAAGAGCACTGGTAAAAGATCTGGAAGCGTTAAGGTCGACGTCCATCATTGACATTATTCACGCCGGTAAAGAGTACTATTGGCTTTTCGTGGAAAAATGTACATTTTTAACCGAAAGTCATTAATAATTTAGGAGAGCAGTTAGCTGTAAAAGACGGTATCAAACTACCAACGCAAGGCTTGTGCAGCTCATGTGGATATGTGTCTAGTAATATTATATGCAAAGCTTGCGTGTTATTAGAAGGATTAAATAGAGGAAAACCGAAATTAGCCGTCGGGAAAAGTAACAAAGCATTGGCTGAAATATTGGCTGACCGATTGGAGAATGGAGTCGTCTTAAAAAAAACCCAAGACCAGTTTTAGAACCATTTTTGAGAGAAAATGTGAGGCCGTTAGGAAAATTTGCAAATACAGAATTTCAAATACATGCCAACCACAAAATTTACTATCGAGGTATCATTCAATGGTGATTAACGTCAGTTTTATTTTCCTAGTTTGGGATCATGCTACCATGCAGCTCGGAATGCTTATCTCTCTTAAGACATTACTTACGTTAAAAATTAAGTCTGGATTTAAAAAAACATTTCTTTATTAATTACGCTGTGAGTAGCATAGTCAGAGATGACCATAGTGAACTGTACCGTAGTGAGCCGTACACGCCAACAAAAAATAACAGCATTCAAATTTCTTTTGAAGTTTTAAAATTTCTTCGCTTATGTTGAAACACTGCTGCGTTGTGATCTCGTTTGCAATATCTACATCTTATTCTATTGCTACATCAACGTCATTGATGTCTATCTTGTTAGATCAATAAATTAGTATGTATATTATTGATTATTCATTTAAATTCACTAGAAGAGAGAAAGTATAAGATTTGCGAAATGATGACAATAAAAGTTTCACTTAAAGCAAATGGAAGAAAACTAATCTATAAAGGATTCATCGAATGTTAATATTCTGTTTCAAAACGCGCTTGTTCATAAGCCGCTTACTGGAAATAAGCCAAATTATAACAAGAACCATCCTAGTTCCGTTTTAGATGGTTAACATTTTTTTTTAAATCTTGATTTATATAGTTTTCTATTTAGTGACCGTTACAACATGTTGTGCACAGTTGTGCACAATCAACACAGATTGTTCCTAGCATTACACAGAAACTACAGCATTCACAACAAGCAGCAAGCGGGACGCAGAAGTTCTCGTTGCAGCAGAAACAGCGTTTTGGTTTAGTCCTATCGCTGTCGAGAGGCAGGCCTGTTCCTGTTGCTTCACCAGGTTCTGGCTGTTGCGTCACGACCTCGCCTGACGCAGTATTGTCGGTCTTGTTCTGTTACGACCAATGAATAAATTGGCTTCGTCAACTCCTGTTTAATTGAAACTAACAAGCAAGCCGAGAAAATCACACGCTTAAAACGAGTACATAAAGAATTTTCTTACACCGGCCATTCGGATATCCACTGTCGTAGAATGATGACAAATTCGGTATAATTTCCGTACCCACTCGTGTTACGGGTGACCAATTCGTTTAAGAACATGAGTTCCTTCATGTATTATTTAAAATTGATTGAAGAAATAATTCTACATATTACACTGATGTGCTTAAGTTTGAAGAGCAGTTGTTGACGGCACGCTCACGGCTCACTAACACAAAACGAGTTGCGCTCTTGAGGACAGATTTTTTTTCTTGTCGCGCCCTGGAATGACACTATCCCCCATAGCAGTCGGTCATGGCATTGGCTCCCATACTGGTTTCAATCTCTGGTTTCATTAGAAAGCTTTCTCAATACGCCATTCGCGCAACGTTTCGAGTTGTATGCGGAATGGTCGTCACGTGACTGTTTCCTCAAAATTCCGGTTTACCGTGGCGTAGTCGCGCGTCTAACCATTCTATATAAATATTTTAAAAAAAACTATTGCCCAATTTAATGCGGTTTAGTAAATGATTGATTCAGTTGTTTCGCTGCGTTGATTTAATTTTATTGGTTGATTTGCGCCATTGATTCATTGTTGGTGAGTTTTAATTTAGGTTAAACATTGGTTTATTGTTTATTTAACGCAGATTCCACCATTTAAAAAATGTTTGTTTTGACCGCTAAACGGCACCTCATACTCACACGATTTCTTCCAAATATTGACCATACCATACACATTAATGTGTATGGTTTTGTAGTCATACAAGCGAACAACGACAAAATCTCCATCTTAAATTTTTTCGAAAGATGGAATGATTAATATTTAAATGGCAAATGAACGCGTGACCTAGTGATCACACTTCAAAAGTTTGCGTTTTTTCAGGTTCCGCTGTATGCGGCCAAGCGGGTCCAAACAGGCAAACACCACGTAACAGAATAACAGGAATTAGCTTTAGGTTTGTTATAAATCATATATCCACGTGTTTTATTGTTACTATTGTTTTTTCTTATTGTTCAAAAATGCATACCGGTACAGCAAGTTTAAATGGTACAAGAATAATTAGTTCAAAATATGTACAATTAAGAATCGCGACAAAACAGGTTAGTCTTTTCCTAAATTGTTCCGTTTGTTCCGCGATATCGAATATGCGAGGACATGAGGCGCGAGCAACGTGAACGTAAAGTTGATTAGATTTCTTTAAAACTGGAAATCCAGAGCTAAGTTTGTTCCAAATGTGTGCGCCAATGACGTCCTCTTCCCACTCAAATTTCTCATCTGTCATGTTAGAAAAATATTGCTTCCACCCAGGATAGTAGATTGGAAAGAATGATCGTGGAGGTAAAAACCCAAACCCATCGCAGATTTCTGGTGTCATCAAACCTATTCTGATAACGTTGCACCATCTCTGAAGAATGCGCACCACTAAAGCCGGTCCGTTGTGGGCCCATTCGTTCCTTCTACAAATTTTGGAATATTATAAAAATTTAAAATAAAATGTGCCGACCTTTTTAGCTTTAGCTATTTAATTACTAGTTTTCATATTTACAATATTTTGATCATTATTAATACCTGTAGGTGGTTGCAAATTCTTCGACAGCTTTTTCCATTATGATTTTATGTTGATCATCAGTATGAATGACACAGCTCCCGAGATCGTTGGTGGACTCGGCCACAAAAAAGTTTTGGTAAGATGTTACTGAACGGATGTGAATTACGTCCAAGTCAAAGTAGTAACCACTATACTTAGAATCTTAGATAGACTCAGAAAACGAAGAGCATCGCTCAGATGCGACACAGCAAAGGGACCAGTTTTCCAGTTGGTACAAAAATACCAACGCTCTAGTGGGGTGTTGACAATGTAGTCGTCTAGATTAATATTGTGGATTTGTACGTTAGGATAATATTTGTGAAGCGTTTTCATCGTTGGAGAATTGATATCCAAGTTTGAACCAGTCATGAGTAAGTGTATAGTCAAATTAGGATTATGGTAGGCTACTAGTGATTCGACGGCGCAGGCTTGTCGGAAATCAAGGTAAGGCGAGCCTGAGGTCTCGTGAAGGAAAGCTTTATCCTGGGTATAGTTCAACTGGTCAATATTTGGAAATACAGAAACTGAACATGGCCAAACGCAACTTCGTCGTCCGCACACATCAGTAGACTCATTTTCGCTGCCGAGGTTTGTAAAACAACACATAGAACGTTTAGATCCAAGTCTCTCCAATTGCATTGCATTCATCTGAGGGAATCAAAATTATTTTAAGCTAATAATAAGGTCAAAAAGTATATCGGAAAGAATTACCATATGTGGAGTAAAAACAAACTTGGCGTGACAATCATATGCAATTTTCAGCGTAATTGGCACAAGGAAGAATACTGCGACAATGACCGGGCGTTGAAAAAATTGTTCTGCTATGGATTTTAGGGAATGCATGACAAGGATTGCCTATATTCTATAGTGAAGTGTACAAATACGTAATGCGTGGTTCTCAAATAGGACCCTAATTTGTATATCAGGCAATCACTGTGAGCGACATGCAGTTTTTTATGGAACGCCAAATGACGACATTAAATAATATATGCGCTAGCTTGAGTTTTTCGTCTACTAATTTGAATTTTCCCCTCAAATAATACATATTGTATACCAGTTTACTACACAATATATACGGGAAAAAAATATAAAAGGGAATTCGGTTCCACCCAACCCGAACCGCCAGAAAACCGGAAGTCCGAAACCAATGCCGACGAGGAGTCTTGTCGCCTGCTGATCACAAGATTCACAACAAAAAAGTAGATTTTACTTAAAAATCAATTTGTTTTTCCAGTGTGGTCTAATCCACACCTAACCATTTAGAAAATAAACACGCTCCTGAAATGGAAGGTGCAAAAGGGCCCGATTTGGACCCGTTATCTGCCAAGCCTGCGGCAAACGCTACTCACGCGCTTTCCCGAGAAGTTTGTGGTACGGTTCGGGAATCGCCATTACTATTCGAGAACAATTCGAGATTCGTACAACAAAAAAATCTTCTAAGGTTGTGAGTCGCAAATCTACTTTGTTGTTGATGTGAATCTTGTGATCAGCAGGCGACAAGACTCCTCGTCGGCATTGGTTTCGGTTTTCTGGGGGTTCGGGGGGGGGGGGGGGACGATTTCCCTTTTGAGTGGGGTAAAAGGGCACGCTAGATGGCGGCTTATATACTATATATTATTTTGTGCGGGAGTAAGAATACGTATGTACGATATTGTAGTTGTAGGTAGCGTTTGCACGCCATAAGGTACCCGAAGGGCGAAGGGGGGAGAACGTATCTTTATATTCTTTACACATGTTTAAGAATTATTGTTTGGTAAAATACTTGGAAATTTAGAAAAAAAAAATAATTGGAAAAAGGCAAATATATATATAGATATTATGAAGTGCGTTTCTCGGGGGAGTGAGTGGGATGGTGCGGGTCTCGTGGGTCGTCCGTTGGGGGGCGAAGCCCCCCAACGGCCTCCCCACTCGCTCCCCCGTGTGCAGATTTTCTGTGTTAATTGATGATCTTGATAGCGGAGTTCATACTTGATCTATTTGAACCTTAAAGCGTGATAGTGATTTATAGAATAAAATGCCGATCGTAAGATGGTGTGAGGGAACGGAGCAGCGCTTTTTCCTCACCCACCTAATTTGAAATTATTGCGATCGCCCGTGCTCGCGCAGTCGTGATTCTATTCAAAGCATCAAGATTTTCCCAATCGTTCCCATCATCCTGTAGGCTACATCCTATTGAAATGACCATGGGTCTATTATACCAGTGTCCGTTTTTCCCGTCTTCATGGGCCCCATACAGCCATGACAAACAGGCTCCTCCTTATTATGGCAGCCATCCAACATCTTCTGATGTTCTAGATCTGGGAAGGAATAATTCACTTCAAGCTTACGCCAGCTGTAAGCTGCGGAAGTCGAAATGTGGAATGCTTCGTCTGTAATCGGCATCTACCCCCAGCTCCTCCTCCAAGTTTAGGCCCACGCCCACCCCAAAATGATGAGGAACGCTAGATGGGTCGAGTGGTGAGATGTATTAACGGAGCGAAAAGTGATCTGATAATACCAAGTCGCTAAAAGAATCTGGGTAATAAATGTTTTAGTCATATGGCGTTCCATATTAAACTTTTTCCTTGCTGATAGAGGCGCTAGGAGTAAATAAATTCAAAATACCTTTTTTAAAAAGTAACTTAATTTTTTATTGCAAATAACACTAGTTATTATTGCTATCAAGTTGGTAGACTAGATAGATACGCCACCAATAGAAAAGTCAAATTTCAAACTCGATTTCGCTATGTTTAATGCGAAGCGTCATGTTCCTTTTTTCAATTTAGTGTACCATCCAAATAGTCAGTAAAATATGCTTATTTTTCATTCAAGTGTAATACCAGAGATGAAGGGATTACCCTTCTTCTCTGTGTAATACGGTAACTTAGGACGGACGACCCACGAGGTCCCGTGAGTTAACGCAATTCTAATCTAATTAATGCATACTTGTAGTTGCATTTTTGATTTTCCAGATTATTTAATTTATAAAGCACTTTACCTCATACTTCCAAACATTTGTTATGAAAATATACTTCTTTCATTGAGTTACTTCTTTGAAAATTCCCCACTTTTGCTCGAATTGTCACGCATCATCTGCCGTTTTGCATTACGTAGTATATTTATGCTACATGGCGGTAGATAACACTTCCAGTTTCAACCCCATACCGTCCATACCCTCCGGGAACTTGGCGACGTAAGTCGCTTGACCAAATCTAGGCATTTTGATTAACTTACAACGATGGAAAAGACGTTGAAATGGAATAATTTCCCGCAAAAAAAGCAGCGCCATCTGTATTCCATAAAAAATCACAACATTCAGCGCCACCCGAGTGGGAAAACGACAACTTAGCGACCTACGGGGTATAGAAGATATCTGTATTGCCTGGTATACGACAAACGTAAACAGAAGCGGTGGCTTCCCCACACGGGTGGCCTCGCGACAACGTCTGCTTTTATTTCGTCTGCTTCCCTTTATATGTAAAAGCCCTCTCTCTCAAGCTGAGAGAAAAGGGCTTTACATGCATTCGGGTGCAGACGAAATAAAAGTGGCGTTGTTGTGCATTACGCTTGACGGATACGGGCAATACAGATATCTTCTATACGTCTCCGTTCCCAGAATTTCCCACAGCTGTAATATTTATTTACAATAAATATTCGTTGACTGACACCTGTTGGGAAGGGGAGGGACCCCGCACAGAACAGAACTTTTACACTGTTGCGAGACGGCTCGCACAGTTGGCGAGGTTACTCGCACACCATGCGATTTAACTCGCACAAATACTTACGATTCTACTTTTACCATAAGAGCCCATGTAAACAGACGAGATAACTTGCACAAACTGTTTTCTCCATATATTCCCATCAAATTCATATAATTTTCAGGTATTCTGTTGACGGCGTCAAGACAGAAACACAGAACCTCAACTGCATGTAAAATTTAACATGTAACATTTTTGGTGTGCGGAGTCTGATACGAGCAGCAAATAGCAATCATTTTTTGGATTGGACGGATTTATATTTAAGTCAAAATCCAAAAGTAATACGTAAGACGAAGTCTGTGTAAATGCCGGTGATTTAGGACGGGGACCATTTAGGACGGTTCAAATGACCCAACGGTTTAGGATGGTACATTTAGGAGTCAGGATGCGTTAGGATGCTACAATAAAAACTGAATTCTGAGATTATATTAATTCTAACTCTATCTCCGTCATCCACATGAATTTTGTAATATTTTATAGCGTTTAAAGTTTAGTTCGAGCATTTTTGTTTTCTTTGGCTGAAAGGTAGCCTCCGGCCGGCCGCTCTTTCGCCGTTGAGGGCTCCCCCTTTTCTCCGTATCAAGACCCCCTTCTCGCAAGTATTATAAATTAAACTGTAACAATCCTTTTAAATTATATTCACTTGTTACAAGCGCTTTTCTGGCTTCTCTCGTTCATTTGCAAAACTAAACATTTTCCGAAAGACCTTTACTTTTATTTCTTTCTACTAAACAAAAACACATGTAATGTAAAACATGGATAGTATGAATCAATGTGTCTATACTAAACCCGTGGAAAAGCGTTTTGTTTGTCAAAGTAGGAAGAAGGGTTCTAATAACGTTGACTGGGGTAGTACAACCATGGCGATTTATTGGTTGAAGCAAAATTTAGCAAAATTTAACTTTCGTGGCCGTCAGCTTTCCAATTCGAGATATTTCACTTGAAGCGATTACATACCATTTCGGTACAAGGAAGCACAAGTATTCTTCGTGACTTCGACCCCCAACGACCTTTCTAAGTCGCTAGGTGTGTGAACAACACAAATATTCGACGAAGCCGTAACATTCTCTTCAATGAAAGTGTGAGACTCGCACTCAAAATTCTCATCTACAATCACGTACATGTAACTGTGATTGAGTGAAATTTCCCTGAAACAAATTCATTGTGTTTTCTTTAAGAAATTTAAGAGATTAATATTTAATAAATAAAGGCGCTTACTTGGACGTTTCTTTTGACATTTTGCTCAAAAAAAGGGGGGAAATTCCGTCCGTTTCCTGGCGGAAGATGTAGAAGACATCCCACCGGTTGTCGCCCGACCAATCCAGCACCAATGATCCGTTAAGAGTTTTCCCTGTCACTGTGAGTGTTCAAGTTCAGCGACGCCCTCGGCAGCCAGGGATAATTTATCATAACTAGCAAAATTCAAATACATTCACTCGATTTTTTAATTAACGGCAAAAAATTTATAAATTTACCATCAGTTTTGGTCGACATTGAGTTCATTGTTTTTGATGTTCATGGCGACAATGACGATCCTGTCGGCCACTTCAGGGCTAATTTTAAATACTACGGGCTGTTGGATTAAGAGCACTTGGACAATCGGGTAATTAGCGTGAAGAAAGTCGCTGCGATTCTAGCAGCCGTCTTCACACATCACGCACACAGATTCAATCTCGGATGACTGGCTTTGTAGGATCTATTTGTGTAACAATAAAGAACTTAAGAAATATAGACCACTGGGCTAAAATTTTGAACGGTTCACCTTGATACACTTCATTTGTTTTTTCAACAATGTAGTCCAGAAGATTCACAAGAACTCAACAAGTCAGATTCCAAGAGATGGACGTTAAAGTCTTTCAGATTGCCGACATAAGCCACTTCTAGGGGTTTCGTCATGCCTGATAAGAATTTCTGTTTTGGGTCGGTAATTGGTAATGGGGCTTGAATGGCTGCTTCCGTTTTTGGGACATTCTGCCACGGGGGCAGAAACAGGAGACAATGTAGCTGGTGGCGAAACTACCTGTTTCTCGACCGGATAGGATCTTGTCTTATGAAACCGGTTTGGCTTTTGGACCCTTACGAGTCAGTTGACGGTTGAAGCCGACCGCCAGTTGATATTGTTGTTGGACTTTGTTTGGTTTGCCGTGCTCTCTTCCATTGTATCCTGCAGTGGAGAAACTAATTTTGTTAGACCTGGACTTGATTTGAGTTTTAAAAAATATGAAAAGAGAAGGATTAGTTCAGTATGTTTCTTGAATGTTATTGGGGAGGACCTACTGGTTTCAGCTGAGCTGGTGGACTTGAGAATGGAACTTAAGTATCAAAGATCTTGGTCAATCAATTGTATCAATGTCTTTGTTTCGAGGATGGTCTGCAAATCAACACATTTGCCAATCTTCAAGTCTTCCAGAATCCACAAAGTAAACTTGATACTAGTCACCATAAACATTTGCTGCTGTTAACTAGTCTTCTAGATATGTCTGATACTGTATGAATGAAATCCAACAGAATCTGGTGAGTTAAATTCACCAAATTGACAGCCAAGAAACCAATATTCGCATGTTCTTTGTGACACGTTGGATGAATAGCCAGATGCGAAGCACTGCACACTTGCACAGGCAGACCATCAACACACTTGCCAATCTTTATCCAATCTTTAATTTGACACAAAAATACAAAAACTAGGAAAATATAAGAGGTAAATAAGAAGATAGGGAGAAAAATTGGGGAAAATAAGAAGAAGAAATTAAAGAAAAAAAAAGAAGAAATAGAAAAAAAGGATAAAAGAAGAAAGTAAAAAAGGGGAAAAAATCTGTGAAAAAAACTCGAATCGATAGCAGCTCATCGGTTTAGTGGAATTCTTAAACGAGACACCGTTTTGCGTGACCCTCCCTCTGGTCGACAAACTTGTCCATCGTGGAATGATAACAGCAGCAAACGCTTATGGTGACCAGTGCTAAGTTTACTTTGTGGATTCTGGAAATCAAGACTTTCAAAAATTATTCAACACTCTTTGAGCGAGGGAAACCTGACGAACAGTTCGGCCAAGCTTGAAGGTACATTACTGTGAGCATTTTTGGGCAAACATTGGGCACTGTCGTTATAGTACTCACCTTACTCTTGTAATGTGTCCCTTATGTTATCAATCAGCGAAATTGAGTGTTGATCAATATTCAAATCCACCTAACTTCTCACGTGCTACTCACGTGTTATAACTACTAGGTACATATAGGCAATGGGCCTAGCAACTTGTCCAAGTCCAACTACACGACACAGCGACACTGGCTCGTGGCTCTGTTTTCAAATTCAAAAAGACAAAAACGGTTAAACGGAAGTTACTTAGTTACGGCTTACAGCTACTAACAACTACAAGACAGCTGACAGCACAGCACATGTTGATGTTGCCAGTTTGCTTTTTACTTTCCCTTTTTGCGCCTTTTTGAGCGAAAACAAAAAAAACTTGCAAAAACTTAAATTTCTTTTAAAAAACGTGTATTTTTTTCGGAAAAGGTGTAATAATCTCAAAATCCATGCAAAAACTTGCAAACTTGCAACAAAAAAATAAAACTTGTCAACTTGTCAAAAAACTTGCAAAACAAGTAAAAACTTGCAAAGTGGACACACTGGAAGCACTGCACACTTGCACAGGCAGACCATCAACACACTTGCCAATCTTCGAGTCTTGAATAATTTTTGAAAGTCTTGATTTCCAGAATCCACAAAGTAAACTTAGCACTGGTCACCATAAGCGTTTGCTGCTGTTATCATTCCACGATGGACAAGTTTGTCGACCAGAGGGAGGGTCACGCAAAACGGTGTCTCGTTTAAGAATTCCACTAAACCGATGAGCTGCTATCAATTCGAGTTTTTTTCACAGATTTTTTCCCCTTTTTTACTTTCTTCTTTTATCCTTTTTTTCTATTTCTTCTTTTTTTTTCTTTAATTTCTTCTTCTTATTTTCCCCAATTTTTCTCCCTATCTTCTTATTTACCTCTTATATTTTCCTAGTTTTTGTATTTTTGTGTCAAATTAAAGATTGGATAAAGATTGGCAAGTGTGTTGATGGTCTGCCTGTGCAAGTGTGCAGTGCTTCGCATCTGGCTATTCATCCAACGTGTCACAAAGAACATGCGAATATTGGTTTCTTGGCTGTCAATTTGGTGAATTTAACTCACCAGATTCTGTTGGATTTCATTCATACAGTATCAGACATATCTAGAAGACTAGTTAACAGCAGCAAATGTTTATGGTGACTAGTATCAAGTTTACTTTGTGGATTCTGGAAGACTTGAAGATTGGCAAATGTGTTGATTTGCAGACCATCCTCGAAACAAAGACATTGATACAATTGATTGACCAAGATCTTTGATACTTAAGTTCCATTCTCAAGTCCACCAGCTCAGCTGAAACCAGTAGGTCCTCCCCAATAACATTCAAGAAACATACTGAACTAATCCTTCTCTTTTCATATTTTTTAAAACTCAAATCAAGTCCAGGTCTAACAAAATTAGTTTCTCCACTGCAGGATACAATGGAAGAGAGCACGGCAAACCAAACAAAGTCCAACAACAATATCAACTGGCGGTCGGCTTCAACCGTCAACTGACTCGTAAGGGTCCAAAAGCCAAACCGGTTT
Source organism: Ceriodaphnia dubia (assembly GCA_022539655.2). Taxonomy (NCBI): domain Eukaryota; kingdom Metazoa; phylum Arthropoda; class Branchiopoda; order Diplostraca; family Daphniidae; genus Ceriodaphnia; species Ceriodaphnia dubia. Next base: position 913,839 of record JAKUCG020000200.1, on the reverse strand, counting down.
CATAAGACAAGATCCTATCCGGTCGAGAAACAGGTAGTTTCGCCACCAGCTACATTGTCTCCTGTTTCTGCCCCCGTGGCAGAATGTCCCAAAAACGGAAGCAGCCATTCAAGCCCCATTACCAATTACCGACCCAAAACAGAAATTCTTATCAGGCATGACGAAACCCCTAGAAGTGGCTTATGTCGGCAATCTGAAAGACTTTAACGTCCATCTCTTGGAATCTGACTTGTTGAGTTCTTGTGAATCTTCTGGACTACATTGTTGAAAAAACAAATGAAGTGTATCAAGGTGAACCGTTCAAAATTTTAGCCCAGTGGTCTATATTTCTTAAGTTCTTTATTGTTACACAAATAGATCCTACAAAGCCAGTCATCCGAGATTGAATCTGTGTGCGTGATGTGTGAAGACGGCTGCTAGAATCGCAGCGACTTTCTTCACGCTAATTACCCGATTGTCCAAGTGCTCTTAATCCAACAGCCCGTAGTATTTAAAATTAGCCCTGAAGTGGCCGACAGGATCGTCATTGTCGCCATGAACATCAAAAACAATGAACTCAATGTCGACCAAAACTGATGGTAAATTTATAAATTTTTTGCCGTTAATTAAAAAATCGAGTGAATGTATTTGAATTTTGCTAGTTATGATAAATTATCCCTGGCTGCCGAGGGCGTCGCTGAACTTGAACACTCACAGTGACAGGGAAAACTCTTAACGGATCATTGGTGCTGGATTGGTCGGGCGACAACCGGTGGGATGTCTTCTACATCTTCCGCCAGGAAACGGACGGAATTTCCCCCCTTTTTTGAGCAAAATGTCAAAAGAAACGTCCAAGTAAGCGCCTTTATTTATTAAATATTAATCTCTTAAATTTCTTAAAGAAAACACAATGAATTTGTTTCAGGGAAATTTCACTCAATCACAGTTACATGTACGTGATTGTAGATGAGAATTTTGAGTGCGAGTCTCACACTTTCATTGAAGAGAATGTTACGGCTTCGTCGAATATTTGTGTTGTTCACACACCTAGCGACTTAGAAAGGTCGTTGGGGGTCGAAGTCACGAAGAATACTTGTGCTTCCTTGTACCGAAATGGTATGTAATCGCTTCAAGTGAAATATCTCGAATTGGAAAGCTGACGGCCACGAAAGTTAAATTTTGCTACGTGCAAGCGAACAATAGGTTTAGTGAACCACTTGTTCAAATGGTCCTGGGTTAACTTGATGGTACAATTAACATGTGTTTTCCAGTTTCCAGAAACTGAAAGAAAACTAAAGTAGAAAAAAATACAGTCAGCTAATAGCAGTCTAGTCCCAGGCTGTCTTCAGCCTGGGACTAGACTGCCATAGCCAGTTACATTTTCACTTAAGCAACTCTTCTCGTGTGCCTCAGGCGTTGTGAGTGTGTGTGTGGGTGTGTGTGTTGGTGTGTTGTGGCTGAGGTGTCGTGTCTCGTCTGTCCTGTGTGCGTGTCTGTGCGTGTCTAAGATCGTCTGACGTGTGTTGCGACGAGACAAGCTCCCCTTTATTGCCCGGGGTGTTTTTTGAAGTCGCAACGCCCGCCACCTGAAACCATAAGCCACTTTCCACCCCCACCCGCCGGCTAGCCCCCGGCCGCAACGTCTCAAAGAGTCTCAAGGTCATTTTCAGAATGCCTGTTTGCAGTCTTGCAGATTATCGCTTGTATAAAGCACAACTGCAGAGGTTATGCTTCTATTTTCTACGTATTACCGTTCTTTATTTATTCCGGATTTAATTCCATACCATACCTCCGGGAAATTTGCGACGCAATTAAGTCGCTTGACACAATATTTCCCGCGTCAAACACCACTGTTTTTCACCCACTCCGGGGTAATTTTTTGAAAAGTCAATTACAAAATTAGTATCCCTCGCCTTTCAAAGTGAATTTTTACATATATACCAAAGCGAACTATTATTTCAGCAGAGGCGGATGTAGATGATTCTTTCCTGATGTAACCCAAAAGACATTCTTTAGGGAGGCCTTTTAATGACATAATTTTTAAGAGAATGACATTGTCTGTTATTCTAGATAACACGGAACATAAAGCTTACTTGTGAATGAAAAGATTTGTTTGAAGAGAACTGTTAAATTATCCGTTCTTATTAATTTGGATAATTTCACTGGTTAACGCTTGCTGGTCTAAATTATTAAATAATGTTATGTTACACTTGCCGTTTATACTCGCAGACTCACTAAAGTGAACAGCGACGTAGAAACACTATCCAGTGTTATCGTCAGGAGAAGTGTTCTATCTTTTTCTAGCTTTTTGTTCTATTCCGACAACTACCGTTATTAAAAAAGTAGCTTGCAGTACTCTATGGCCTCTATAGCTAGACAGCATTAGTTTTTTTAATACTTTATTTATAAAGTTACGGCGTACTCGGCAACCGCAATAGTGTCTCACTATTCCCAGTTTGCTGAGTACAAACCGAAACCTGGTACAAACAGTCAAAGTACGACAGGGAAGTGGAGCCAAAGACTTTTGAAGCAGCTGTCTTTGCAGCATGAACCTTCTGGTGTAACAAACTGTCGTACAAACTGCTGTAACAAGTTTTATCCAATTAAATGGATGGATCATTTTTCTGAGATAGCCGTCCTTAGGGAACTCGGCGAGCTGATTTGGATGCTAAGTCTTTTGGCAAGGGAGAAAAAAAAGTCAATCAAGTTTGTTTTTGTTTTTTTTTGGGGGGGGGGGAGGGAAGGGGGGGAGCCCCCCAAAATTGCGAAAAATTGCGCTTACTTAATTGCGTTTTACTTAATAAATTTTTGCGAACCAAGAAATCCATCCTCCCTTATTGTTGAAAGGGCAAATCATGTTGATGCGTTTAGAAGTAATAGACTGATTTTTTTTTAATGTTACAAAAATTAAGTTTAAAAAAAACTTATTTAAAACAAATTTTTCCTATTTTGAACATTATTTGCTGTTTTATTTTTTTAAACTCTACATTTTCAACTGCGAAGCCATTTTGCTACTCCGCATCAGAACTCCGCACTTTACCGACCCGTAGGATACTCCGCAGTCCGCACTTTACATTAAAAATTCCAAACTCAACCATACGTCTGCTAGCGAAAAAACTTGTTTGGCAAATGATGCTTACGTATTAATAGTATAACACTGCAAAAATTTAGGCCTTCGACAAAGAAATGTCTCTCTTAAATAATTTCGTAACCAACTTGCAACCAAGTAATACCAAACAGTTCCTGTGTGGATCTTATCTTCACATTCTACAACACGTTTTTTTACAGGCAAAGTTGTGAACACCGTTGTTCGTTGGGCATCAAAAAAAGCGGGCGGCTCTTCAAGAAATAGGAAAGGGCATGCTCCTGGTAAACGTAGAGGTATCAAAGCTCAAGATGGGAGTTATGTCACTCAAAGCAGCATTCTGTTACGCCAGCTCAACATTCGCTGCCATCCAGGGCTCAATGTAAGTTACTGCTACTTGTCTGCCAATTGTCCACCCATATTTCAAAATGGTATCTGTATTAAATCTTTCAGGTTGGGATTGGTAAAGATGGCAGCCTCTATGCTTTAGAACCAGGCAGGGTTCTTATAACATGTGAAAAATTTCAGCCCAACTTTGACAAATACTGGACAGAGCGGGTTTATGGTTCAAGAAAGGAGAACATTGCTAATGTGTACAAAAAATATTTTCATGTAATTCCTGATCCATTGGAACCCAAGTTCAAACTAGTTGATCAAATTTGATAACTTGCAGTGCTGATGTAGTTTACTAAATAAATTCAATTTATAAAATGTTGCCCATGAGGATGTATAAGGAAAACCAAATAACATCACGGAAGCTTCGGTGTATCCAACGTTTTCGAAAACATACTTCCCATATTTCAACATATAGATTTTTAGGGGAGGGGGAAATAAAACCATCTTCTAACTTTAAAAATTGCTGAGGGACGATGTACATCTCACTCTATAGGGATAACCTCAACCCCTTCCATTTCCAAGGACTGGTCCGCATCTTCCGATGCTTTAGATAACGCTTCCTTTGTACTCATCTTCATTAGAAAATTGGTCAATGGTGTGCTCTTAGGATCGCTCTTGGGTTTCTTGGTGGCGGAGGTCGGAACACTAATCAAGGTGATGCGTTTCTTGGTTTTCGGAGTTGAGTTTGGGGTTTGTTTAGCAGGTTCAGCAATAGTTTTCCTTGCTTCGGTAGGATTGGTTTCAGTCGGTGTGGAAACCCTTGGAGCTCCACTAGATGGCTGAGCAAATTTCTTGAGAAGTGAAACGCGCGGTGTCTTGGCAGGTGGAGTGTCTTCTTCTGTTCTGGAATCATCGGCTTTCCGTCCACGTTTTTTCGTCTCAGTAGCGAATTCCCAAGTGTTGATGGCGGACAGGTCGGTGAGATTGTAGCGTTCAAGAACATCGGCATTTACAATCCAACATGTTCTGCCATTCATCGTTCCAGCTTCAGTACACTTGGTCCATGATGCGATATCAGCAATTTTGGCCATAATTTGTGCTTTGGACGGACCTAAATACAAAGCAACGCACTTGTTAACAAAAAGTTTGAATAAAGCATCCGAATAATTATTATTACCGTTCTTGCTTTCTTCAGTTCGATTGCGCTCTAAATACAGAAGGAACTCTTTGATAATCGTGAGCTTGCTGTATGAACTACCATGGAGAACTCGTATAAGAGCAGGGATGTCAGTGTCATTCACAAGTCGCTTTGATGCCTTTTCACTTCGTGCCATTTCATCGCCTAATGGTGACTCCCCACTTTCACAGATCAGTTCGCTGCAACTGAGTCTGATAGGAGTGGTCGAAGAAAATACAACAGTAGCGTAGCGCTGGAGAACCTTCAGAAGTTGCGGTTCTTGGTTTAAGTCATCCAACCAGCAGCAGCCAATGAGGCTTGGTTTAATATGACACGTTTTCTCCTTCAATTCTCGTTCGAATTGCTCTTCTTTTAATTTAAGTTTTTCTTTGGCTGCGGATGGAGAAAGCGGTCGTTCGTCTTCATCTTTTTCTCCCTCTTCGTCACTCAAATATCCGTGTGGTACAAGGAATTCGTTGTCAACCTAAGTAGTAGTACAACTCTAGGTGATCTTATAAAAAAAGAAGAAAAAAAGGTTATGTACAGACCTCGTAATCATCAGCTGGCTCTTTCTCCTCGCCTTCGCCTTCACCTTCCGAGTCGGTCAGAGATTCTCCTGGTTCAACTTCTTCTTCCCACTCGTCATCAGAATCAATTTCGTAGTCGAATATAACCTAAGGGATTTTAATTACTATCTTTGTTGTTTGGGCTACTAGGGCTGGTTATTTGGAAGTCAATACCTCTTTTCCGAAGGGACGTCTAGGACCGACTGATTGACTAGTTTTCCCCCAAGTTCCCCAGTATGCAGGCCGCCGATTCTCACAGAATTTTAACAATTTAGCACGCATTCGGCGAGGTACAGCAGGAACAATGGTAACAATGTCTTCTCTATTAGTTGGAGCATCATCCTCATCTGCAATCGATAATATCTCTGAAACGTTTTTCTTTAATGTAGGGCTATATAGAGATTACCAATCACTTCGACGTCATTATCCTTATTTATTGGCCATGTAGCACCACATTTTCTCCCTTTACTGCCCCTGTATGAGTGTCGATTCTCCTTTGAAGATACTGGATTTTTAAGGATTCCATCCAAAATATCTTGTCTAACAGAGTCAAACTCGGTTCGTAAAATGGGCGCCAACTTCATGTTTTCTTTAATCTGTTATTTTAAATAAAATTATATAAGCTATTACGAAAAACAATTCAAGAAAATATATACCTGGAATGGTGGAAAGGCTAGAGTTGTATTCAAAGAAGTGTTGCTTCCTCGTTTGGCATCATCCTTAGCGGGTGTGGTTTTCTTTTGGGTGAAAAAATTTGTAAAAACTTGGGAGAGCCTTTCTTTTTTTCGCCGTTCTTCTTCCTCCTTTTTCTTTTTTTCATTTTCCTTTTCTTCTTCTTTCCGTTTTTTCTCTTCTTCTTTACGCCTTTTTTCAGCCTCTTTTTCTTCTTCTTTTTTCTTTCTCTCCTCTTCTTTGCGCTTTTTTTCTGCTTCTTTTTCTTCTTCCTTTTTCTTCTTTTCCTCTTCCTTTTTCTTTTTCTCAGCTTCTTTTTCCTCTTCTTTCTTCCTTTTTTCTTCTTCCTTTTCCTTTCGTAAACGTTCTTTTTCTGCCTTTTCTTCAGCCTTCTTTTTTTCTCTTTCCTATAAAAATTTAAGAGGATGTTAAATCATACAACTTATAGAGAACAACATCAACCACATTCAGCACCTCTTTCTCTTTCAGCCTTTCCAGCTTTTTCTTCTCTCGTTCAGATTGTTTGGGGGTTGATAGTTTAGCTGATGAATTTGTCTTATTCAATTCATCAACTGATACACGGCTTGCATCTAACTCACTGTCTTGGTCCTCATCTGCAAGGGATGCATCTGGGATGCTATTTGATTGATCTGAATCTTCAGCTAATGAATGAGACTTTGACGAATCATCAATCTCAATAACTTCTTTCAAATTTGTATCATTTTCAACAGATGAAACTTTAACAACTTTTTGATTAGTTTCAGTTGACACTTTGGGTTTGTTTGTTTCATTAACTTTAGGCACTATAGTTTTGTTGTCAACTGCTGAAAAAGGCAGTCTTGCTAAAAATATTAAAGAAAAAATATGTTACCTACATTATCAGAACATACAGCAGTTCACCTTCTTTGTTACCTTGAACAAGTTTCCGTCCTTTCGGGGTTTTCTGACTTTTCTCATCGTCGACTCCTACTCAAGACAAAAGCAACAATATTAGAAAATACATAATTTATGAATGCTGCGTGTCTCACCAGTTGCTGATACATCCGACACCCCACTCATTCTTTAGCTTCAGTGAGATTTGAAGCGTCGCAATGTCACCCAAAAAAATAAATAATACACTGGTTTCACTTCTTGTAGATGTAGAGAACAAACCAGTCGTCAATCGACAATGCTTCTGATCTGACCATTGGCGCCAGAATTCTCACATGTAGTACTGTCATTTTACGCTAGGCGGCATGTCTTCTTTGAAAATGACTTTCAGCGCGAGATGTTTACTATATTTCCGATCGTCCTTGAGAGCGATTGACATTGCAACATTATCTACATATTCTCCATCTTTAAGAACGCATTTCACTAAAATGTCCACTGCAGTCATGACGGGTTATGGTAGCGGTGCTGGAAAGCTGATATCAGGAAATGGGATTCCTACAGGAGTGAGTATAATAGCCTATTTAACGTGTCGAAGCAATTTAATTCTTACCATACTTTATTGGAATATAGGCTACGATAATTGATTTTCGTAGTGACACTGTTACTAAACCTGATCAAGAGATGAGAATTGCTATGATGAATGCTGATGTCGGAGATGATGTCTATGGAGAAGACCCTACCGTAAATGGTACTAATCAATGATTGTTTGTTTTGTATGTTGAGGCTCTCAGTTGTAACCTTAACCTTCAGAATTACAGGATCTGGCAGCAAAACTATTGGGAAAAGAAGCTGCCTTGTATGTTCCATCAGGAACCATGTCAAACTTGATTGCCCTCTTGACACATTGTAAATTGCGAGGAAGTGAAGCAATTGTTGGGGATGAGAGTCACATTCTACATTATGAACAAACTGGAGCAGCCCAAGTTTGTTTAATTGTCTGTTCTTAGAATATAAATTTAATTACCATTTCCATATTCTTTTTAGTTTGGTGGTATTAACCTCCGTGCTGTGAAAACATTTCCTGATGGTACTTTGGACTTGGATGAAATAAAAAGCAAGATACGCAACAGCAAAGATGCTCATCAGTCCCATTCAGTTTTACTGTGTTTGGAAAATACTCACAATCGTTGTGGCGGCAGGATTGTTCCACACGAATGGACTTTGAAGGTTTCTATTCATTCCTGAATCTCTGCTTCAACTAGAATTAATTGTAATCTCCTTCAATTTTTATTAAAGGCTAGTCAGCTGGCAAAAGAAAACGGCATGAAATTCCACTTAGACGGTGCTCGAATTTTCAACGCAGCTGTTGCTTTGGGAGTTCCGGTGTCCGAACTAGTCGAACCATTTGATTCAGTAAATTAACTATCAACATCTGACAATTGATCCAACAGTTAACTTACGTCATGTTCAATTAGGTGTCAGTGTGCCTCAGCAAAGGATTAGGGGCCCCGGTTGGGTCTCTAATCGTTGGATCAAAATCTTTTATCGAAGAAGCTCATCGTTGTCGAAAAGCTCTTGGAGGAGGTATGCGCCAAGCCGGAATCCTCGCTGCGGCTGGAATTTTGTCATTACAGAAAGGACCTGCTAGACTTGCTCAAGATCATACTTTCACCAAACAACTGGCCATCACAGCTCAAGAACTTGGGCAAGGCATCATAGAAGTGGATCTTGATTCTGTAGAAACGAACATGGTTATGTTAAAAGTCATGTCCCAATCTGGAGCAACCCCTAACTCGATTGTGGCACGACTCGCTAAATCCACGGAGAAAGAGATTGAGGCCCTAGGTCAAGATATTCGAATGTTGGCTTATCCTATGACGGCAACAAACGTAAGGATTGTGGTACATTGTAGTAACACACCGAAAGATATCAAGCTTGCTCAAGATAAATTGGGATATGTTCTTAAAGAATTCCGAAAGAACATCACAAACGGACATTAGTCAACATACACCAAAGTTTCGCCTCATGGATGCTGTATTCCATATATACCGTAAAACTACATAGATTGTATTGTAGATGGTTTTGGGAATCGGTCGAAAAGCAGTCATTTTGCTCGGTTGTTTCAGCCGTTACTCGTCTTCTGTTCATGTTTCAAAAAAATATACAATACCATTAGTTTCGTAATATCAAATTATGAAATAATATCAAAATACTTCATTTCATAAGAAAATTTCATTTTTAACCTTCCAGCGCGTTATTCCAATTCGCCACGTACAAACTGTTAGCAAACACAAAGCTAGCTGAACACGTTCACAAACACCAAAAGACTCGTTCGGTGATAAGGAAAGCCAAGCATCATACTTTGTTAGTAAGTACATTTCCCCGTGAACAAAGCAAGCACGCTTCACATGCCTTAATTTATTGAAATGCAGGGAAAGTTGCTTGGACGTGTTTATTTGATCAGAGCTATTAAAAAAACCACACCCAAGCGATCCAAGAAGCAAGCCAGTTCAACACGTTACAAATAGGTTGATTACAAACCTTCTCCTTCTTCGAAGAAAGCTTCATCGTCGCTCTCAAACGTATTATCCGGCACCTTATAAAGGCGAATGACGGGCTTGTTGGGATCCTTCACCAGCAAATACTTGCCGTCCTCTTCTTTCATACACAAATCGATAATACAGCGGAGTATGCCCCAAGCGTTGTCCATGTTAAGGTTGATTTGCGAGGCGAAATCTGACGGACGGAACTGCTGGGTTCCTAAGATTACGTGACGTGATGTATCGCGAAGATGCATCCGAGACACGTAACTAAAATAAATAGCAAATTAGAAAAAAATTGGAAAATAATCTTTCGGTTATTTTTCGAACCCAAATTTAATCCAATCAGAGTTGGCAAGCAATGCTTGAACAGTCCATTTCGCTAGTTTGCAGGCGTTATTTTTTAGTTCATTGGCTAAAACAGCACCCCGTTGTGTGTCCAATTTTTGGCGCCATTCAACTCCTCCCGACAACTGACAAAATGAAATAGACGGTTACATATCGTTCCTTATTGCTTTTACTTGTTTTTTTTTTTTAACGAAACGTGAACACACCCTCGAGTCCCACTCGTTTAGAGCTTTGATGTTGATGAACTGAGTATCGCCAGCCGAACCGGTAGTGACCGAATCGTGCTCGCAACGTGCTACCAAAACAATACCACCGTCCAAGTCCCATTTACGGTAGCGGTATGCCACAGAAGCCACCTCACCGACTTCATCCTCGGAAATGAAGGGATTAGGCTCTTCCATCTTGTACTTTTCTTCACCCTACAAAAAAAGAAAAGAAATTTTTAAATTTTGACGATGGATGTAAAAGATTTTACATACCATCTTTAGGACTTGTTGGGACAAATTGTGATTGATAAATGTTGCTTCCAACGCCAAATTGCGAGGACTGTTGATTCCTTCTTCTTGAGGAGGCTCATTAGATGTTTCAGAAACAGTAAGCAGATCTGTTTCAGAGAGACATTATTTAACCTCAATACTGTAATTATAATAACAAGCGTACGTACCAAATTCGGAATCGTCACGTTTGTCGAAAAACAGTTTGCCGCCAACTTTCTGGACGATAATGTCCCAGCTGTAGTTGGAACGAATACTGCACATCAAGGTGGCGAGAATGGAATCAGTAGCATACACGTTGCCTTCAGTCTTGGCCAACTAAAATTTTGTGATATTTTATTAAATTCATTTACGAAATCTGAAACGAATATTAAACTTACTTTACGGATAATGGGATCATCAGTAGTGGTGACCTTGTGGAAAATGCGATCGATTCTTTGTAGTCTTCGCTCATTTTTCACTGTAACGCGGTCATATTGTTTGTCGTAGAACTCCAATTCACCGCAAGTGAGTCTGTAATAAGGTGTTATTTATAGTAGCTAACAAATAATAAACATTTTAAGTAGGCGGCTGTTACTTACAAATCAGAGGCTTCTTTGCTTAAACGTAAGGAGAGCTTATTGAGCCTAGGAAAATCCATTTCTTCAATAATCTTCCATGATGGCTGAACAATTACTGAAGATTCACGATTCTTAATTTGAATTTGACCCTAAAATGGAAAAATTGGTATGCTTATAGAATTCTTCATTCTTCAAATGATTTGGATGTTACCTGGCGAGGACCTCGATTATTCCACTTGTTTCTAGTCTGCCTCATTCTGTTATCCTTCATTTTGGACCCTAAGTTAAAAAAAAAAACCAAACATGAAATTAGATACATCTCTTTAATTTTATTATAATACTACCTTTCAATGGCACTGGCTGAGAGTTTCTGAAGTTCTGTCTGCCTCTTGCCAGACGCTGATTACGAAGGAATCTTCCTCTAGCATACATTGGCCTAGGAGTCCTTGCAGTGTCCACAAGTTGGAAACTATTTTCTTCTTCATCATGGAGATAAGCATATTGGCTACCACCAGCTCCTCCAGCATATTTTCCACCACCACCATACTTGCGATCTTGAAATGAATAATTAATGCTGCTTCCACCAGCCCATTCTGACATCTGACATGAGAAATTTGAGGTAACTTGCATCGAATCATAAGGTAATAATCGTAAGTAAATTAACCTTGGAGAAAGGCTGGTAGGGCATGTCTTTGTATCGATCGGGAATACCTAAAGGACCCCATCCATCATTGTTGTCCTGAGTTGCTGGCGGAACAAAGTGCGCAGCCATGTTTTAAACTGTGTATCAAACGTGATAAAGACAAGGAAATAGCTTTCCAGATGTAAGCAGTCTCAAAGCGGTATCCAACAGAACCGGCTGACAGCTCACTAGTAAGAAGCTATGGCGGCCGCCATAGCGGATATGGTCCCAGCGTTGCCAGACGATGACTATCAAACTTGTTCTGTTTTCTTACAGAATTGAATTGCATTCTCTCATTCTCTACACTTCTACAGCTTTTAACGGCGTAAGAAGAGTCATGGCGCACGTAGATTAGTTAATCGTTATGAATTACTGGAGAATAACGTTAGCCAGAGTCATAATAGCGATGTTTAATGTTAATCAGTTTAATAAGCAGCATGTTCACCAACTTTATCTTCGATTCATAATGAAGTTTACCTCTATTTGCGGTCTTATGGTATACATAGCATTTTGAGCGTGCGCACGATTTCTTTAGGATCAACTTTGAAATACTAAGGGTGATCCGTGATTTACTCCGTTTTGTTTCAGATGATCATAGTGTTGTGTATAATAAAGATAATCTTTCTCATGAACAAGAAAACGCCACATGATGCTGTACAGGGCGAGTGTATTCTTTCAGCTTTTCAGAATAATTAGCCGTTCAATTGGATGTTTTCTAATGAGCCACTGTGCAATTATAGAGAACTATAGACTACACCATATTCGAACCTATTAAACATTTTACAATTCGTCGGCGAAGGGGACGTTGGTAAGATTGCCCACGGCAGCGACGGCTAGTTTGGCAGAAGCCAGCTGGGTAGCTACAGCATTGACATCAGCGATGGATGCTTTGTCGATGACAGAAAGAAGATCGGCAGGGGCACTGGATCGGATTAGCGATTGCAGTGATAACTCTTCCAATAAAGTGCCCGTGTTTTCTTGGGCCATCAGTAAATCAGCTTTAAGTTGAGCCTTTGCACGGCTCAATTGGCTGTCATCGACCTTGGCTGATCGCAAGACTTTAGCAGCGGCAGAGACAACCTTGCCGGCATCATTAGCAGGAGCGGCAGCCACGAAGCCAAAAAGTCCAGCGTCCGAGTAGTTCAAATTCAAAGCTGAAACTGCACCGGCACCCAACACAGCTTGGTTCAGTTTACCTGCCCCTGATCCATATTTCACCGGAACTCCTACAAACCCCAAATTTTTATTTAGCCAAAAGGATAACCCAACGAAAAAGAAACGTTCACCTGTTCCCAAGGTCCTTTGAAGGAGAGCAAAGGCAATGACGTTTTTGGTGTCAGCCAGGGAAGCTCCAGCAGCAGCAACAGCGATATATGCTAGCGGACTGCTTGTTTCCACACGGACTTCTCCTCCGTGCACTTTGGAAGCCGCCGATGAAGCAGGTTGTCCAGCTTTCAAAGCGAGACTTTGGGCATATGCAACCAAGCGATCGTGAGAAATACCCACTCCAACTACTGCAGCATTATCTGCACGCAAATTGGCCGCAACAAAGCTCTGCAGCAACTCGGAGGTGTGCTTTCCAACCAAATGTTGGGGACAGAAAAGGCTGTTAGCCAATCCAGTGCGGAAAGCTACTTTATGAAGAAGTTCAACAACTTGGGTCTGCAAACATAATAAAATTATAAAATAATAATACAATTATAAGCTGGCCCACCAAGACAAGAGAATTGTTATTTGTTATTATTGTTATACCTGTGGCTCAAGAGCAGCTAAATCTAGCTTGATCTTGTAAATATTGTCAGACAACTCCCAGGGTTTGAAAGTCTGCTGGGTAGCAGCATCACTCAACTTGGACAGAACACCATCACTACATTTTAACGATTACAATTAGTATATGTTTTGAATGGTGAAACATGGGCAACTTGCATGTTTTGACGAGTGGAATCCACAGAGTAGAGAATATGTTCACGACCAGAAGTGCAAGTAAGAGCAGCTCCAGCTTGGTTCAATGTTCGTGTGAGAGCAAACTGAGTAGAGTTCTTGGTACTCAAACTAGATGACATGCGTAAAAGATGAACTAATCCTTCCTTTCCAGCTGGTTCATTTCGGGGTCCAGCCCTAGTACAGGATAAATATGTTGTGAAAATGCTACTATAAAAAATTTATGGTAATTTTTACTTGAAAGCAATGCCGACACGGGAGAGGGGGGCATTTGTCTCGATAGAGGTAACAACAATGCCGTTGCTCAAAGTTGTAGTTTTCACTGGTTCTCTGGGAACCGGAGCGAATTCGGCGGCCGGTTTGGCGGCAGCTTGTGCAGCGAAGCCGCGCTGAGAGAATATGGGAAGTAAAACACTAGATTAGAGGATTTCATTAGAATTATAAAACAAAGATATTACTGTGGCTTTGACTGTCTGCGAGCTTAGGAATTTCGATGCCATTTTCCCGATTGCTAACCCCAAATCCACAGCTGATTCGTACTAGAATAATGGCGGACGTGAAGAAGACGGTGCTTAAAATCAGTTTGATGAAGCCTATTCTAGCTGGATCTTAGTTTTGAGCGGAGCAGGAGCGCCGAGCGCGGGCCGACAGGCGGCAGCCGAGTCGGGAGCGGGAGACAAGCATTTTGCTCACGTTAGTTCATCACGTTAGCAATAATCATCTCATTTTTTTTGTTTAATCGCTTTTACGTAACAAACGTAGCTAGTGCAGCTATAGCTTATTATAATCTGCTACCTTTGTAGCAATACTAACTCCTCCAACAAAACAAAATCAGAGAGTAATTCTTACCATCATAGTTCTGCTATCATCGTTTTCGTTTGCTTGTGTCCAGGTTGCAGAAACGATGTAGATGAATGGCCGAGTAACTATTAGTCTTGTTATCCGGGAATCGATATTTTTTCTGAATTGGCTTGGTGGAGGTAGCATATCGGAGAATCGAGAGTGTTAACGGTTAGTCTATACTACTCCGCATGGCAGAACTTTTTTAAAAATACTTTTCTGATGTACACACAGCTGCTCAAACATTCTCGTGAAAAAAAACAAAAAAAAACAACAGAACTTTCTCGCTTCTGTAGGAACATTTAACTACTGCCTTACGTTTCACCTAGCACGACCCACGCGACTACCAAGGCGACACATTTGTCATAATTTAGACAAGAGTTGTGGAATAAACATGACATTTTCAACTGCTGCGCAATTTCAGGAATCGAGCCGCTCCATAGTTTGGGAAGCGCCGTTCAAATCCCGTACGTAAATTGTTCCCTATTACTTTCTAAGTAATAAATTAGAATTTAAACAGTTGTTTTTTTTTCATTTTTGTGTCATTGTCAAACATTGTGTATTACAATAGAGAATTACCAACAAATACGTTTTACTTGGGCTTACGCTTACCAGCATTCCACTTATATTCTCCGAAATAACATAACTAGACTAAATGATCTTTAGTATCGAATATGTATCCTTTGATGATTTGAGTGATCTTAGTGTACAAGTTAATGTTTTACTCTGCACGCAATCCGTATATCTGGCTTTCTGATTAGTTACTATTAAAACTAAATAGCTAATAATAGCTTAACCTAATGATAAACTTAAACATTTTAAATTTAATTAAATTTAAAATGTTAACGTAACCCCATTTTCATGGATCCTGTTCAAATAAGTTGAAAAGCTGTTTTTCGCCAGACACAGCGCAAGTGGCAAAGCAGTACGGTAGTTCTGTCTGTATATAAACTTTTCGTGTGGTAGTTAAGTAGATGTTTTCACTACATCATGTCACGAACGGCCTGACAGCCATTTATTATTTCCGCGCCGTCTTTTCTGACAGCCTTGATGCCATGTTTGAGTTTCAGTTTATAATGTTGGATTTCTCATTTTAATGCTGGAACTTGTTGGAAGCTTTCGACTCCGTCTCATCCTCATACTTTTAACACTATTATTTATTTGACTTGAATGTATTAGCCAACCACCAAGTTCTTAGTATTACTGCTAATAAACAGACAATATTTGGAGATCCCAGTACGTGAAAAAATACTATATTAAGCTTAAACCGTCACAAATTTCGCTTTCAAAATATTTATGGTATTATGTTTAGTTAATATTTGTACTTTTTCTTATTTGCAGGAGTTCCATCGTGGAGATTTGTAACTATATTTTTTTTAGTTACTGCCCTCTGCAATTTTCCTACTACGGCTTCAGTCCTCCAAGACACACAAATTGCAGAGGTTGCAAATTATGTAACTGATGTAAACGCACTGGCAAAATTTTCTGTTGCGCTATATCAAGTAATCGATTTTCGGCCCTTTGCGGGAGTAAAAAATTAATTTTGTTTTCTCAGGCGATTGGAGCACATGTGGGCCCATTAGAAAATATTGTAATTTCCCCCTTAAGTGTTGCTACGGTTTTAAGTATGGCGGGTGTAGGTGCAAAAGGAAACACCTCTTTGCAACTTAAAAAAGCACTGGGTCTAACAAATTTCGATACCGAAAAAATCAGCAAAATTCTGGGCAGTCTTGTCCAAAGCATGATAAAGGTACATAATTAATTACCGTACATTGTCGGATACATCTTAGCAATTTTTTCTTCTGAAAGACAGGTCGATGGAAATTACACTCTCGAAGCCGCTAATCAGCTTTACGTGGCAGACAAGTTTCGACTCACTAACAAATTTCAGGTTACGCTAAAAGAAAGTTATGGGGCCAGTGCGCAGAGCGTTAATTTTGCTACTGATGCAAGTCAAACATACATAAATAAGTGGGTGGAAAATCTTACCCACCAGAAAATTAAGGAACTTCTCCCTCCAGGTTGCTTTACAATAATAATAAATTAAGATCTAATTTTTTTTTAAAAGCTGAGGGATTTATTTGTTTGTTCATTTAGGATCGGTGAATATAATGACCAATTTTGTCTTGCTAAATGCTATATATTTCAAAGGAAACTGGTTAAGGAAGTTTGATTCTTCTCTTACTAAAGTGGAATCTTTCTACTTGGCATCAAAATATGAGATAATCGACGTTGACATGATGCATATGGATGCCCTGTTTCGAACTGGATACATCGAGTCTGTAGATGCTCGGATGTTGGAGCTTCCTTACGCGGTTGTTCGAAATCTTTTTTCGGTGGAAAAAACATCAATATTCTTATACCAAAATTTTTCTGGGGCTTAGGGGGGCAAGTTGAGCATGTTTATCTTACTTCCGAACAGAATTGAAGGATTACCGAAATTGGAATCGAAAATGAACCAGGGTTTTTTGGAGGAAGCAATTGGAAATTTGGATGAGGCTGAAATGCATATAGCAATTCCAAAATTTAAACTAGAAGTCAATATCAAGCTGAAAGAAATACTGATAAGTATGGGGATGGCTGATCTATTTGACGAAGGGCTAGCAGACTTCTCTGGTATCTCGGAAAAAGATGGCCTTTATATTTCAGATATATTTCACACGTCGTTAATCGACGTCAACGAAGAGGGTAGTGAGGCAGCAGCTGCAACAGGTTTGTTTGCTCCCTATGTTTTCTTCCGATGTGCTTGTGGCCTTGTGCTTGTGCTTCTAACCTTCAAAATATGGCTGTATGGAAGACAATTTGATCTTTCGTATTCTTTTCGTAGCACGCACCACGATTTCGTTTTCATATCTCACGGATAGAAATGTTTACAGTGTATATATCGCTTTAGGGTCGCATTTGCTCTGCTATGCTCTTATTTGGTTTAATAAAATTTCAGTGCAATCTACTTATTAAACTTAATTCTTTATTCAAATATTTATTAATCGCAAGTACTGACTCTCTACAGTCAGAATGTGGATTGGACAATCCGTTTTTTTAATGTTATAAAAACAACGGCCGGCATGTCGGATTGACTGGGGTGGGCATGTTATGGGATGCTACTGTATGTCCCTTCTGCCTATTACGTGCACCACATATTTTTTCGCGCTTGTGGTTCTGTATCACGGAAAATTTCATTTTGGTAAAATCTTTCCCCCTTGGCCCCTTCCAATTCAAGAATCTACTTTTCGTGTTTTCTTTTTAGTTTTTTTTTTTAATTTTCACTGATAATAAGAAATAACCCAGCTTTACATTTTGGGATCTTTTATACTTACGTACCAATACGGTATTGGTTTGATTTATGATCTGATTTTGGCAACTTTTTACGACTCGATCTGATTTTGATTTAAATCGGTTTTACAATTGATCTTGACAACACTGCCAATACCTTACAAGTTTTAACCCGCCCCCCCCCCCCCGTCCGCTCGCTTAACCGCTTATTATTTTACTACAGTTGTACATCTTATAGTCCCAGTATTTCTTCTTCTGTGAACCGTTTCAGGGGAGCTTGAATATAATAACAATATTTAATCTTTTAGTAGGTAAAATGGCTAAAAGTAGCTTTGGTACACCCCCAGAATCTCCTCCGTTCTTCGCTGATCATCCCTTTTACTATTACATACGTGACAACGAAAAAAGATTTATTATTTTTTCCGGACGGTTGGTTCAACCTAATGTGAAACTGTAAATAATTTAAATGAAGAACGCTGTATTCTACAATAAATTGTTATCAGTCAATCAGAATCGACAGCTATGTCAACCGTATATAGCTAGCTAGTACGGTAGCTATAGAGCTACTGCAGCAGAAAACTTGGTTGTCTACTTGTCTGCGAGTGCCAGGTGCCAACGGGTATAGTCGGGCCGCTCCGACCGGGGTTGACATCGTTTTAAACAGCCGGCTTGACTCGAGGACGAGGAGTATAGCTACCCTATTCTGCCTCTCTGTTACGGTTCTGGCCACAGAAATATGACTGAAATACACAAGTAACACTCGTATACGTTTGTATACTTTTACAAAACAAAACAAAAAATAGCACTATTGCGTCTATGCGGAAATCACACCGGTAAAGTCAACAAAGTTTCATTTATATTAACAATATTACTCAAAATTACGTGAGGGAGCAGAAAATATTTTGGAATAATTGTGAGAATTTCCGTTTTTCAGCAACTTTGATTCTTTCTCTCTGATCGAGGGGTTGCAAATGAAATGAACTAAACTAAAAGGCGAAAAAGCTTGTATGTGTAATTTACGGAACAGTTGCAGCGCGTCCACTACATTGAAGAAAGACAACATTTCCGAAGCAACATCTTGAAAGGGAAAGGATAATTTTTAAACAGGCACGCTGGCAAACGTTACTAACAAATACGTTTGTAAATAAATTTTAAGTAAATTCTTAGCTAGATGGCAGGTCGGTCAGAGTTCTCAGAAAGTGACACCCCTTTACGGGCGTTACGGACTAGCCTGCGTCAAATAAGCGTTTTGGCAACCCAATCGCCTTCAAATTGCTGAACCCTACAATTGACTTAGTGTTGCAACTTTTAAGTGACTACTACGTTCCTTGCTTGTTAAAGATTGTGCACGAACTTATTCTTGTTTACAAATTAAAAATTGGTTACCTGTTTTTTTTTAAATCATCTAGCTCAAGTAACAATTTAAATCTATTAATAACATACAGTGCGACTTGAACCAGTATTACGTTAGTTATATTCTGTTATTCTTGTCGCTAGATCTGTCATATTAAATCCTGATTCACCTACCTGATCTAATCTGCCAGTTATTGATTTTTAGTCTTTGTAATATACTGGTATACTGAAATGGTCATTCTATAGCGTAATTGAAGCTTGGAATTCACTAGTAGCTGATACCAATTTTAATTTGATGCTTCTCACAATTGCAGTAGAAAAGTGGGTGTATATATATCCATATAATACTTCCATTTCTAGCTAGTCTTCAGTATTATTCAGTAAGAATTGGAATTTTTAAAATAAATATATTGAGTTACTGGAGTTTTCCTTCATCATCATTTTGTATTTATAATCATTTTATATGTTTTCAGGAAACCATAGGCTGTGCATGACAATACATCATGGCAGCTGAAATCAAGCCAGTTCCTACCCTTGCCACTTCAACTTCAGCTGTTCGATCAAACCAGAAGAAACCTATATTGATGCACAAGATTGAAGGTTATGAAGAAACTGTCAATCAAGCTGTCATTCTCCCTGGAGAGGATGGTGTTATTGCTGTGTGTGATGATAGGTAAACTAGTCAAATTCTTTTACAAGATGTATAGAAATGCTAATGCCATATCTGCCTCTCAGGTCTGTAAGAGTTTGGTTGAAACGAGATTCAGGACAGTTTTGGCCTTCAATTTGTCATTACATGCCATCTGGAGCAACATCTGTCTGCTACACCAAAGAAGTCTGGAGAGTCTTTGTTGGTCAAGAAAATGGCACAGTCTCGGTAATGTGTTACACATCGCGGAAAAAAGACAAAAAAAAAACATTGAACAAATTTATTGTACAGGAATTTGTGCTGGCTGAAGACTACAACTCACTTACTCACAAAAGGGACTATCTATCACACCACGCCCGAGTGACGCAAGTTCACCACGCACCGACTCCGTCTTGGATACTCAGCGTAGGCCGAG
Organism: Ceriodaphnia dubia; assembly: GCA_022539655.2. NCBI lineage: Eukaryota > Metazoa > Arthropoda > Branchiopoda > Diplostraca > Daphniidae > Ceriodaphnia > Ceriodaphnia dubia. Next base: position 894,059 of record JAKUCG020000200.1, on the reverse strand, counting down.
ATAAATGGTTTCAATACTATTGCGCGATTTCCGGCAAACGCCTCGGTGGCCACATCTGCCCCGCGTGGGCTTACTGTTTGGAGTAAAAAAAAATGCAACACTTACTCAACATTTTATATTTTAATTTAAAAAAGGGTTTATTTTTTATCAGATTCGATTTTGCCTCCCGACACGTTTTCGTAGGCGACGCCTCTGGTCAGATTACGATGTTAAAACTAGATCCCCAACCAGATTTAGCTACCAGCAATACAACAACCGAGCAGCAAGCTGTCGGTGTACAGCAAATTACCGTCTTTAAAGGCCATTCAGGTCCAGTACGTTCTTTAGCCTGGGATGCTGGCCATCAATTTCTGTTTTCTGGCAGCGAAGATAAAGGTATAATTGCCTGGGATATTGGCGGCCAGCAAGGAACGGCTTATGAGCTTCAAGGGCACAAGTAAGAAACCGTTGTGGCCATTAGTTTTTGTCGTTTATTATCTTTGTTACTGTATTGGAACTAGAAATAAAGTCATGTCCGTCTGTTTCTCTCCGACTGGTCGTAAACTGGTTTCTGGCGGAGAGGACTCAATGTTGTGGATATGGAACATGAAAGCCAAACGAACTGAGGTAAGTTGTCTTAATATACATTTTTCTAAAAAAGAACTTGGATTAAATTACACACACATTCGTAATGGTAGACCTCGGAATGGACCGAGTCCAGCACTTGCCAAAGATGCAGTCGCCCATTTTTTTGGAACTTGCGAGGGATGTTTGATCAACGTCAGTTAGGTGCGTATGGATGAAAACGCTAAATGTAATCTAAACGACTAATTCTAGCGAAACGTGTATTAGGTCTCCGGCAACATCACTGTCGCCAGTGTGGTCGAGCCGTTTGTGATGATTGCTCACCCCATCGCTCCGTCTTACCGGCAATCGGCTACGAATATGAGGTGCGTGTTTGCGTCGAATGCAACAAGAGCTTGAACGATGCCGACCGGGTTTCATTAGCCGTCTGCCAAGAAGCGAAGCACTCAATTCTATGGCTTCATTTAGACGAAGAGCGCGGTCGACTACTCACTTTAGGCCATGATCGTGTAAGCATGAATTTTTCAAACGGTGAAATAACAATAAGTTCCGGGAGCGATTTGTAATTGCATTCTGTCTTTAGATTATGAAGATCTGGGACGTTTCTTCCCTGCTGAAGAACGACGCTTGAGTAAAGTCGCTGATATATCATCTGGCTGTGATCGTCTAACGTCATCTACATTAACATTTATCCTACCCCACCCATCTACACAGCTATTTGTCATGTTCCATTCCAAAGCGTGGTTAGATATTGTATTTTCTTCGCTCTTGCCCTGCTCCTCACTTGTTATGTAAGGTAAGATTTGTGGATAATTAATATACGTTTAAATGAATATTTCATTTTTCTGTTCTTTTATGTGCTATACATGTAATAATCTGCCCTCTGCAGCTCCCTGCTCTCGGATGAGGAATCTAACGAGTTTCTTTTTGTTGTGTACGTACTCCTCAACGTGTGCGCCTTAAGCCCTTAATGTAAACCAGAATCAAGCTCTAATAAAATGCATTAAATGAGGAAGACATATACTATTAATTAGATTAATTATAACTTCAATTAAGTTGGTGACACCGTATGCAAACCAGGCAAATATTTACTTGTAATCATTTTAAAACCGAATTTTGGCTCGAGGCCCAACAACGAATGTAGAAAGTTCTCAAATTGGACTAGGTACACAAATTTTTTTTTTTTGCTTGTTTACCAATGAGCACATGGAGTAAGGAATTTTTGTTTAGAGAAAAATGTATTGCAGAAATTGTGGTTTAGAAAGAAGGGGTAGGATCACAGAACAATCATTAGAGGGAGGTGGGGGGTTTATTGTTGCTCGCTCATTGGCTGCGTCTCATAACCCATTCCCCAGGCGAGCCTTCTGCTTCGTGGGAAAGAGGGGTTCTGGTAAAACACGAAAGCGAAACACGGAATCGGATGTTAGTTTTCATCTTAAGCTCTCGGGACGGCTGCGCTGTCGGAAAATCATTTCAGTTTCAACAGCGAAGGCAAGTGGTTATTAGTTTTAGTGCTAGCTGTTACGTCTCCTGTTTTCTCCAGCTACATCCTGGGAATAGCACAAGATTTTTCCTCATCAAGTTTTATTCTACATCCTGCTATGTTTCATAATCAACAGCGTACGGGTAAGTGAAATTTTCTCATTCTGATTACAAGCTAGATAACTGAAATTTTCGATTATTTTTATGTATGTGCATACATGAAATTTAGATCTATTTAAATTGTGACTCAATTACGTTTAAGCGTTATAAGTGCAGGATTTGGTATATTGCTTCTGAATATACGTGGTCAGTTGAATCGCATTTTTATTATTTTGCCGCTGAGTATTTGCAATGTGTAATGACCTATTCTTTAATAGTTAAAATGGTCTAGTTGTCTCTATTGTTTCGTTTCTTTGTTTGAAGGACGAGCTTTGACTAAGAAGACAGTGACAACTCGTTCCGTAAGGGAATTTGTTGAAGACGACGAAGGTTACGGCACTTCTCCGACTACTGCAAGTCCTCGTTTGGACGGCAATGTTTTTACTTTTGTTGAACCACCTGTTTCATCTGCTTCGGTCAAGAATGTCGCTGCCGAAGATGACTGGTTGTCGTTGGAAAAAGATTTAAATCGAGTTCTCAACATGCAGCCGTTAACTGGACCATCTGTTAAGAATACGACTTCATTAAGCTCGAGTTCTATCAAAATGCCTGCAAGAAGTCTCGTAGCTTCATCTGGGAAACCATTTAGAGCAGTTAGCTGCCAATTTTGTTCCAAGAACGGAGAAATTCGCAGCGTGGTATGCTTTTTTTATGCTTTTGTAAATGCCAAATTAAAACTGGTATGATGTCTAATTATTAGGTGGAGTCGCATATACTACGCCATCCAGTTACGCGTTCCGTCATTTGTCCGGTGCTACGTAAGTACGTTTGCGAGATTTGCGGAGCTACAGGCGACAATGCGCACACCAAGTTTTATTGTGAGTCTTATTGCGACTGAGTATTGTTTATGGCCTGTTTTAATCTTATTCATCTGGTTATGTAGGTCCTCAGAATCGTTGCCGAAAGACGGCGCCTATGGCAATCCTATTGAAAACAACGCGCAATAATGCGACAGGCAAAAGGACTCACCCATAATTTTCTTAGACGAACCCAAATTGGTCGTCCTACATCGAAATGAAATGATATACTGTAGATGATTCACTAGTTGTCTTTCCCACATGAAATCCAGAAATTGCTTAATTTTAATCGTGATTTTTAAAATCAAACTGTCAACTGCAGTTTTGGAAATTAATATGATTACACTGCCTCACAAATAGAATACTTTCATTTTTACCCTACCTTCTTACTGCTTATTCCAGCCTTTGTGCTCGGACTGAGTAAAAGCTTCTGTAATTCGGAATCGAAAATCTAAGTCAAAGCACCAAAAGTCGTATGTAACGAGAAGAATTTCCCTGTTTAACTACTATGTTTAGTTGGGTTAAAACCCTAAGCACCGCAGACTTTCTGGGCATCTGGGTAGGTAGGGTGGGGGGGGGGCGCTGGGGCACAGGTAGGCGGAAACATTGGAATTTTACCCGAGGAAGGCCGTGAAGGCCCTGTGTAACACACATGGGTTGAGCAAAAGTATGTAGAGTTATAGATATATATAATCTCGTTGGGCATCAATGATAACAGTCGTCAACAAACGTTATCGGTTAAGGATCTGTACTGTTTTACCCTAGTCACGTATCTTTCACCAAAACAAGCTACAACTTTCTTTTCAAATCTTTGACTGTGTGTATCTGTGGTTTGTCAATGAATTTTTACAGAACGTTACAAAAAATAGCTCAGCTAACACCTCACAACAGCAATGGCATATTTAATAAAGGTATTTTCTTTCATTTATTTGAATATAGTGATTCCAAATTCACGTTTTAATTCTTCTTCATAGTCCGTAGCAAGCTGTGTTGCTCTCCGCTCAGTTCGCTTTGTTAACAGAAGTTTTGCTTCCAAATCGACTGGAGTTTCTTTTGGTAAATTTGTCTTTGTGAAAAGGCTATATGTATTTGTCATTATTTAAAATTTGTAATTTTTCTTATGTACGGTAACAGAATTATCTTCTGACCAGCTCGAAATTCAACAGCTAGCAAGAAAGTTTTCGAGAGAAGAAATTATTCCGGTTGCCTCTTATCATGACAAAACCGGAGAGTATCCCTGGGATATAATCAAGAAAGCTCATGGCTTGGGACTCATGAATCACCATATTGCAGAAGAGTTTGGTAATAGCCCACCAACAATTATAAATTGAGTTTTTAAAATATATCACTCATCATACTGACATGCAGGAGGATCGGGACTTGGATCCTTTGAATCCGCTATGATTATGGAAGAGTTTGGCTACGGATGCTGCGGGATTACAACAGCAATTGATGTCAACAATCTAGGAGTACGAATTCATTTTCATACAATTTTTTTTTTAATTCGGTAACATAAGTTCTCCATTCTACATATTTACAGCAAATTCCAGTTGTGCTGGCTGGTAACAAGGATCAAAAAAAGAAATACTTGGGTCGTATGACGGAAGCACCCTTAATTTGCGTATGTCAGAATAACATCATACCAGTTCATTTTGGAAAAGTGCATGACACCGGTTCATTTCAAATCCAATAGGCTTATTGTGTTACTGAACCGGGCGCTGGATCTGACGTAGCAAACATAAAGACCAAGGCTGTAAAAAAAGGAGATGACTATATCATAACGGGGCAGAAGATGTGGATCACTAACGCTGGACACGCCAACTGGTATTTTGTTCTAGCGCGCACAAATCCAGATCCTAAAGCTCCAGCAAGTAGTGCATTCACTGGCTTCATCGTTGACCGAGATACTCCTGGTGTTCACCCTGGCAAAAAGGTATTCTTCTTTTGCACCTGCAGAACCTAGTACCTCTAATTTTACTGAAATGAAAAAAAAAGAAAAAAACACACAAAAAACAAACAATTAAAACTGATCGACGAGTCGTCTTCAGGAGATTAACATGGGCCAAAGAGCTTCGGACACTCGTGGAATTACTTTCGAGGAAGTCGTTGTTCCAAAAGAGAATGTCTTAGTTGCTGAAGGCGCTGGTTTCAAAATAGCGATGGGAGCTTTCGACCGCACTCGACCTACAGTAAACTTATTACCATAGATTGCTTTCATGTTGCTATTTCATATTAATTATTAATTATTTTCCCAAACACAATGCATTTAGGTGGCATCTGGAGCTTGTGGATTAGCTCAGCGTGCTCTGGACGAGGCCACTAAATACGCCAAGGAGCGAAAAACTTTTGGCATCCCGATTTCGAACCACCAGCTTGTGATGAGCATGTTAGCTGAAATGGCTATGGGCATTGAGACCGCGCGATTGGCTTGGATGCGATCAAGTTGGGAATCGGATCAAGGTAGAAGAAACACCTACTATGCTTCCATAGCTAAAGCTTTGGCAGCTGATGTGGCTAACAAATGCGCCACCGATGCAGTTCAGGTAACAAAATCCCGTAGAATTTGTTTAACTTTTTTTCGTCACACTTTTATAACTACGCGTTTAGTATGGTGCATTAAGGCCCGGATGAAGAAAAGTTTTAAATTACTGGGTTAAAAAAACACTACCGGTATATTGAAAAAGATCGCATTAGGGCAATCCGAGGCATTAGATGGACAATCCTTAATGTTACAATCAAAGGTCTTAAATCCAAAGGCAATTATCTTATCTGAGAAACTGCTGTATCAATCGATAACAAAAGTGACGCTTGTCCGCGCTCGTCTAGATTCACATTTTGAAAGTTGTTCATCTTTTCATCCGTAGTTCAAAAGAAAAAAAACTGAAGAATGCAATCTATAATCAGCAATAAAGCGTCAAATGGGTATTAATCTAATTAAGTACTTTGACCATCAGTGAAGACCCCCCTGTAAATAAAGGCCTTACTAATGTGCATTACTGGCCCGCATGACCACATGTCCCTAATTAGCTCACATTATCTTCAAGAATTTTGAACTGAATATTATTAATGTGCATGAATTCATCGCATAAGTTCGAAGGGCTAACACAAAAGGTTTTTTTTAAAGAATATTTGCGTCTTTGTAGCTGTCCCGTTAAGGCACGGGCGCAGACGAAAGTAGAGCCATTTAGATATGGTCCTCTCGGTTTCATCTTAGTTAAAAGACGAGTTTGGTTTCCGCGCTCAATTTTTAAATTTGGAAGCGGGAGAGAGCTCAGTATTTTAAAAAACCGGTAAAAACAACGAGCGTAATTGCGCTCCGAGCGCGGCAAAACCCTGGTCCATTCAAAATATTTTACAGTCTGTATATGGTAAATTTATTTTATTTTAGACTGATTCTATACAATCTTTTAGATTTTTGGTGGTAACGGATTCAATACCGAATATCCAGTTGAAAAGCTGATGAGGGACGCAAAAATTTATCAAATTTACGAAGGAACTGCCCAAATCCAGCGTCTTATTATTGCTCGAGAACACATTGCTCGCTCGATCACTTCATCCTCTTAAATTTTTAGAAAGCCAGAATTCGTTGACATATATTATTGTCTTGCAAATTACATTTTGGCTGGACTGTGAAGTTCTCTCTTCGGTGAACTTTTCAATCTTTTACTTTTATTTTACATGAATATGAAAATGTAAAATTGTACGAAGCAATGAAAAATTAAATGAATGATAAAATGCACCTTAAAAATAATGTGGTATAATTCGAGATAAAGATTTTTTTCCAAATTTAAGGACAACTAACCCGGGTAGCAAAACAATACCGCCCCATTACTGTAGCGGTCTTGGCAAATCGTGTTACAATATTGGAATGCCGAAGGTAAAACGGACATGTACCGAAACTAAAAGCACACGCGGCCCAAGCGCTAGCCAACACGTAAAACATAACTTGGTACGATAATGGAAAATAGCATCTGGAGCGGTACTGGTTGGAAACATTTGGAGTTGCAAACGTAGTACGCTGTTGGACGAACAAACATGGTCAGTGTTGGTTTTTATGTATTCCCCCATGATTGCAAAAAAATTTTTACCTTCGTGGAGGCATAGATCACGGTAAGGGCTCATTGGAACTTAATTGCGGCGGCTTATTGTCTCCGTGATACTCAAAAATAGGACCTGAATTAGTTCTAGGATGATATCTTTGACATTAGACGTTGATGTTTAACTAAAGCGGCAGAAGCGCTTTAGCTAGGGACTTGATCTTAGGCGATCTAGTACAATTGCACGACGCCTGTTAGGGTGCAGAGCAATTCCGGCCTCGTCAGTTTTCTTCTTGAAAACTTCGGAAGTATTTGGAATATGCTCCGTTCAAAAACTAAACTACACGACCTTTCGGCCGCGCGTTTAATTAATGAGGGAAAAAAACGCTACTTATGTAATGGTTGTCAGGCCTGATATTGTGTACAAGGTACCACAAATAATCTACGTTAAATTAAGTAATTTAAGTACGGTTTTGTCAAGTTTATGGTAAAAATACGCTCGCGACCATATAAGAGATAATGCTCTAAAAAAATAAAATTTGAAAATGTCTTCGTTGGAAAATCAAGGCAACTTATTGGGTTATAACGCCATTTTTCTTTAGATTCAAACTAGAAGAGACGATAAACTTAATATGGCCCAACATTATTCCAATATTGTTTTGTTGATATTCGCAACGACCCCCCAAATAAACATTTGCGCGATCGCAAAGAATCAGTACTGGCAAAAAGTTATTTTTCAGTACTGGGGCGATTCTGTGTTGGAATAAAAACGACGCGTTAGGAAAACTGTGCAAAAACAGTTTTGTCCCGATATTGTCTTTGTAATATTGTCCAAGCACGTTTTCCATTACTGGAACAAAGTTGTTTTTAATTTTAAAAAACTGAACATGGTAAGTATTGGAAAATTGTCAAAAAACAGTTTTGTCGCGATATTGGAAATTCCTTTTTGTTTAAAGAAGGTTTTCCAGTAATGGAACAAATTTGTTTTGGTCTCGAAATTACAAATTAAGAAAATAAGTAAAAAACAGAACCGTAGCAATTTTGGAATACTTATATTGTAACAAAAACGAATTTCAGCGCTGGGACAGTACCGTTTCAATCTCAAAATCCCAAGATCTAAAAAACTGAGACCGCACCAATAAAGGACCATATTTAGTTTCACAGCTCCGGCATTTCAAACCAATATGTACTTTGGCCCATTGTGGTTCCAAAACTGTGTGCTACCCGGGTAATTGATAGTTTTTTTGTACTAAAAAAAGCTGAAAAATCGTTTGAAATACTTGAATAACTATAAAGCTTTACAAAATATACTACTGGTCGCGCGATTCCAAAAATAGGATAAAAAATTAAATGGCTTATGTAACTAAGTTTTTTATTTCCTCCCATCGAACAAAGACTGGATTTCTTCAGGGGATTTCCCTTTTGTTTCAGGTAAAATGAATAATCCAAATAATGCCCCGAATATACAACAAGTTCCGAACAACCAAAATGCTCCGGCGCTAGTAAGAGTTTCTTGTATACTGGCGAACGTTTTCGTAACCAAGAACGCTAGAAACCAATTAGTGAATGTGGCAATTGAAACACCGGGGCCTTTCACTTTAGCCGGGAGGATTTCGCTGGACATCAGCCATGGTACAGGGCCGGCTCCAATACCGAATGCAGCAATGAAAAGAATCAAAGAAAGTAACGGCAGCCAACCGAGAGATTCTACGACCGCTGGATCAGAAGACGGGTTTTCTTTCACGTAGAAGAAAGCCCCTAGTGCGAACAAGGAAATGCTCATAACCAACTCTGAAAGAACGAACAATGTTCGACGTCCTAGCCGTTCGACCAGTAAGGAAGAAGAGATGGTCACAACAAGCTAACATTTTTAGTTCAAATTAGTTACGGTAATTAATTAAGTGTTGTATCTGCATTATTTACTTGATCTAAATTAAGAAGAATGGCACAAACAAGTGCATCGAGCGTTGATCCCGCTGATTCAAAAATGGCCACAGCGTTGTAAACCGCCGCGTTAATACCCGAAAGCTGTTGGAGTACCATCAGGGTGACTGCCACTAACAATGGTTTCAGTGCCCATGGCAGCAACAGATCAGATGGAGTCGAAGTTTCGGTTAATTCCATGTTCAGTCGAGCTTCCATTTGAACCATTTCTGGCTCAATGTTATAGTCAGGTCCTCTTAACCATTTGAGAGCTTTCTTAGCATCTGATTTTCTCCCTTAGGTAGTGAATAAACTGTTTACAAGCCGCACTGGTGGCGTGAACATATTAATTAATTATACACAAACCTATTTTAATTAGATGATAAGGTGACTCTGGCACGAGAAACATGGCAACCAGAAGAATCAGAGGGACAACTGCTGAAATACCCGAAATTACGCGCCAATTGAACCAGCCCAAGAGACTGGTAACTAAAATACCAGCGCAAAGCATGGAGGAGAAAAACATCCCAAGCAATCCTCTCAAAGTGGGCATCGTAATTTCCACTGTTTTTCTCGTCGATAATGATAATTATCACTTCATGGATTTAACTATATACGACTCTGCCATTTGTTCGACTGTCTTACCTAAATAGGTTGGCGAAACGACCGAGCAGACACCTCCAGCAACGCCGCCTATACAACACATTACTAATGATTACTTAGCAGTTAAAGAATTTATTTAATTTTGTAATACTTACCAATAATCCTACCAACGTACAGCATGCCTAGAGTTGCATTCAAATTCAAAGCTTTTATTAATGTTAGATTCAGGAATCAAAGAAAATTAATTACTGGGATCAACAGCAGCTGCAATTAACAACCAGGCAAATAGATATGGCAGAGCCATGGTCATAAGTATGAATCTTCGTCCGAATTTGTCCATTAAAAATCCTGCACAAAGAGCCCCGATCAGAGCCCCCAAATTTGTCAGAGAGCCCACCCAAGACATCTCGTTGTCATCCAATTTCATGTACCAAACTATCGAAGTAATTATTTTGATTTTCAGTAATTAGAAAATTGATCTAGAAATTGGCACTTTTTCCATCATAAGTATACAATATATAAGCATACCGTTCGGTAATGTAACGGTATGTATACACATGTACACCCCTATAAATATACCGAAGTACCATACTGTTATTTAGCTCATCGTCAGTTAATGACGAAGAATTGCTTTGAAGCTGTGGCTGGACGGGTGAAGACCACCCTATACAGTTTCCAAGAATGAAAGCGCCAATGGTCCCTATTGGAGGTATAATATGTATAAAATTAAATCATTATCTTATCACCTATACAAACTCAATATATACTCATATTTACAGTCCTTTAATAGCTTCAGGTATTTATGTATGCGTTATGCTTTGATATAATTATATAATAACCTGCAAGTGCGGCTTTGATCTGAGGCTGCTTTGTTGCATAGCGATAGTCGATTTTTGAGTTGAGAATTTCTGTGCGTAAAGTAGAAGTATCCGTCTCCATCTCCTTAATTAACCCTTTTCTATAAATAAATTAGAGGATAATACTGCCCTTTTATAAAATAACTTTAAGAGAAAATGTGTTAATGATTAGTTAAAGAAAAACCAAATTAGAGAAAATGTGTAACGGGGTGATGATCAGTGAGCAATTACATTTAGGCATGAATATTATAACGATCACATCATTTGCATCTTTTCATTAAAACTGCATGCAAGCTTACGTATATGCGTGTTTTTGAATGTTTCAATAATAATCCTCGTTGCAGAGATCACAAAACTATCTTATTCATCTAAACTTTACAGGCAAGCTATTTGCTATTAGACATTGTAAAACAATACATTAGGAAGTTAGATAACGTACGAGGCTTGAAACAAATAACAAATGCCCATACTGATAAAAAAAGTACGACAGGCGTTTAAATTTCGATAAGCGTATTTAGACTTTGTTTCGCGCTGATCATTCAACGATCTGAGACTATTTACCTAAAAAATGCATTCTAAAAATTATTTAAAATACCAAATTGTGGTCAAGATTTCAATTCGTATCGCATTACTAAGAACGCACTACTAATTGGCATTTTATTTTTTTAGGCGGGAATCGTCAATCAACACTTGCTCTCCCGACAACCGTAGCTATAAGACCGAAACATGTTTATGTGCGACCGCTAAGAAAAACCTTGGTTCTGTTTTCTATGCACTAACCAATTGTTGAGCGCTGTGCGAGCTACGCGAAATGACAGTGGAGCTGACACATTGCGCGCCAGATCCAGAATATTTAAGTTATCACCCCAGATCTTACAGGGGGTAGCAAATAACCTTACAGTGTCGGAGCCAATAAACATTGTATAATTTCAAGGGCAAGTCAACGTGATCACGTTTTTTGGGTATGCATTATTTATGTATGTATTCTTTATTGTCAAATCAACACTTTTAACCAAAATCATTCTTACTTTTTAGTAGCATCACCCACTCGTCTTTTGAAGACAGTTCAACATACATAACCTCAGTCGATAATCATCTTTCGCTTTTAAAGAACTTAAAATCATGGTCAATTCTAACACAGTGAAAAAAAATTCGCGCATATTTTTTCTGGCTAATCTTTGCGTCGACGCTTATTACCAACTGCCATGGTAAATGAAAATTCTTCGTTGACAGGTCGTCTCCTTGACAACATGAGGGATGTAGAAGGGTCCAGGAATCCAGTATCTCGAGATTCTGTATTATCTTCCGGAGCAGATAATGATCGGAGTAATACACGTCCTCGGTTGACACTAATTTCTCTGGGTTGTTCCGTTTCCTCGATGGAAGGAAAAGAATGGGGGGCAAGAAGTTCATTCAATTCCACGTAACGCCCTTCTTCCATTTTAACACCTGATTAGACAAAACAATAAATAGCTTTCAATTTATTAACGAATGACTAAATTTAACTTACTGGGTTGGTTGGTTGGAATGGTTGGGCGCCTATAGTTTGAAAGGAGCACATGTCGGTGGCAATGGATTCCACGGACTGAATGAGAAAGATTGGGACAGGATCGTGAACGTAAATCACCTAGCAGATTTAGCGTAGTCAAAGATTGGCTTCTTACAAGCCGGGACGGATTGTGTTGGTTTGAGACAGGCGTATTGTCGGTGGTGGGTTCCCACATGGACGGGATTGTCTCAGTAGACCCCGCAGCCGATTCCTCTTCGGATCGCATCTCTCGATCCAAATCGAAGTCATTAGGATCCAAGCGGATCCTAGGATCTTCACTACTCATATGATAACGACCGACTGGCGTTGCTTCATTCAGGCAGTCTTCTTTTAGTGTAGCAAAACTGTACGTTTGGACTGACGACACCACTTGACTATACGGCGGGGGGAGGATGTTATCTTTAAAAGTAATTCTTCCTACTATCCCGCCATCATCAAGAGGCTCTATGGACACACTATTACGGCCTGCATTTCAGAAAGTATAGATTTAGTCTGTATATAAGAAACACAAAAAGGAAAAACAGTACCTTTCATATAATATGAAGCAAAGGCGACAAGAATAGCGGCGAGCAGGACGATTGCGGCGGATAAGGAAGTGAATTCATTCCAGGAAATAACGTAAGACGATATTAGCGGAACTTCCAATTGTTGATCGGCAGTTAGCGGATAGCACTTGTAAGAACGCCGCTGTCCGGTTAAATCTTCCGACTGATAACTGTAATATTATTTTTTAGCGATTTTTAAAGAATAAATTAAACAAACTCAATTAGGAATTCAATAGTTGTACGAACCCAGGAAGGCAAAGGCCACAATCGTCTTCGGTTTTTGCGCAGTTACGCGCATCAGCAGCTGTAGCGCGATTGAAAAGGCTTTGGCAGGGGACACACGTTTCACAAACCGTGCTCGACTGGTCGCAAAAACTAGTATCTGAACAATCTGCATCCCTAAAACACTATGACGGAAAGAATTTGTGAATATGCGGTGGTAGGTTTTTTGGTGGGTACTGAGTTGATAGTACCTCCTGCGATACGACGGCAGCATCTGCTAAATGATGGAAATGCCAGAGCAATACAATGCTGTAGCTCATCAAATGTACGAATACCACTCCCATGTTGGTAGTGTCCTGTAAATATGAGCGTTGTAAAATCTATTACATGCACGTGATAGAATTATTTTGATGTAAGCAAAACACTGTTTGTTAAAACAAATGCTGCCGACGAACGAATACAACTTCATCTAAGTATATATCCAACTCGCATGAAAGAAACCCAAGGTGCGAGGGGTATTTTATCCCCCATCAATTCCAGTTCCATATCGAACTTCGGCGAAACACCGCTGAAGACTAGGAACAACTAGAAGACTTTTTTAGAATTATGATGGCACACTGAAAAACAAAAGAGAAATCGAGACAAAATTGTTTACTGGGAGGAAGAGAAGATCCGTTGTTCGCGGTGCTATATAATAATCTTACTTTCGTTGCGTTGTGATGAGGCCGTCACGCGTGATGGTTAAGTGTTCAAGACTTTTAGAGACTGGTCGACGTTATGAATTTTGTTTCTTTGATTGCCATTTGTATTTTAATATTTTATATCAAGCTCAGCTATTACTTGGAAAAGCGAAACAGTTTACTGTGGTCGCTTTTGCAAGTGGAAAAAGACTTTTATTGTAAACAAGATTCAAAGTCCCTCCAGTGCAACCCATCAGCCGAACACTCTCGGTATGTATGGCTTCTTTGGGGACTCTCTTCGGGACCTTTCCATCTTCGCTCATTTTTCTTTTCTTCCCTTTCACACACAAAAAAAGAAACAAAGATAGAGGGCTCCACTCAATCGATTGGGGGCTTTACAAAAATAATGCAAGCAAACACTAAAAAAAAGTCGAAAACTGGCCCAAATGCCACGATATACTACCACTCTTTTGGTCAATATACAAGGCTCACTGTGTTAAATAAGCGAAACCTCGGGCAACAGAAAAAGGTCAATAATTTAAATAGGTAGGCTACTTGATGTTGAAATTTTTAATGCAGTCAATTGGTCAAATTAATTACGGGAAACAGGAATTTTTTGAATACCTCAAAATTAGTATAGCGCATTAGCGCAATTAGCCTCGCAATAAGCAGGATTTACATTTGAACTCAGTGTAAAATTACCTTTTTTAATGTCGTCAAATATACTATCAGAAGAAATAGTGAAATAAGCCAATAAGTGTAAACAAAAGAATTCCGTGTGCACCGAAACACTGGTTGATCGTTGTGGAGCGTAAACTAGACTGAGTGTGTAGCAGAAAACAAACTGCGATGCCGCGATGGGCCGATGGGGGCCAGATGTCCAGCAAGTCTGAACCTGTCTTTCAACATTTTTCTTCAATTGGTTTCCATCGGTACTTTTTTGCCGATAGGCGACTCCCCCCCCCCCCTCCCCGTGCCCTGTCCTCTCTCATCCTTTCGTTTCACACTCTTTCTACCTGGCGTCGAGTCGTAGTCTGCCAGGGTGCCCTGTTAAAAAATGAATATTATGATAGAAAAAATTTATTACAAAGAGTTTTTCAAATGAGCTTAATTATTTTTACGATGAACATTGAACAGTCAGTTTTAAAAAACCGGCCGATGTATTTGGTCGCTAACTAGGGAAAAAACGATGGGGAAGTCGAACATTTTACAAGAAGTGTTTAGCGCCATAAGGGAACGTTGGGGGCGGGATTTGGCGTTCTACACAAAAAAGCAATAAAATCTTATTTTATAAAATATTATAAAAATTTATAAAATTTGAATGCGTAAGTGCAGTGTCTGGCCCTTTGTGATGCTCGGCAACGATTAGATCCATTTTTCAGATGGGCGGACGGACTATTTGACTTTCTCTGTTTCCTACCAAGCACGACAGCTGTTGTTTGAAAGGAAACGGCTAATTTTTATTTTCTTTGCCATTTGCTTGCAATAGAAGAAAGATTAGTTAACCAGATTTCGGTTTCCTTCGTAAACCACCACATGACTTCGACATATAATATTTCTGTTATCAAGATTCAAGAAGCGCCCACGACGAAGCTGACTATATCAATTAACACATTTTTTCTTCAGTCTGATCATTATATTGATATTGTACTTCATAAGACAATTGTTAGTGGGTATTCTTTTTATTTGTGATTACATGATTGACTCTAGGAACCTAAATGTTTGGTGTATCTGGTGCAAGCTCACAAATATGAGAAATTTACTAGATATAAAATAAATTGGACGAGATGATCCAATTGATTTTGTCACAATCAGATGGGGACATACAGTACATTAAATAAAATTATTATATCTATGTGTGCAGTAGTATTTTTTCAAATAACGACCAGCAAGATGAATGATGGCAATAAATAAACATAGTTTGAGAAAGGAAATGCCATAAACAACCACAAATATAAGTATATATTCGGAAAAAAATAACAGGATTAATTAAATACCGTTGGTAACATTTAAACAGAAGTATGAGATCAACTGAGGCCAATTAAACATGTAATCCATAAAAAAGGACATATCACTAGGAGGTTTCCGCAACAGCGGAAATGTGGGGAAGTTGTTCGACTCGATGGCGCAGCGGAACATTCCCCACCAAAATGTCAATTGGGACCACCAGTTTCGAAGTGAGTGCTTCAGAGTCGATTAGTCGAAACTAGAATTCAAGGATAAACAGTATTGCGTAGTTTTACAAAAAAAAAAAATATTAAGAAGTTTGTACCTCGACTTTGTAGGATACGTCAATTATTTCACAAAACTGCAAATAAGATGGTGTCACTGTTGGTACGACAATTGGAAATATTTGAGGTGAATCCTGAAACTCTCGTCCTCGGCGCTTATTTTCGCACAGCACGCGCTCATAGGTTTTGGACTTGTTGTGAGTATGAAAATCCACACTCTGAGAGAAGAATTTGACAATTTTTAGGATAGTACACATACAAAACAAGATAAGTACTACTTCAATGAAAGAAACTGTTGAGCCAAGTAATGCTGTCTGGCTTTGATTTTCTACGTCCGCATGTAATAATAATGTCTCGCCCGGGACATATCCAGTCCGATCAAGCCAAATTTTTACAATTATCAAACCAGATCGACAACAAAACCAACGGAATACTGGCTTAGTCCTAACTGACTGAGTTGGCATCTATTAAATAAATTGGTAAAATATTGTAATGAAAGTTTGGTAGATAATGCTTAATATTTTTTACTGCTGCTTTAGGGATCGTATTAAGATCAACGATGGTTTTTACTGTGAAAGCAATCACATACTCGTAGTTCGGCTTCCAAGATGGCTTCAACGCACCCTAGAAAATAGAAATAGGAATTTAGAAATTAAAAACCAATTTGCTTACCATGCTTTACAATATATGTTTTCAACCTACTGTGAATGGGATATTGCAAGTTTCACTATTATGTTGCCGGGACGATCTTTTTAAAACTACTTTGATAGAGTAACGGACATGGCCATAACCAAACTTAGAAAGCATTTCAGTTTGGAAAGAAGAAGGAATTTTTGTTGGAAGAACAAATGAGAATGGGAACTGGTGAACACCACTGACAAGTTCAAACCTCTCCCTACCTGTGATTTTTATGCAGAAATTAGAAAATAAGTCTCTCAATTTTGACACACCTATATTGGTTTTTGTTGCATTAGAAAAATACAAAACAAACCTTCATTGACAATTAAAGGAATTTTCAGGTCAAGATAAGTTTCTTCCGTTGAATAGTAAGTTTCACTACTCAGCTCATTGAAGCAAAACTTTGCATAACCTTGGCACTCAAGATATATTCCTAGATTGATGAGAAGGGCATTAGATTATGTAGTTGAAATACACATATTAGTGTGCAGAGCTTGCCTTTAAGTATTTTGTTGCTGAGATTAGAAATGTGAACAGTCCCAGACACTTCTTGGCCAGGAAAATAAACTCCATCAGAATTGTCCAATTCTATTGTAAGACTTTCAATTCCCATAATGTTTTAGCTGAAATTAATTTTTCAGCTTGTGAATTATTTCCGACACATATTTATGTACATCCTCAATTTCAGCAAACTGTTGCTTGATAGACGAAGCACGCAGCGACAGGAAGGAACCATTTGAGCCTTTTACAGTTTTACGACAACTGACAGCAAACCTAAACTAGTTATCCAGAGTAGTACACTTAAGTTGCTTTACTTTCTATTTTGGTTTTGCCATGGATAATGGTTTTGTCGAGTCTTGAGTGAAGAAAAGTAAAAACGAAAATGTCCGCCTGACGTTTTTTCGTCTGCAAAAAAAAGACGAGCTCAATCAATGCTTTAGCAATTGGTTGCTCTATAATCCGTATATGGCGCAGATGGCGCAAAAGCGCGGACTATTTCAACCGATTTAAACAATTGGTTTTTATCGTTGCACGATCACACACGATTGCCATCACACATAATTATGGCAATTAGCGTTCTAATGGGTAACAATGATTTCGTTTACTCGATCTAATTATCAAGCAGATCTGATATCAATCGGCAGATATGATATCATGGTATCAAGTGATACAAAAACTGTGGAATCTTATCAAATCCAAACATTCAGAGGCATATTGCCTGTTACCGAATACCTACTATCAAACTACAGTAGTTTTTCTCGACTTACCAATCCTAACTGGAACATCAAGCATGAGTCGGAATTCTACTTTTCTCAATATGAATCTCATTGGACGGTATTGATACGGTACAGGTGATACTGATGCACGGGATTTTCTTATCGATGTAAATTCAAAAAAAGGAAACTTCTATTATTCGATAGTGGTACTTGAAAGAGATTTTGACATTTTTATCTAAGACCATAGTCATAAATACACCAATACACAAACGTGGTAAAATGGGAAAAAATTCTCACACTTTTAAACATATTTTTGATTAACTGTTTATTAAACTGGGCCTGTCTTTTCGAAAAATACACAAGACATTTAGTCTACACTTAACTTTTTTGGTGAATTGCTTGAACTTGAAGCATACGGTACCCGACGTGGAGAGGGAAGGGGTTTGATCGATAAGCTTTAAATATATACGTGTAAAAGACGGGCCGAAACGGTAACGTAAAAAGAGAAAGAAAACGAACGAAATGAAAGAAACTGCATCCAGTAGCTTCAGATATAAGATAACAAACAGCATCTCATTAGTAAAGAAACAGTTATTGCTTAACTTCTTTCTTTCTGGGTTTGACAAATGAAATAAAGCGCAAGAGATGCTATTACAAAGTTTTTAAGAAGAATGAACGCTTCAAACCGTTTTAACTGTAACCTGAAGATTGAAACGATCCTGCTTAGGTCTCGATGCCATCTGCTGTAAGATTTCCTTGCCTTCGAGCACTTTTCCAAAGAGCATGGTTATTTCCATGTTGTTTGGTTTGAACTTCTCCAGAAGGAAGATCAGTTTCCAGGAGACTACCTGGCCATCGGCATCGACCACTGCATTGATGCCAACATCCCAGGCATCTTTTGGCCGCTCCTGGCTCTCCCATGTGCTTAAGCTCTGCATCGCTGGCATAGCATCAAGCATAAGTTGGTTCTCGGCTTGAACAGTGATGAACATTCCAGGAGAGGCCTAAGTAAAACGGACATCAATAACTTATTCAAACAACAATGCGACTAGCTTTAAATACTTTGATGATTCGTCTGGTGACTTCCCTTGGTTTCCGGCAAAAGTGAACCAGCTCCTTTGTGAACGTGATGTGAGACGAAAGTGTCATTTTTACCAGTACGTCCCCGAGAAACTTACTTGGGACGTTAAATTTGCCATTGCCCTTTTGGCCGAACCGGAATGTAAAACTAGGCAAGTCTCCATTGGTTAGGCAGAATTGCTTAGTAGGTTGGGGCGGTTTGGGCAGATTAAGAACTTGCGAATAACTCAGTACGGGAGCTGAACCCCACACTGAACCCGAATTAGGGGATGTCTTGTTAAACGACTGTTGGGCTGCAGAAGCAAGAGGAAGGCCAGAAGACGGAGCAGCGGTTGCCGGTGGTGGCGGGGGTAGTCGGCTTTCATTGGGAGCCATCGGGACTGTCGCAAATAAAGATCCAGGCGAAGAGTTGGGTTTCAGGACAATGTTCCATCGTTTCAAGATTGAAAAGACCAGGTGAGACAAAACCATTAGGTTACGATCCGTTGATGACAAATTCTCAGAAGTAGACCAATTGCTGTAGAATCCATCTTGAAACAGAGAAAATGTTGGTATGGCTTGATTCTCTGCATTTTTAAGGTTCAGAAGGATTCGGATTCTTTTATGTGCATCAAAATTGTCAATAATCCTGTTGACGTCCGTCAACGATTCTTCACATTGCAAAGCGATTTTAGTTGCTGTTTCCATAGCTGTTACAACTGTTAACTCATTGTTCTCTTGGGGAAGACCACAATATCCCATGTCATCCAATGACATTAACCCTGCAAGGTGTAAATCATTTTTCACCATCTGGTCTTTCAACCCATCTTCAACTTGTTTTAAAGATTGCATCAGTGAGTTGAGGTGAGCCTGTACTTGCTTCCGCTTCTGAATAGCCAATGCTTTCTTAACAGGGATATCTTTTACCAACTTTTGAAGATCTTCTGCTTCTTTGAGAGTGCTACCTCTTATGGTAAGAAGGTAGTGCTTGGGAGTGCTAAAATAGCATGGCAAATTTGCAACAGACTCACACGTTAAACACCAATATTCCAACCTAAGAAATCCAAGAGATGTACAAAATATAAAGTGCAGATTCAGAACTTTTGACATACGATCTGTGCAGCTGCTTAGCTTTTTCAACTTTGGTCGACATCTTTGCAATATGAAGGGCATACATATTGGATGGAAGATTATCCACACCATTATTGCATGTAAAAGTATTCCGACACAGGGGGCAAGTAATGATCACAGTGGAAGAAGACAATGACTATATGATTTTTGAAGAAAATAGGTATTTTTGAGAAACAAGACAATCCTAAATTGTAAACCTTAAAATACTTACCCTTAGACATTCAAGGCAGAATGTGTGAAAACACGGCAAGAACTTGGCGATTCGTTTATCATTGTTGTACTCGGAGAAGCACACGCTGCAGGTGCTTAAATCTTCCATTTCATCCATTCGAGAAATTTTGTTATCTAATTCGTTGCCGTCACTGAAATTCATAAAATGAGACAAGCCCACCGCCATTTTAGTTACTGAACCCCTAGTTGTCAGCAGTTCAGCTCCTACCACACAACAACACCACGTGTGAACTAGCCGGTTGCATCACAAGTGATTTGTCGGTTGTCTTGGACTTGACTTGTGAATTTCCAAAAACGTGACAACGTTCCCTGAAAAAAACTTTTTTAAAACGAATATTCACAAATCTAAATAATACACCTCCGAGTGAATGAAAATTGCTGCTGAATGTGAAAAAATAGAAACTCGTCGGTAATAATTCTTTTCATTTTGGAATTTGCAACGCTGAACTTGAAGTAAAACTTATGAAAGCGCTTTGAAGGTACCCTCAGGGTTTCTGTAGTTTTGTAGGTTTCAATAATAAGCTTTTTTCGAAAGCTTCTCATGGTGCCTTCGAGGTTCCTGGGAGCAAATTTAAGTTGATGAATTAAGTTGATGAACAAATTAAATGAACTTAATTAGAATTAAGTTCATTTAATTTGTAACTCCCCACATGAAGGATAAAATTTGCGAGAAAAAAATGTTCACCACTATTCCCTGATTCCCAAACATTTTCTGCTACCTCACTTCATTTAAACCTTTAGCTGCATGTATTTTACTATTTTCGAACACACTAGGAAAAATGAATGGGGGTCTTAAGTCAATCTTCCTTCTCAATCTGCCGCGACGTAAGATGTAGAAGAGAAACGCCAATAAGGCCCAGAGACGTTTAGTCGTTGTTTTACCAATTGTAACCATTAATTTCAGTGAGGAGAACGACGGTGGCGGTAGATTGACAGCGATATCGAGCGCGATTAGCGGTAAAAATAGGAGGGAAATATAAATGTAAGCATAATTGAAATACATTCTGACCACCTACAACGAAGACAAAAGGGCGTTCTCAGGGACGAGTATTCCCACGGACTCAACGTCCTTTTCAGTTGATTGATTTTATTGTACTCATTTTAGATCAAGACAGAGAAAGGAATCATTTCCGTGAGCCGTGACAAAACACTTCAAAACTGTTTTCATGGGTGTACTAGTGCAAATTTTCCAACATTTTCAGGACCCAACAGTCATAGAACCCTGGTTGCTCCTCTAGGCTGTTCCCCCTTACTTTGGGGGCTATCCCTCATGCGGACCAAACTCCGCAAATGCTCCATAGAAAAAGAGCTGTCTGGTGGGTGTGTGGCACACTACCCAAAGGGGATTCCCAAATCGCCTAAAGCCTACCATAAGGTGACTAACGAATCACGGGAAGGCTTACAAATCTGACCGTGATGATTGGTTCGATAGATGGCGCTTATTTTATGGAGGAAAAATAAACCCCGCCTTGGACACACCGTTTATTTGCGGAGGTTGGTCCGCATGAGGGATAGCCCCCAAACAACAATCACACTACAACACACTTACAAACCAAATTACAAAATAAAACCCTTCGCCACTGGTCTTTAAAATTACGCTGGTCATTCCCCGTACATAATTTTGAAAACCATGGTTTCACTTTAAAACATTTGAATTTGAAATATTTATGAAATATGAGTAGATATATGCTGTTTCCACGATAAAAAAAGACCGGTCGCCCAGTAATTGGGCCGCTAATAATTTACAGAAAATCGTGCTTGGCTTCTTTGTCATTGATTGAATGATTTGAATCGTTCCGTTTAGAGGCTGTGAGAAGTGGTCAAGTGACATCTGAAAGTCAATGGTTCTGACGTTACAGAAAAAATTACAGTCTCATCTTGCTCATATCGGGAATCAATTAACTTTCCCGTTAGTATGCAACACCCGTTGGTTTAATGGGCCCATTAGGGAATATACTTTGTGATCGGATTGGCTTCGGCAAAGTAATAAATGTTTCATGGTTAATGAAATCTTGTTGTCTTTTCCCTAAAGCAGATGAAAGTTTAAATAAATCCTTTAGGGTCGTGGAAAAAGCGTGACTCCTTCGGTCAGTGAAAAGGACACCGAGGTTTATATGGCAGTTACGGCGCTGAAGCAGATTTAAACAGACTTGCTTCTCTGGGAGTCGCCTTTAGAACCGGGTAAACCACTGAAATGGGCTCGAGTTGGTGGCAATTGAGGTTGGGATCGTCGTTTTTGTCAGGATCGGATCGTAGTTCTGCTGTTAGGAAACGACGAGTCCGTTATTTCACCATTTGTTTTGCAATCGCTTGGGTTAATGTGGTAAGAATCTTCTTCGAGCGCAGTCGGATTGATCACAACCAGGGTCGTAGAGGTTGGGATCGTCGTTGTTTTCAGGATCGTATCGTAGCAGTTGCTGTCAGTGTCAGGAAACAATAAATCCATTTTGTCACACTAGTCGTCGGGACACGTTACGCAATCACCGAGGTTAATGTGCAGGGAAAACTTCACCACGAATACTACAAGTATTATCAAGGCAATTGTTGCATTCGCGGTTTGGGTCCAACTGGATGGCAGCCAACGTCGCTGGAAACCCGCCACAGTGACAGCTTTGGCCGGAAATCGTTCCTACTGGGTGGAAACCGAAGACGGAGGTCGGTACCGGCGAAACCGCATCCACCTAAAACCCCGAATCCCCCCACCAAAACCTGACTCACCTAACGCCCCACACGAACCTGTCTCTACTCGCCCCCGCCGGAAGAGAAACCCTGTAGTTCGTTTAGATCTGTAACAACTCTACCTATGACCGCACATAACTGTTCGTCATAATCAGTTTCCCTCCATACTCTTTCTCTTCTTGTGTATCAAAGTAAACATCCTGTCGTTGCTCGTAAATGTGAATCAAACATACATCGCCGCCTTTTCCTTTTTTTCCTTAATTTTCTACTTCCATCCATGCCAAATTTGATAGTTCTGTGTTTCCCCTTTCGTTATTAACTGACCACTTTCCCTTAGATTTTCCTTTTTCTCTTCTAGTTCACACTGTTTACAAAATTCCCCACCCCCCGTTTATTGTTCTAAAAAAGAAAGAAGATGTTGCATTCGCCCGATATGGCAACATGGTCTCAGCCAATCGGAGCGTTCCTTACAGTTGCCCCATATATGTATTGCATCATCTGCATAGCAACGGTCATTCAAAGTAACGGCCGATCTTAATACAGTTGGCTATACGCCGTTCTCAGCAATCATATCAGTCTTTCTTATATTCTATTCATTAAACGCAACAGCAATGATGCCCGTAAAAAGTGCAACCCATTTTGCGAGATTGTTCATTTTTACGCCAACGATTTTCACACGGAAAATTGCATTTTTTAGATTTGTTTTTGGATTTAAAAAATTTCTTAATTACTGCTTTAGAATTTTGAAATTTTGAAATTTTTGGTTTGGTTGCACTCCATGGGCAACCAAACCAAAAATTTCAAAATTTCATAATGGACCGTCGTCAGGTGGGGGACGAGGAACGTCGTCAGGACGAGGACCGTCAGGACGAGGACTGAGTCCGGCCCGTTGGACGAAGGGTCTTTTTTCACAATTATCTTCGGGATATGTTTTGCACTCGCTGAGGTTAAGGTATTCAGCCACCCTGACCAATACAATCTTTCCAAATGTCACCCCTTCCCTATTTCGCCTTCTGGGACAGACAATATGCAGACATAGCTTGAGGGAAAGGAAAAAAATTTAGGACGTTATCAAGGATTTCATACATGAGATAAAAGTTGTCATCCTTATACGTTTTTATGCCGTTTTCCATTGGCAGACTTTTAATACACAAATATTTGAAAGTTTTTCAAATATTCACTAAAAATCTCTCTCCTAGTCGGATGTTTTTGGCAGGAGGAGAAATGAGAGTGCCGACCAGCGAAGACCTGACACGGAGGTTACGCGGGGGTACATGAGGAATGCGCAAGACGCGACAAGTACACGGGGCAAGCCCGTTAAGGCAACGAAATGTTTGCAAGGCTTTCTTAAAGTCAAGCGCCTCTTAACAATCGTCAGCCAATAAAGATCTCAGAATGATGAAGAAACAGTTGCCCACGTTGAGGGGGAGAGGCTGGGGCTGGTTCGATTTGCTTCCAGAAACAGCGTACAGGAGCACGCTCTTGCCGATGTTTAGTTGAACCTTGTTATTAGCGAGCCAATTTTCAGTCTCGGCCGCGCAGTCAGCAAGCCTGCTGAGCGCCTCCTCTTGGTGCGGCTGGTCCAGCGCGAATGTAATTTGGTCCTGCGTATCATCGGAGAACTGATGGTGCACAATTCCACGCCGATTAGCAATACTAGGAATGGGACTAGTATATATCGAGAAGAGTGACGGGCCCAGCACCTAACCCTGAAAATCCCTTGAAATAAAAAAACTATAAATCATAAAGCTCAATCCTGCCCATAAAGTGAATAGAGAATTATGGAAATATGACCTCAAAAATCGATCTCTGATTTAACGCCACCTAGGATATTTGCCCAATGTAATGACTTTTTGGAATATTTGAGAATAAATACGAAATTTCTAGCAAAAATCTGCAAATGGAAAACGGCATTAGATAATTGAAAAATTTTATTTGGTTAAGGTTTGAACATCGTACCCCATGCGTTCTACTCAAGAATGCTACCTATATGACATGGCCATCCTAATCCTGATCATAAATTGTAAAAGTTTTCTGGCTCCACATTTTCAAAACACTTCAATTCCACTTCAGCGAGTAAAGATTTCGTGGTCTAATGGTTCACACTGGCACTTGCGCGGCGCTAAGGTCTAGGGTTCGATTCCAGGGACCTCCAAATAAATCATATTAATTTTGTTCATCTTCTATGTCACATTGCTGATTCTTACTAGAAAAAAACAAAATTCCTTATTGTGAACATTTCCAGAAATAACCTGACTATATCTGTAGAAATGTCTGGGAATCATCACTCGAGGGTAGGAAAAAGGGCGAGAGTAAAAAATCTTTGGACACTGTCCAGCACATGCGGCCGTTTTGCCTCATAGCAAGCCACCAGTCACAATGCGGTATGTGACTAATCGTATCCAAGGTTACACTGATGGAAATCCTCGCGAGCAGAGCTTCTAATGAAAGTTTTTAATTCTTTATATTTTATGTATTAATCACGAATACGACTCAATTCTGAATTTCGGGTGTAATACTTGTGGCCGGATGCAGAAGCAACGTCGCGCCAATTCGTTCCGCTGCGGTGTTGTCGCCATCTATGAAATAAGGGATCGGTGCCCAGGCAATCGGGTAATTGCGTTCTCAACATGAGTGTGTCAAGTGGCTACCCGATCAGGACGGATCAGGCACTGTTCCGCGCAACTTTTACATGGGGAAGATACCCCGGTTCAGACTGATCCGACCTAATCGGATCACTCACTTTCACTTGACACTCTACATGGCAACGAAGGACTGGCAGAAAATGAATCGACTTCCGGCTACAAACTCCCCGTTTTCTGTCCCACTTCTTTTTTATTTGCTGACGAGTTAGAGATTCAGCTACAGGGGCGTTTCAGTTCATCGCCTTTTGAAAAGGCTTTCTCCCAATCTCCCGCAGCCCAGAATTCCAGGCTGACCAGTAGCTCCAGGATCACACTAAGGACATATCCTCTACTACCAAAAACGAATTCTCCTTTCATTGTTCAATGTCGCCATAGTGCGGACACCGCCCGAGCTTGTAAATAGCAGAGGGCTGGGTAGTCGGAGAAAAATAACTAGGCGGGCGATATCCGCAAAATGACGTGCCATTTTCACCTAAAAAACCACACCCATGCTACTATGCTATACCTCGTCTCGTATTTATATAGACGACGACGGGGGAGTATTATTCGCGTGTTTCGAAAACACGATCCAGCCCATCTTGGGAAAAATTTAGACCCAGCGTAATAATGCACTGATACAACTGAAAACATAATAAAGGATTAAATTCGCTTCAAAATTCCACCGTCTATTGATCATTCGACACGACGCACAATGCGGTAGTGCCGGATTAATTGCGGGGGGATCAAAAAGAAGATATATGCAAAGTGCTACAAACGGTAAGTGAAGAGCGAATGTGTATAACTTAATCGATTAGACGGTGAGTGAAATTCTAGAGAACATTTGTATAATTAATTACCATTTACTCAATTCTATAGAAGATTTAGTCCTAACGTTCACCAATTAGAGGATACATACAAACTCACATACATAATAAAATAGCCTAACGATGATGGGCAGTTACATTGTTGAATTATGAAGGCCTAGGGGACGAGACACATGGCTGTAGACGGGATACAGAGAACAAAAATCAAGATTTATTTCTCAATGGGAAAGGGGAAGAAAAACAAAAAGAGGATGGTTGAAATTATGGTTAACATATCAAGTCACAAAATGGAAGTGCAGCGCAGTACTCTGACCTCATAATCCTTACAAATCGTATCGTATTTTTTCTAGCTTGCCCAAACGAGTTCCGTTTCCCACTTGGCCAAATTAATTGCAAATACTCAAAATTTACTGAAGAAGCCAAGAGAATGGCAAAGAGCAAAAGAAATGCGCCCTTATAGTTACTCCGACCTACGGACTAGACGACAAAAAAAATTTTTAGTAGCAAATTCGTCCCCATTTAAAACCGAATTAACCTATTTGGAGAAAAGGAAATAATTTTTATTGATTTCCCTATGCCCAACCCGTATAAAGTGTGACAACAAATCACGCCCCTGGGAAAAAAGAAAGAAAAAATTGCAGGTTCGCGTCTAATTTGAAACTGGAGTCGAGTTTAATTGACTTAATTTTCTCAAGTGTCTATTTTTTCCCTAACTTCAAATATTAATTTTAAAAACGACGATTTCCCTCATTTGCACTCAAGCATTTCGACAAAAAAAGTGATGAGCATTGCGTGCAGATATCACAGACTTATTTCCCTTTTTTAAAAAAGCAAACAATTCCCCCTAGAGAAAATTTCAAAGTGGAACGCTAATAGTCATGAACTTTGTTTTACTTGGGTATCAATCGGAGGAACAAACGCCTGAATTTTGAAAACAGACCAAAAGCGCGAACGGTAATCCTACTGTTTTGGCGTTTTAAGTACAAAGAACGCTATGAAAGGACCGAACAAAAATTTACCGAAGCCCTCCCCCCTTTCCCCCGTTTTCTTGATCAGATGGGCGCTTGGGGGTCGTGTGGCTGACGTTTCAAGTAACAGTGGAGAAAGTACAACACCAACACAAACGTACACCTAGGCCTTCTCTCGAATAATCCTGTCTGACAAGGTCGGATGCAACAAGCAACGAACCAATACAATACACTAACAGAAAATGATTGACCAAGGGCTTGAGGCCAACAAATCATAAAGACATTACGACCGCCCATAAGGGATTCGGTCAAAAACAGGAGGGGTACATACATGAAACCTAATTTGGACGACGTTAACTCTTCACACAATCTGAAATCTTGGATAACGGCGCTTACCATATCTAAGAGTCAGACATATAGCTAATTTCTTAAAATATAATTAAAGGAGAAGAGCTCCCACGCTAAGAAGGCGGGAAGGAAAATATAGAAAAGGAGGGAAATTTGAGAGAAAGAATGGTACCGGAAACGCACAGTTTTGCCATTACGCGGTTTGAAGATAGTAAGGATATGAGCAGGAAAAGTCGATGAATTTACTGTTTAAGGAAGAATATTTTTTGTTTTGTCGCCCAGGCCAGCACCAAGGAGCAGAGGTTGAACAAGAGATGGGCAAGCATAATAGGAATAATTAATTTAGGATGGAAAGATTACACACGGTTGGCCAATTACTGGAGATGGATTCTGGTTTAAAATGTTAAGTGGGTATTGTCTCGAGTCTTTTTATGTGGTATGATGAACAATTTTAACATAAAAAGAAAAAAGCATTAGACATATCATAAACAGGGTGAGGGGATCGCTAAGGCCAACCGCTTCAGTGCTGATTTCGTGGAAAAGCGTACCACTTTGTTTGTAAACAATGACTTGCCAGTCTCATCTTCTCTGTTCAAAAGATGATGTAGGATGGACGTGATCAGATGGCGATCCCATCAAACGCCATACTGTTGTGACATTCGTTCGCGAAGGGGAGGCGGAAACTGATCGGTAAAGCGTTTCCAGCCGTCATCCCCCACCTGGCTTTTAAAGCCTTGGAGGATCTGTAGAAAATTACGAAGTTTGAGTTAAGCCATGACTTATTTCCATGCGTATTCGAGTTACTTTGACAAATTGCTCCTTGAGGTCTGGTCGTGGACTGACCCATGAAGCAACCGCGTCGCAGAAGAAGATGAAATCGTGCACAATGCCGCCAGGATTAACAGCTATCATGTTACACATCCCACGAAAGGCAGAATCCTTCTCTTCATTGTCTCGGATGTTTCGAAGCGACATACACCTTAAAATGAAAACAAATGTTTTATCATCCAGTAACAGAACGCCCAAGGCATAACAATTGGGAAAATACATTTTCAATTATTTTCATATTTGATTAGAGCATCGCAAAAGGGTTGCAAACAAGTCTCAAAATAATAACAACCACGATAATAAAACAATTTAATCAAAGTAAAAAGAAAAAATTAGCAAAAGAAACCGACCATCGTTGGGCGAACTGTTGCAAATGAGGAGCCACGTCGTGGGGACACACAAAGCCCAGACGACCTAAGGTAATGGCTATTGGTGTGATTGTGTGGGAAACGGCAGATTATCGGCGCCAGTAGGTAGAGGTAAGGTAAGGTTTCAAACGGGACGAATCCAAATAGGGAAATGAGGAGAAGACAAAAGAAAGACGCACAAATAAAAAAAAGTATTCGGACAGGAAATATGCACTCAAAATAACAAACAAACCAATAGCGTTAAAAAAATCAAAACTTCAGAAGCTTCAGGTAACTTAGGTTTGGAATTCAACAAGAAAAACTTAATTGAAAATCACCTTACGTACAAGTGTCTGTTACAAGATTGAACACCCCCGTTGAAAAATTCAATATTCAAAATTAAACCACAGTAACTTCAAATAATAGAGCAAATATTAAAACACGTTGGCAACATCAACTAGGATTATGTTTCATTGTAAAATCGTGGAATGAATTACGTTTTCCGACTTAAGTATCATATTTCTTCTTACCTGTATTTTCCAACAAAGTTTTTGGCGTGTTAGGTCGATTAATGATGGCAATCAGCTGATTCAAAAATAGTGGAATATAATTGTGCATCTCGTTTCCTAAAAAGATGGGAAAATAAGAGTTTATGCACTTCAATTTTGAGGTAAATATGCGGTAACAAAAAATTACCGAGTTTTACTGCTATTTCGCCTATAGCCCAAGTAGCGTTATTACAAACTGAGATGAATTCAGGATTCAAATTTTGTCCAAGAATGGGCAGGAATTCGGCTACTCAGATAAAACCGTTTGATTAGAATTATGGAGTAACATTTAAAGCGATCTGTTACATACGTAAACAAGAAAGAACGTGTTGAAAACAAGCTTTTGTCAAGTCACCCAACAAGGCAAATGACGATTGACGAACTTCAGGCATCGGGTCCTAATTAAATGGCAATATAAAAGTATATTCTTTTGAAATAAAACACAACAAAATATACCTGCATGCTTTGATAAAGAAGCTGCATGATATTCGATGCCACGATGAGACGTTCAATGTGACCACCAAGACCTTCTGTTAACCCAGACAAAAGATCAAGCGCTACAATCATAAAATCCTTATCTGGTGCTTCAAACTGATCAGGCTGCTGCATACTGGCCTGTTAAAACCGATGTTAAATGTTATTACACAGTTTTTTTGTGATATTTGTAAGAAACAATTTCCACGTACGATGTGTTGATTCAGAGTCTGTTCTACTAAGGAAATGCAACGTCGAAAAACTGGTTCGCAATAGGGCAGAAATCCTGACTGTAATGCCGTCGCTACACTAGACAAACACTGGAAATTCCCCCCCAAAAAAACAAGAATCAGTTTAAGTCGGATGATACTATGATTGTGAAAATATACCTCAAGCAATGGAAACAAGTCTTTGTCTTCATCTTTGAGCACATTCCATTTAGTGATTAACGGTGGCATCAGTAGGTTTATGTAGTCAGGCTTGTTTAGATGATGGCCCACCGAATCGGCCAGCGTACCGATTGCGTCGTAAAGAATCAACAAGTTCTTATGCTGATATTTGCTAAAGGCGTACACTAGTGTCTCCAAAATGAAACCCAAATAGGGCACCAATTCTGTGCATGCCTCCTCTTCTAGTGTAGCAAATGCCGAGCAAGCGGCCTCTTGGACGCGCTTATTGCCGTCCAATATTCGTTTCAGCAGCTTTGTAAAAAATTTTCGTTAACAATTTGTTCAATTATGTTTCGATATTGTGTTTACTTCGGTCATTAACGGCTTAAGGTACTGATCATGAGGTTGGCCTACTACCCAATGAGCGTAGCGACTGAGTGTCCAGCATGTGATAGCTCGTACTAAAGCCTTTTTCTCCGACAAACAGTTGATCAAGAATGGAACCAACTCAGGTAAGTGAGCTACCATTCCTGTCATGCAACCTGTAAAATAACGTTCATATGGAATATCAGCACAAAAATCACAAACGGAGTATTTACCTTCAGCAATTGCTCCAAGCGCCAAAATTCCCGACTCTTTAATCTCCCACTCCGCATGAAAAAGTGTTTCTTTCAAAATTGGCAAAAGCACAGGAAGCAAGTCGTCCTTAAACACATTTGCCAAAACATCAAGAGCGGCTGCACTGCATTTCCCTTTTTTAAATAACAAAACGTAAAACAAATCATAATTAAGGTTTTTAAATTTGTTGATTTACTAAGGTTCCAGTCCGAGAGTGCGCTGTCCGAGTCCATGCCGTCATCTTCGTCACCTTCTTCGAGATCTTCTTCATCTTCAGGAATTTCCCCGTCAGCATTGGCAGGACGACCGCTTTCGGCTCCATCGCGATGAAGAGTGTGGGTTCGAGATTTATGGAAACGCGGCCGAATATCCTGCTCCCGATCAGGTATCATTTCGTCTTCTTCTACATCTCCCTAACCATTAAAAATTTTAATTACTACGACTACTTTTCCTATATTTAATATATACAACCAACCTTGAGCAGGATAATGTCAATTTCGGAGTACCGCATTCCTTTTACCAAAACTGGGACCAACCTAGCAAGGTGTGGACTGAGAACTTCTTTACAAATTGGCTGATCAGCCAGCGACAGCCAAAATTCGCAGGCTTCCAAAGCAACCGTTTCGTTTGCATCTTGTGTCCTGCCAAGCATGTACTAATAAAAACAAACGTTCGGTTGTAAAATCTCATTTAAATTACTTTACAAAGATAAAGAAACAATACCTCAATTATGTTGTGCATGTGAGGAACTAGTCGGTCCATTCGAACATCAAGAAGCATAACTAAAGCCCGACAAACATTTTTACGCACTTCCGCATCGTCATCAGCGGCCAAATGCATTAAACCCTGTCATAGAAATGTTGAACAAATTGTTCCGTGATAGAAAACTTTTTTAGATTTTAACTACCTGAAGAAATGCGTCAATATGAATCATTAACGCTTGCGTTCGACTCATGATGAACTGATTTACACAGGCCAAAGCATGAGACCTGAGACAAAGCTAGTATTAATTATCATAGTACATTTCAGGATGAAATGTGAAATACCTTACCTAATCTTGGAGCTACTATGTTGGAAAAACTGAAGAAACTTGGGGATCAAAATATTTAATGGCCTGTTTAATGCATCACTGTCAAGAATCTCAGATGAATCCTCACAGATTTTTTGAAGAGCTCCAAATGAACCCTCACAAACATTGTAATCCTGGAAGAAGAATTTGAAAATATTTAATTTTTAAGATTTGTTGTTTTACAGAATAATTTCAAAGAAAAACTTGCTTGAGAATCCAACATTTGGCAAAGCTTAGGCAACAACTCTGGCCAGTTGGCCAATTCTCCTCTTGAAGAGATGGTAGTGATGAGGATACCAACTGTTGCCCGTATAAGAGGAGAAGGATCTCCAATAGCAGAAAGACATTCACTACGTATGAAATCTGCTACTGGAGCAGGAAACTTGTGAAAATGAGCTCGAACATTGTTCTTCAAGATCAAGCCACTCAGAGATCTGGTAGGTTCATCTATACGAAAACAAACAATTAGCCATAGGAACCAATTTTGAGCTAGGAGTTGTATCATCACCTTCTGATGTAAGCTTAGTCAATACAAAAATCAAGTAGTTGTTGAAATCTGGATATTTATTAAGTTCTTCCAATTTCTGCGAAAGATAAAAAGATCAATAAACACTGGTCATAACAACCACCATGCAACCATGTTGAAACAAACTGTGAAGACCGGTGGCCCCGTTTCGGCCACCGAAAGTTTCTTGTTTCAAGGATACGTGGCTTTAAAAATTGCACAAAAAGATAAATACCTGTTGAACTGCGCGTTGGGTTGCATTATCAGGTGATTGTGATTCTTTCAGCAACTGAAGAATTTGACGTAAACCGTCTTCCTGAGGCTGCCAAGACCCCGCCATGTTGAACAGTTACGAGAAGTGTTGAGAGTGCTAAAAGGAAACAGCGTTGCCCTACCGAATCGAAGGGTTAACGGACAGGCTGCTCCAACTCCGAGTTTCCGACCATACCAGAGATGTAATGATATGATGACTTTTCTGGCTCTAACTCAACCACAGTGGCTCGTTACTTCACATTAAATCATGTAGAAGTATAACAGACCTGTATTCAAGTGAGCATTGATTATTTTTGGTTGCCCACATTCATCCAAAATTAAATGGGTAAACAATGATAGATTGATAGGCTGAAACTTAGTCAAACATAAACATAATAATTGTGCAAGATGGTAAAAATGAGAGTTTTTACATATTTCACGAGAGGACTTCTAGTTGCAACATTAATTCAATTTTAAATGTGTATTTCGTACGTTAAACATTTTTTTCTATTTTCTTTTCTTCCCTTTCTCCACAAGACACCGAGAATAAAAGGTTTGTTTGTTGACCGCCAGGTGGCCATGTTCAAACTTCAAAGTTTGTGTTCTAGCTGTGTTGTCTTCTGGATTTGCGTTCTCTGTGTCATAAAAAATATCAAGTAAACGAGAAACTATTATATTAGTATTATGGACTACGATTTCAAGATTCGTACAGCCGTAGAGAGAACAAAAGTGGAAGATCTTTTTGAATATGAAGGGAGAAAAATCGGACGTGGTACGTACGGGCATGTATACAAAGCAAAGAGAAAGGAAACTTCCCATCCTGCCACCTCAGATATCAATAAATTGATTAGGTAAGAACTACCCATCTGTAAAGTTTATGCATTGATCATCTTTTTTATTTAAAACTATATGGTTTACTTTTTTTTAGTACTGACCAAAAGGAATATGCATTAAAGCAGATTGAAGGCACTGGCCTTTCTATGTCTGCTTGCCGTGAAATTGCTTTGCTAAGAGAACTAAAACATCCTAATGTGATAAACCTTCAGCGAGTGTTTCTTTCTCATACTGATCGCAAAGTCTGGCTCCTCTTTGATTATGCAGAGCATGACTTATGGGTAGGTCAAATTGCCTTAATTTTAGTATACTAGACTGTCTTTATCTAAAATTTTCTACATAGCATATCATCAAATTCCACAGAGCAGCCAAAGCCAACAAAAAGGCAGTTTATACTCCTAAAGCCATGGTGAAGTCTTTATTATATCAAATCTTGGATGGAATTCACTATTTACATTCAAACTGGATTCTCCATCGTGATTTGGTACCTTCTTATTATAATTGTTACATTTTTTATTCTTCAGTGTTATTGTTTCATTTTTCCTAGAAACCAGCAAACATTCTGGTTATGGGAGAAGGTATTGAAAGAGGAAGAGTTAAAATTGCCGATATGGGCTTTGCTAGACTGTTCAATTCACCACTGAAACCTTTGGCTGATTTGGATCCAGTAGTAGTAACTTTCTGGTATCGAGCACCAGAACTCCTATTGGGAGCCAGACATTACACCAAAGCCATAGGTACATATTGGTATTGATATACATGTGTTCTTGGAGGAATATGAACATCTAATTTTTTTTACCCACAGATATTTGGGCCATTGGGTGCATCTTTGCCGAGTTGTTGACGTCAGAGCCAATTTTCCATTGTCGTCAAGAAGACATAAAAACATCGAACCCTTATCACCACGACCAATTAGATAGGTAAAAAGGACATGTGAACGGCGATAGATACAACAATAGAGACATAATAAAGGAAAATGAATTAAGGGTTCAAGTCTTCAAGAGTATTGACAGAAGACAAGACATTATATAGCAACTTCTTTTTTCCCGTTCGTGTAATTTTTTTTGTGTTTACATACATTTCTTTTAATTTTCCCCAAAGGATATTCAATGTCATGGGTTTCCCTCATGATAAAGATTGGGAAGATATCAAGAAAATGCCGGAACACCCTACACTTCTCAAAGATTTTAAACGCAACAAGTATGTTCATTTTAACTTAAAAAACATTGATTCAAGACGATCGAGAACCTTTTTCTAATTCACCGGTTAACATGTTTTTGGTTTATTTATTATTTTTTAACAGTTACCAAACATGTTCTTTGATGAAGTATATGGACCGCTATAAAATAAAATCAGATACTAAAGCGTTTCATTTGGTAAGAACAGTATGAAAAGTGTGGTCACTTTGTATGTCACTACCATTATTTAACATGCTATAAATTTTACCCGCATTCCTATCACGAAGCTGTCCAAGCTTTTAATGATGGACCCTACGAAACGGTTCACTTCAGAAGCTGCCATGGCTGATCCATACTTTCAAGAGGATCCTCTTCCTACTTCAGAGTATGTTAAGTTTAAGGATTTCGAGATGCAGACATTAATTTTTTTTAAACTTGCACAGCGTGTTTGCTGGGTGCCCTATCCCGTATCCGAAGCGTGAGTTTTTGAGTGACGAAGAGCAAGATGACAAATCTGATAGTAGCAAGGTAATAGAGGCATTGTTTAAGGAGCTTTGTATTGATTCTGTTTCGTCCCTTTTGTTTTGTTTTCTGCTTATTCGCATGTATTATTCGGAATTTGTGGTGTCATCCACTCCTGAACTCAGATGATTGCTAAGAATCCACAGGGCCAAAATACAGCCGCAAATGCAGCCGCTGATCCGTCTCACGGTCCGAATGCTAAAAGAGTACGGCTGGCTCCGCCTCATCCCGGTAACAATAGTGGTTCAAACATGTCAGGAGGAAATGGTCCGCCGGATTTCCATGGGCAGCATGTTGGACAACAGCAACAACCACATGTTCCGCAACACGTTTCGTCGCAGCAACAACAACAACAACAACAGCAGCAGCAACAGCAACAACAACAGCATGTCTCCCAGTCAGGCAATGCTAATCACGGTCACGGTCATCATCCTCAACATCCGTCGCAGCAGCAGAGCGGTAACATGCAGGGGGGCCTGCATTCAAACTATTCCAATCATCCACATCCTCAACAACAGCAGCAGCCACACCCTCAACAGAACAACTCATTTAATCAAAGATTCTGATTTAATATCTTTCATGTGTCATCCTCTTCTTTTTAACTGAAGAAAATAAAAAATTGTATAAATGCCAATATGTTCATACTAAAACGTTTAATGAGGCAATTACCGCTGGAAAGGAAAAAGTTACACAGACTAAGAGATACACGGTGGTGGTCGTGTGATTACAGGGAGGAATTGAGTGGCTGCATAAAAAACGAACAAGATATTGACGAAGGGTAACCACAGAGTAACTGTCGAAATAGTTGATGACGAGTGCAGGCTCTGTATATAGCGAGAATAAAAACAAAAGCGAAAAACAACTTTAAAGTCGAGTCGTTTGAGAATAAGGATCAACCAAAACTTGGAAAAAGGGTGGGGCTACGCTTAAAGAATAGAAAGAAAATACAATCACAAATCAAGATGAGATGACTAGTCTGACGCATATTCCATGCCGATAAAAGGCACAGACACACTCCAACGACGATATGACAGTAAAACTGCTGGTGATCGCCTAAATATGCCCCCGTATATGATCTGCCTCAACTCATTTCTAGATCCATTTTCCAAGATTGGGCATAAATAAACTGACGGACATTACAGACGAGAGAGAAGAATTCTAGAATTTGTTTTTTTGTTGTTGTTGAGATAGCAGGGAATGACAGAAACGAGAAGGAAATTAAAAAGCGCGAGACGAAGGTGGGGTGGTCAAACCGCATTAGACAAGGTTTTTGGTCTTAAAAGAGTATCTTATGTTGTTTTCTCAAAGAGTGAATTCATCATCAACGTCATCAAATTGAACGTTATCGTCAAAGGGTTGAACCCAAGCGAAAGGGTCTTCAACAATAGTGTTAAAAACTTGAACCGATGGCTGTTTGACCATGTGAGAATTAGAAGGTGCTGTAACAGAGCTTGTAGCAGCAGTAGTAATAGGCAGGTCAGGTTGGAAGAAATCGTCGTCGAAGGGATCGTCTACTCGAGAAAATATATTGACTGATGTGGATTTTTTGACCATTTGTTCTGCTTTGGTCATTAAACGCTGTTCCGATTCACTCTGCTCGTTAAAAGCTGACTGGAAATCGACAGCAAAAGAATCCGTTCCTGTAGCAGGGTGGATATTGGCTTCTGTAACAAGCGTATCTGAAGTGAGGTCAAAATCGGCGAAAGAGTCACCAAATCCTTCCAGCGGGTTGGCCGGGAAGCGTGCCTCAAAGGCAGCAAATTTATCGGCCAACTCGTCAACGACGTCATCTTCTTCTTCTTTTTCAGTGGCTTCCATTCTGTCCGGTTCTTCCTCGTCATCATCAGCAGGCGTGTCCGATAATTTGTAATCACCTTGGGATGAGCCATTCCAATTAACAGGAGCTGCAACGGATTTAAAGTCTTCCTCGTTGAAATGATCGAATTCCGCGCTTCCCGAAGACAACGAATTGCCACTAGGTTGTGAATGTGTTGCCGTCTTTGGTCGAGCGCCGGTCTTGTCGTAAGGTGACTCGGCCAAACGGTTTAACTGGACATGGCTAAAGTCGTCCTCAAATCCCATAATGGGCGAGGCAATCTTCCGGACGGATGTGACTGGAGCGCTGCCATATAGAAATTCCGTTTCATGAGTTGTTGAGTATGCGAGAACTTGAGCGGCATCTTCAAAATTAGCGAACCCCGAATCTTGGCCATTTCCAGAGTCGTCATCTACCCGAACAGTGGACGAAACAGCCAGATCTTGCTCCATGATTTCTCTAAGGGCAGCGTATCGGTCGCTATCAGACACAGCGGTATTATCCACCGTGCGAGTATCTGCTTGAGTATTTGCTGTGGTTTGAGACGTTTTCACGCGTCGAGTTGCCGAATCGTCATCCGGCTCTGGCTCGGGAGCATCGCTGAGTATTTCATATTTTTTGCCACCTTTATAACAAATTTCAGTTTCGTCTACCTTGATTTCCACTGGTTCTTCTGGCTCTTCTTCTTCCTCTTCTTCCTCCTCCTCCTCTTCTTCTTCCTCCTCTTCCTCTTCTTCTTCTTCCTCTTCCTCTTCTTCCTCCTCTTCCTCACGGGCCGTTTGGTAGTAAGGATGCGATGGGGGAAATTTCTTCTCGGAGTGGCGTGCCGACTTTGAATCCACTTTCTCAGTCGTTTCTTCCTTAGTCGTCTTATTCAACTCTGCAAGCCTCAAGGCCAACTCCGTGAGCGTCATACTGGCCAAGCGTGCAGGAGGTAGCTGAAGAGTGTCTGCCAGCTCAGCCAGCGACATGTTCGACAATTGCAGAAGGGAGATTTGATTGAGCTTCGACTGAATCTGCTTGTCAGGGCGATGAGATTCCTCTTCATTTTCTCGAGAAATGCGGCGAGATACGCTCTGTCCTCTGGAGAGAGAGTTAGATACTGATAGCGGTTGTTTCGGTTTGCGGATGGGAATAGGAAGAGGAGGCGTCTGATGTCCGCTGTAGATTATCTCATCAGTTGGCGTTAAAACTGGTCGCTGCGGTACAAGAGGAGGTTGCCCTTTGGGAGGCAGCGGTGGTGGTCGAAGGACAGGAGGGCGAGGTGGTGGCTGTGGTGGCATTGGTAGCGCCAAACCCAAAACAGATTGGTGTTGCAACGACTGATGGTTGTGTTGCTGATGCTGTTGTAGCGACTGAGAATCTTGTTGCTGATTTTCTCGCCGTTGTCGCTCATGTTCGACGGAACTGGACGATGAATCATCTTCGCTAGACGATAATTCCAGGGGTGGAAGGGGCGAGTCTGCAGTTCCACTTTGAGTGATATCACTTCCGATGTGAACAGATCCAGCCAATGGCCTCTGTGAAGGTGAAACTCTTGGCGACCAACTCAGGGATCCCTGTGCTGGACTATTAGAGGCTGTTGCACCGTGATGATTGCGTCGTGTCTGACTCGGCGACGACGGAATTCGAGGAGTCGTGCTAGCCATCTCACTGTCACTATCCGACTGATTGACAGGCAGAGTCACACGCAACGGACCTCGAGGATAACGTGAAGGGCTGGACTTTGCCGCAGAGACCGGCATGGGCGTATTCGTGGCAGAGGACAAAACGCCACCGTTTCTGGTACGAGGTGATGTTGGTGGATTTATTGCTTTAGAAACCTTTGAATAGCTAGTGGAGGACGATGTGGAGATAGGTGGAGACGAAGAGGACTGGACCAATAACGTTGACTGAAAAGGGGCAGAGAAAAGTGGAGGAGTCATAGAGGCAAACTGGGTATCGAAAGGGTCGATCTCCGGCATAGGAGCAAAGTGTAAACTACCAAATGGATCTTCTGAAAGCTGTGTATGCCAATCTTTATCTTTTGAGTACTGGTGATCCGCGCCTTCTACTTGTGACGTGCTCATTTGTTTGAGTAGTCTTTTATTTCCTACCGATATCTTCTTTAAGTCTTGAAAGAAATCTTTCTTGTCCACGTAAGGTCGACTACGCCCGGTACCAAGTGGATCCAGCTCGGTGAAAACATCCACATGTTCCGCTGGCAAAACAGCTGGCGCGGCTTCAGCCGCGAAACTTGCCGTAAAAGGTTGGCTGTCGAAACAATCAACGATTCTGGGCGATGAACTCGTACTGGAATTAGCGCTTGTTGGTCGCGGCAAAGTCGCAGACAAATTTAGGCTTGGAGACTTCTCCCCCGTTATCTTTCGCACATGCAATGTTGAAAGCTTGATGGCTGTTGGTGGGGGTAAGGCGTTAACGACGGTGGATATTTCTGAAGTAGAAGGTAGAATCTGAGGGGGGTTTATCGGTACCGGTATCGGCATCGGATCTTTATCGTTGCCAGATTTTTTCCTAGGACGAATAGTGGAATAGTGCGAAACACCAGAACTGCTTGCTTTAACTTTTGGTGACTTTGTCGGTGGAGGAACCAGTGGAGTGAGGTGAAGTGGCGGTGCCATGGAGACGAAAGAATCACTGAAAGTGTCAGTAAGAGACGGCTTATGTTGTTCTGCTTGGGGAACGTTGCTAGTCGCCGTGCCTTGAGAACTGGCTGAGGGCGGGGGCGGTATAGCTGGCGGCACTGACAACAAGGGAGCGACCACTGTTGATTTGGCCACTGAACTTGGCGGCGCAGTTGACGTAAACGACATGGCAAACGGGTCGAATGAGCCACTAGACTTTTCTTCAGCGTGTAGGTTTAATAAATCCGCTGTTTGAATAGCCGACATTTCAGAACGAGCGCCACTCAAATGGCTACCCAAGGCCAGCATTTGATCTAAACTATCCATAGAATCCGTTAAATGCTGTACGCCATTCTAAAATTATGCAAAACTAGGTTAAATTATGTTTCAAATTTGGCAAGACATCCTTTAGTTACTGTTTTATTGCCGCTACTGTCGAAGGAATATTGCTTGTTCTTCTCAACATCTTTCTTCTTTAAATCGTATACAACTTGAAATAAGTCTCTCATAGCAACAACAACCTAAAAAGGGTAAACGATCATAAGTATTTTTTTTCGATAACTGGATCAGTAATGGTATGCGTACTAAGTTTGCATGCTTATCGGTTTTTATTCCAAAAAAACGATGACCCTGATCAGGGGAACCAAATATGTATCCGAACGCCCGTGGATCCGCCATATCCTGTGCTATGAAAGATATCTTATGAACGGCGTGATGATATAGACAGTCCTGTAAATAAAGTAAAGTCAATTAAGTGTGTACATGTGAATCTTTTGTTTTAAAATAATTACATACCCCAGTTCTTTCATCTCTTAATCTCAACCCATCCAGGGCTATGCAAATCATAATCCTTTGTTTATGTTCCCCAGCAGCTTTAATGGCCATTTTCAACTCTCCAAGTGCTTCTTGA
Source organism: Ceriodaphnia dubia (assembly GCA_022539655.2). Lineage (NCBI taxonomy): Eukaryota > Metazoa > Arthropoda > Branchiopoda > Diplostraca > Daphniidae > Ceriodaphnia > Ceriodaphnia dubia. The sequence goes on along the minus strand of JAKUCG020000200.1, from coordinate 853,737 downwards.
CAAAGTCTGTCTCCTCTGGGGGCATTTACCTCCAAAACTCCTATTAGCTTGGCACGAAAAGTAACACCTTCACCAGCAAACCGTAGTGGATCATTTACATCAGTTGGTCTCTCTACTGTCCCTGTTCATAAGCAAGTTTTTTTTACAAAAAATTCTGGATGATATTGTAAAATGTTTAACTACCTTTACGGGACAGCATAAGAGTTTTGAAAATAGGATCCTTGCGAATCATGTTGGACTGGCAGAACGATGAGAACTGGCATTCCATCACACCTTCAATAAACAAACGATCAGATTCAGATGAGGTTGCTTCAATGTCACTCATTGTTTATACACTGAGGAAATGTGTCAGATAAACAAGTTATAGCCCTTTGTTAGAGAACAGACTGAGTTATCTGACTTCAGAAATCAGTGGGAGCACACTTGGCCCTGATGAAAGCACAAAAGCCCTTGAATTTAGGGAAACCATTGCCCATCAGTTGCCTACTAGTGTCTACCAGTATCCCAGTTAGTGACTAACATTTATCAGTGAAAGGTTATCAACGTGACACCATGGCAGTCTACAATGTCGATAGGAATGATCAGAAAACATGAACCGGATTCTCGCTTTAAAAGACCTAACCCCAACGCCGAGATTGGGTCGATCAACGTTCATAGGAAACTGTGAGCGAACGATTAGATTACCTCGGCCATAGCGTTTCACGGAACACTTTGAAAGTGTACACAAACAGAGCTCAATTAAAATGCGTTTAACTCTGTTTACATACAAGAGTTCTTTAAATAGAAAATCTAATTCCTATTCGGTTGTCAATGTCAACTCTCGTCATTCTCAGCTGATCAAGGTTGCCAGCTCTTGACTAAGTTTGACCGAGCCCAAGACTGATAGGTGATATACTATACCGTGAATGACTGATTGTCCGTTGCTTCGATTGAGCTTGTGAATTTGATAAATATTCTTAACGAATAGCGCAATTTCAGCAGTAATAATGTGATGGCAAGTTCATAAGGTTTAAGAATAATTTTACTGTTCTAAAAACTGATGCGCTCGGTTTGCTAGCCTAGATATAGCTGTTTGTCATATAGTTAAACGAATACGGTATGGCTCCCTGCCTCCCTGACTCGTTTTGTTTTTTGTCTTTGTTTTTGTTTCCTATCAATATGTTATTTCTTTTTTTCACACCTCAGATACTCATTGACACATATACTCCACGCATTTCCTGAAACACAATCATCCCTGGGTTAACTTAAAATTACATTTTATAATAAGTAAACATTTCTGGAGCGTCTGAAGAGTTTCTGAAGCGTTTTGCTATCAAAATTTCATGCTATATTTTAATACAGATAGTTAACATTTGTATTAAAATTTTAAGAACCTATAGAATATTAAACATTTATTCGCCCTCTGCTAAAATTATACAGTTAACTGCTGTACATAAATATAGAGACAAACAAATTTCGTTACAACTTATAAGACGTTAAAATTTAACATCAGAACAAGTTTCCGAGTCATACATTTTATTCATCCGTTAATCAGAATTTACAAAATAAGAGACTCTTAAATCGGCTTTAATTGACAACATTCACAACAAGAGATCCCAAGTATAAGACGACAAAATGTTTTATATTTTGAGGTCTGTCGTTGCGATTTCTCTCGATATGTTTCCGAAGACGAAATGAGAAATTCATTTCGTCAGTGCGCCAGTTAGCATATGATGAATACAACGCTAATGAATTTCAGAAAAATGGTTTCTCTATACCGCCATTTACGATAACGAGCAAGAGAAGCTCTCGGAAATCCATATCACTAATGTTTACCACTTTTATCCGGACAGATCAGATCGTTAGGCCCTATTATATGCGCATTTTGGCATTTAGAGTAGAAATTTTCCTCAAGTAATCACAACGCACCTAAACCTAGTTTTTTAAGATATCTTATTAGCGTAAATAGCGTGTCTGCGCCAGGATTGCTATCGATGGCACGCTAGAAAGCAATCGATTTTTTTTTCGGAAAAGGCAACGCGCGAAGTGAAACTTCCGACACTAGCTCTCGCTAGATGGCTTTAGTTAAACTAGCAAAACTATACCATGACTATAAGATTACACAAAAGCAGCTGGCCTGTTCATTTTCAGAACAAGTTGAAGAAGCCAATGTTTGTAGTTGGTTGTAGTATCGTTAGCGAATTTAGATGTAACCAGAGACTGTTTCATAAATATCGCCGTTTATTAGCCCAGCAAGTCTAAAAAAGTGTAATTGGTTCCAATTTTTTGTCGTTATTTCTTTTAAATTCAAAATAAATGTCTCAGTCTAATGCTTCGGGTACGTCGTCCTCAACAAATTATTCAAATGCCCAAAATGCGAGTTCCGGAGGAGTAAATGCAGAAAACCAAGTGAGAAATGTGTATTAGGATTCTTTTTCTCTGTGTGTTATACTGATTGTTTATTTGAAAATTTAAGGTTCTCACTAGAGGTAGGCTTCAAGATTTGGTGAGAGAAGTAGACCCAAATGAACAATTAGACGAAGAAGTTGAAGAACTGCTACTGCAAATTGCTGATGACTTTATTGAGTCTACTGTCAATGCTTCTTGTCAGTTAGCTAAGCACAGGCAAGCAACAGCCCTTGATGTGACAGATGTTCAAATGCATCTAGGTATGGCAATTCACATACCATTAAATTGTGTTCAATTTCTAAAACTTTTGAATCCCTACAGAACGACAGTGGAATATGTGGATTCCTGGATTTGGAACAGATGAGCTACGACCATACAAGAGGGCACCAGTGACTGAAGCTCATAAACAACGAATGGCTCTGATACGGAAACAAATGAAAAAATTTTGAATCTATTTGAATTGCTTTTGTAAACATGGTTAATAAATAAACAGAATGACTTCTATATGTTTATTGGTGATTTACATTACAACAACTTTATTTCTACACTTTTTCTGATCACCAAGATGGTTTGTATCCTTCACCATGATCTCTTCCAAATAGTGCACTTCTATCTTTAAACAAAACCATTCTTTCATACTCCATATTGTCAAGCCTCCAACCAACCTGTACATAATTAAAATATGTATTAATTGGTAATAACATCCAAAACAGCCTTAAATACCATGAATCCTGTAATTGGAAAGATGACCAGCAAATTTTTGCGCTGCATGAGGAAGTTCCATGTCATACGAAGTTCTCTACTAATAGACATCTTCAAGGTTTTCTTGTAGCTTTCGCAAAGACTTGTCGCGAGCCTTACACTTCTGAGTGTGAGAATAGTCTGAATAAATGAGACCGGCAGCAGCTAGAGGGAAGATGAGAGAAATGGCGTTTCTCTTGAGCGATACAATCCACGAGCGTTGCAAGTTGTGCAACAAGGCCATCAAATTCTAAGAACGGCCAAGCGAAAAGCTAAAGAGAAACAAGTCCATTTTACTAGTTAGTAAAAAAAATTATTAGAATTAACGCGTACGTTGCAATAATTAGCTTCAATGAATTTCCACGGAAGAATAACAGACGACAGACCACAGAAGCACACAGGACACAGCACAGGCGGAAATTGGGGTAAAATAGCCGCTTGATGGCGCTACTGCTATTTGTCTTTCCAGTGAAATAAAAAAAGGGTTCAGCAACGCAATTTTCCAGAAATAGTTGCTGAAATACACCTTCATCTAGAGTGGTAGAGTCTGTTTTGTTTTAAACTTTTGAAGATTGGCCTGATTGGGATATGGGAAACACAACTAACTTGGGGCTAGCTTGAAATATTGAACTGAAAAATGAAAACACTTCGCACTTCGCAGACGTTCTTTTTTAATTTTTATTTTAGTCATTTCTTGCAGATAAAAAAATTTCGATTACTACATCGGGCCGAGAACCATTTAGATTGCTTATGATATTTGATTTCGAGACAGGCATCTACTCGATAAACCCGTTGTTGGTCTTCAAGGGCCCAATTGGTAAACGTAAGCGGCTGAGAATTGCTTACCCACAACCAACCTCTACCCCGGCTGTTTCTTCCCGAAGTCCAATACGTCCCCGATGCTTACAAATGTATAGAAAAACCATTGTAGAACAAATATTCTGAAAAAGCTAGTGAAGAAAAATTTGAATTTGAAGAAATCAGTCACCTTTACGTTTGTCAACTATTTCCAAGTAATTCAGCAGTCCTCGCCATCCTTTATTGCTTGGAAAGTAGACCAAGCTACTTCCACCCGCCAGGTCTAAATCTATTTGAAAAAAAAATATTTAAATTTTAGCGTGTATATTCAGAAAACCTTGAAAGTTTCTCTTCACCTGAAATAGTCCCGATTTCACCAGGTTTTACACTTTGCCAGACACCTTGATCGCTTAGCGATATTTCCGGAGACGTGCGAATGCGAACTTGATCTCCCGGTTCGAATATGTCTTCTTCAAGAGTCAACACTCCTTCAGCCGGTCGTCGATTGTTGGTAGGGGGTAATTGACTACGGAAACCCCCTATTTGAAGATTTTGGGCAGGATACCAACGTACTATTCCCGTCTTCCATTGCACTTTGACGGCTAGTCCGATGTATTCTCGATCCTCGTAATCCAACACTCGCCCCTCGTCGACAGACGGTCGTACTTGCCGTCCACACACAGATATGCATTTCACCAACATTCCCGGACTTATGTTATCGAAAACGTAACTAGAGTAATCTTCGTCACTGGGAAAGTCCGTCTTTTGAAGAAACATGCTGGCCGAACCTCATACACAAAAAATCCTTTAATTAATATTTCATTCTGGTGCTTCATATGCTTAGATTTACAGTATTATCGAGTATTATCAGCATTATCGTAGCAATAAACTAGCTCACTATGAAAGTTGCTACTCATGAAGTTATAAAGGTACTCGTGCTCTTCTTCGTTCTCTAAGAAAAGCAATTTCATCTTTTCTTCACGACAGTATTGGGTCGACTCCCAAAAAGTGGCCTACACTTGATCAATTGAATATTCAATGTAAATGAATCTACAAAAGTGTTTTCAATAATTAAATCTTGTACCAAAAATTGGCTAATGCAATAGAAACGACTATTGACAAAATAACAGTCAGCTTCTCCTTGGGGGCTAGACAAATTCCCTATAGGTAAAGGTCGTGGAGGCAGGGTTCCTGTTCCATTGCCAACTACAATCCTTTTTAGTCCTGGTTCATTTGATAAATGAGATAACGAGTACGGTTAGTCGGTTACTCGCGATTATGTTATTATGAATTGCAATTATTCAACAAATTTAAAACACAAAAAAAGAACTTGCTGTGTATACGTTCGAGGTCATGCGTTCGTATCAAACCGACAAGCAGGACAAGGAGAACCACTGCTGGTGCTGATCTAGAAAAATCCATGGCACCTTCCGAAGAAAAACAAAACAAGAAATCGAGAATATAAATAATCTTGTTGACATCACACTGGCAAACATCTAGTCATAGACAAAAAAGTACGAAACAGATATGTAGCCTACTGACATCAATTTTAAAAGAAAAAAAGAGAAAAAGATGGCACATCTTTTAATGTTGTCTTCCATTACAAGAAAAATGGATTAGGTAATTTTTCAGTGAGTTTACAAGTACAATAATTACAAACCGTGTTATACGATAGAAGACGCCTTCGAGACACCTAGAACAAAATCAGACTAAACTTGGATCTTGGACCGTATGTATTATTCTACTTCCTGCGTACGTTTCGGTTGAAAGGAGACCTTCATGGTATCGTGACAGATGGCCGTGAAGAGGACTCAAGCCACTGCGCCTGACGGGCACTTGGAAATTTGGACATGTTACAGCAGTATCAGTTTTGAAAATGGCCATTTTATTTTACTGAAATTTCAGCAATTAAAGACCTTTCCGTTTATTTCAACCAAAGCCAACGGCATTTGCAAGAATTTAAATAAAAAACAAAATAGGTCAAACCGATTACTTATTAACAATATATGGAACTAAGATAATTTACATGGTTTTAGTTTACCAGAACTTAGTTTTGTAAGAATATCTTAATTTAACTGTAGCTATTCCGTGAAAGTTGCTGCCAATTGGATTCAGACAAACGCCCCAAAAACCAATTCATGATAAGAAGATCCGTACGGTGCCTTTTATGTTCTTCCGACACATCGGACAATGTTCAAGAGCGGCGGCACACTGAACACACGTTACTATATGCCCGCAAGGAATGTATGCAATCGACACTTCCTCGTCAAGGCATACTTTGCATAGACGTGCTTCCTTCAAGCGACGTATCTCCTCTTCTAGGAGTTGGGCTGTAACAAACAGAAAAAGACAAACAAAAAAACATTAAGTTGTGGATCCAAAATTATGAATCATATAATGTTTGGGAAATTCTTACTTCGATCAATTTCATGAGATTGGGTAATACCAGTGAGTTGGGCAGGTACCTCAGGAACATACTGCAATTGTGTACCACCAACGATTTCAGAAGCGCATCGTGTTTCGAGGTTCTGACATGCTGGCGGTGTTTCAGATCTAGGCTCAGATATCGGTACATTGCTGCTAGTGTTCCTTCGGTAGTCATTACTAGCTTCTTGTATAGGAAGGTCTCCCCTTTGGGCAATTTCTGTAGGTGAGTGATGTCTTCTGGTAGAGTTTCTACGTCTACGGTCAGATGCTGAAATAGCTGATGACCAGTCAACGTCTTCATAGCTGGAGAGAAAATAAAAATGCATTAAAAGGTCAACTATAGTCCTGTTCGCATAGGTACTTTCGATCTTCCAACGACTGGCGATGCTCGCTGTAATGCTGAATTTCGATGGCTGCTTCAAGAAGCGAATCAACAGTGCTGAAAGGGCATCCAGTAGTTTGCATCTGATATTTATAAGCTTGCTTGACTCGTGAAAGATCAACACCCATAGCCAATACTGTCTGCGCTATTGGAGTACCCAGTAAGCTCCGCAATTCAGCTTCTGAAACCTCTCTCGGTGAAAGGCGTGGGTTCCCCGATGGAGTTATCAGGGGCGGCTTGACCTTGGGGGCAGACATTGATTCGGTCGCTTCTTTGATGTACTGTTCACCCTTCATCAACATTACAAAACGACACTGAGGGAACCAGCGAGCGTGCTCAAGCCATGGGTCATCTTCTGGCTCCCAGTTTCTTAATCCCGATCCACAATGAAAACAATTTACATGGTCATTTGTACCTAGATTAGAGTATGTTTCCATTATTAAATATCAGTGCAACGAACAAAGGACGAATTCTTTCTACCGAGATGGAAGAAACCAGCTTGCGCCATCGAACGTGGACTCTGTTTTAAGTGTGAAGGCCAGTGGCTGAAACTTTTGAGTCTTGCTTCAAGAGTAGCATATGTTGAATAACGTGGTCCACTGTGTTTGGTTATGCCCAACTCTTCCAAGTTCTCACCCACTAAAGCATCTAGTTGCATATTGGATGGGGATCGCACCTCTATTAAAAAATAAAAACCTTATGTCACATTTCCTATTGATAAAGTTGGGTTCAGTACCAGTGTCTGGAGAAGCATTTGGTCTAAACTGTGAAGTAAACTGCCTACTGCCTCCGGATCCAGTTGTCTGATTAACAGGTAGAGAAGCAGTTCGTTCTAAAACTGGATGAACAGAAGGGTCCTCTCCAAGAGGTACATTTCCAACCGGTAAACCTGACAACCACATTTATACTATCACCACATTCTATTATTCAATTCTATGTAACTAACCCAATATAAAGGCACACGATGGAAACAGTCGTTGATGCTCTTGTCTGGGTTCATCATTTATTTCCCAATCTCGAACCACTCCTCGACAGAACGCACACTGAACTTGATCGTCGATACCTACGTAGAAGAAACCAGCTTTCGCCAGTGCTAATGGGCTCAAGAATGTGGCAGAGAAATTTTCATCAAAAGTTCGTAAACGAATTTCTTCCCGTTTAAGTATTATCCATTCCTGAGGCATGATGAAAAAAGAAAACGTAGCACAACAACTTTAGTACCGACAACACAAAACGACATTGTTTCCAATGTATACACTTTGAGAGTACAAATTACGATGTTGCCAAGTTAATTCAATTTCCCTCACATTGTCTGCAGTGGCCAGTGGGCCTTAGGTTAGCAGCCTTAGCCCTTAAACCTTAATGCTTAAGCGCCTCAAAAAAAGGCCGAGCACCGGACTAGTGTTTGTTTGTTTGTTTTTTTATCTTGCTTTCATGCCATTTTCTCTCTCATTTATTCAAGTGCTTTACAAAATATATCAAGGAAGTATTCTTAGAAAATAAATCTTACGTTCATCCTGTTCTCTGAAAAGGCAACACAAGCGCTGACGATCGAAGACCTCCTGATGGCACAAATATTCAATAGTACACACACATAATATATTATAAAATATATTAAGTATATTGTACATATACACTGAACTGACGGCAACGCACTCCAATATGTAATCGGTTGCTGATGAATGTACTGAAGCCTAACCGAAACACGGATCGAAGTATAAATGCGAACCGTATGAAACGGTAATGGGACTGATGCCCATATGAACTCTGAAGATAATAAATGAATTCGACTTGAAACAGTGTCACTGCGCTCTGGCTGAGCTACAAAAATGAACGATAAGGGGAAATTTGTTTGCATCGCAGGGTATTTCCCTATTTGCGCAGTTTCCCCGGGGTTTCCATTACGAAACCCTTTAGTTAGTCGCTCTACTTGAAGCTTGAGAAAATAAAAAACCTTTAGAAACCTTTCAGACAGTAGAGATTTTTAACTTTTAAAAACATCAACCTCAATATCTCAATCTATCTTAAAAATTGAAATTACCTAGCCCTATGACGTTATAATCTCTTTCCAAAATGTAATTTTTAGTACCCATCCATGTTAATTAGCTGTGTATTTTAAAACCCTAAAAAGTGTGATGGAGACAGAAGAATATGTCGATAAAAAATAAATAAAAGCAATTTCATTCGCTCGGGGGTCCCCTGGGTCTTGGGTTTAGGCTGGGTTAGGTTACGTTAGGTAGCTTTCGATCGAGATATGGAAGCTGTGCTAGTCCTTGTGTCGACAGATCCTTCTAACTATATCCCACCAGTAATTTTTTTATTATTTCTTTTAGTATTTATAAATATTTTGAATTGGGCTCTGGATAAATTTCGGTACAAAATATGATTTTAACGTCCAACATGCTATTTTACTATTTTCTATGCAGGCGTATTCGATTTGTAGCCCATGTATCGACACTAAGCAAAGAAGCTTAATGAACACGTCAATGAGAACAAATTTGTCTGATACTACAAATAGTCAAGAGAAGAGAGCAGGACAAATATTGCGACGTTTCAATAGAAAGTGCTGCGGTTTTCAAACATGAAAAATCGGGGTAGTAATAATAGGTCTGCTTTTACTCTTTTAACAGAAACATGACTCGGCAGGTCTTTTTCTAGTAAAAAAAATCGTTTGAAGTTCTAAATGTCCCTCGAGCCTTTCGCCCTTTTGAGATGTGAATTACACTAGACGGGACAATAGCGGACAATAGGTCCCGAAGGAAAAGAAAATAATCAAAACTAATTATCTGATGGTCGCTCGATTCGGAAGAAGTATTACCATCACATTAAAGCCTGAACAACATTTGGCAAGTTATTGTGATGTACGGTAGTCCGTGGAGTAGCATCCATTTAACAAGTCAACGGGTTTTGGATTCTCCAGCAGAGGCAAATCTAAACGGACTTGAAGTGCATCGCCGACTTTCAAGCACAAATAAATGAATGGCAAAATAAATTATTCTGCCGTGGCCGAGTTGAAAAGGGGAGTCTGTCGACCATCGTGAAGTCGCATAATCAAAGAGAAATCGTTGCATCCTTACCGTCGCTTACTCGTCGGCAGACAATCAAAGAAGCGAAAGTGGTTAGACGCCTTGCCTTCTCTGATCTCATTTCTTGTCGTTGTTGATGGGATTGTAACCGCCGTGAAGGGCCGAGAGATGCGATCCTATTATTTGACTGACATGATTGAAAGGAAAATATCCTTACTCCACTTCTCGTTCAGTCCAAATCAACAAGCGCATCGTCGCGCTCTCTCTCTCTCTCTCTCTCTCCTATTCCTTTCCGTCATCAAGCTATGGATAGTGGATACAGAAAAAGAAGAAGAAGATGAAGAAGAAGAAGAGGAAGAAGAAGAAGAAAAAGAGGAAGAAAAAATAAGAATGATGTTGAAAAAATAGATGCCAACCAGCACGGTTATTAGTGTTGCCGTCCTATAAAAGGGACGAAAATTCATGACTGAAAGCAGACGAACGGTGAGCTGGGCTCAGGACTTGTTCAATAGCACCTCTCTCACTCGTCAATCCTAACCAGAAGCAATGAAGAAGGTAGGAATAGTGATCCAAATAAGTTTCTATTGAATCTTCATTAAATAAACTTTTATAAATATGTTTCTCCTATCTGTTGTTAGGTATTGCTGTGCAATTGTCTTCTCATGGCAGTCATTGCCATCAGTCGGACGTCGGATGCATTCTTCCTTAATAAAGGCGGCTCTTCCGGTAAATCCATCACACATTTATAATCCTAATTTAAGTTGTCATATGAAAGCGCATTGTTTATTCTTATTAAACTCATTTTCTTACCGCAAATTCGCAGCTCGAGGTGTGAGATCCTACGGCGGCGGTGGTGGCGGCGGTGGAGGAGGAGGAGGTAATTTTGGTTGATAACAAACCAAACTTGAAACTGTCTATTCAAATGCTTGTTTATTACATATTTAAAGGTTATATGCAATATTTAATATTTTGTATTGCCTTAGGTGGAGGATTCAGAGGCTACGGCGGTGGAGGTAGCGGTGGTGGCGGAGCAGGAGGATACGGAGGAGGCTCATCCGGAGGAGGAGGAGGAGGTGGTTATGGAGGCGGTGGAAATGGTAAGCGACGAGCCTATCATATGGAATTATTAAATATCTTATAAAATAAAAATTGCAATTTAATTATCTAAGATAACTTACCTACGTCATTTTTTCAAAATAGCTTTTACCTTTCTCTTGTTTCTATATCATAAATAATCTGCCTCTTTCAAGCTCTAAAATTAATGGACATTCACTTGTTTTATCAGGAGGAGGAGGCAGTGGTGGATATAGAGGATCATCTGGCGGAGGAGGTGGTTACGGAGGCTCCTCTGGTGGTGGTGGAGCTGGTAGCGGCGGCTACGGAGGTTCTTCCGGCGGTGGAGGAGCTGGAGGTTATGGAGGATCATCTGGTGGCGGAGGCGGATCTGGTGGTTATAGAGGTCCTTCCGGTGGTGGAGGCGCTGGTAGCGGTGGATACGGAGGATCTTCTGGTGGCGGCGGATACGGAGGATCTTCCGGTGGCGGCGGCGCTGGTAGTGGGGGATACGGAGGATCTTCTGGTGGCGGCGGATACGGAGGATCTTCCGGTGGCGGCGGCGCTGGTAGTGGTGGATACGGAGGATCTTCTGGTGGCGGCGGATACGGAGGATCTTCCGGTGGCGGCGGCGCTGGTAGTGGGGGATACGGAGGATCTTCTGGTGGCGGCGGATACGGAGGATCTTCCGGTGGCGGCGGCGCTGGTAGTGGTGGATACGGAGGATCTTCTGGTGGCGGCGGCGCTGGTAGCGGCGGATACGGAGGTTCTTCGGGAGGCGGCGGTGCTGGTAACGGCGGTTACGGAGGTTCCTCCGGAGGTGGGGGCGCTGGTAGCGGTGGATACGGAGGATCTTCCGGCGGTGGAGGAGCTGGAGGCTATGGCGGCTCATTTGGCGGCGGATGGGGAGGATCATCAGGAGGCGGCAGCAGTGGAGGCTATGGAGGTTCTTCCGGAGGCGGCGGCGCTGGTAGCGGCGGCTACGGAGGTTCTTCCGGCGGCGGAGGTGGATGGGGAGGATCATCAGGAGGCGGTGGCAGTGGAGGCTATGGAGGTTCTTCCGGCGGCGGGGGTGCTGGTAGTGGCGGCTATGGTGGTTCTTCCGGCGGTGGTGGATACGGAGGATCATCTGGCGGCGGAGGCGGATGGGGAGGATCATCAGGAGGTGGTAGCAGTGGAGGCTATGGAGGTTCTTCCGGAGGTGGCGGCGCTGGTAGCGGCGGCTACGGAGGTTCTTCCGGCGGTGGAGGCTATGGAGGTTCTTCCGGAGGTGGCGGCGCTGGAAGCGGCGGCTACGGAGGTTCTTCCGGCGGTGGAGGAGCTGGAGGTTATGGAGGGTCATCAGGTGGAGGCGGCAGTGGCGCAGGGGGTTATGGCGGCTCTTCCGGAGGCGGCGGTAATGGAGGCTACGGAGGTGGCGGCAGCGGTAGCGGCGGCTACGGAGGTTCTTCCGGCGGTGGAGGAGCTGGAGGTTATGGAAAATAGATTAATCGATTCAAACATTTGAATATGGACCATACATTTAGTTTCTAAAAGAAATTTTTTGAATTAACTTGACGTGTTCATAAAATACATCCATTATTGTCTGTACATCTGAACAGAAAAGAATACATACACCGAAAACCAAGACTTTCGCTTTAGCAACCCAATTACACTGCTGTTGCTGGGACATATTATTATGTACAGTAATTTTATTTATAGATTGAAAATAATTGAGCTTGAGACAACAAGTAAAAGGATACACAAGCTACCAAATTCTGAAGTCAGGAAAATCAAGGTGAACTAGAAGAGAGAGTTTCCTCGGAAGGTGGAAACAAATACGCAAGGAAATAATTCCCGTTTCCTATTTTGTTGCAAAAACGGAACTCAACAGGCTCGTTCTGACCTCCTAAGGGAATGATAAAAAAAAATAGCCTCCGCAGAGAGCCTGCGATATTGAAACGAAGGACATCTGCAAATTCTGGTATATGGCATGCTAGTGTTGCTATAACTTTTACCTATGTAAAAGAGACAGCTAATGTCCTAAAATTACAAACCTAGACATACTTTCAAACACGCAAGACAACTAAATACGAAGTTTTATAATCCTTCAAAATGAACAAAGTAGGATCCGTTAAAAAAAAAAATAAATTTTGAAATCATCAGTTTTTTTATTTTGTTTTACTGACCCTTATTTATTATATTTCTGCATGGAATGCGATGGAATGGAACGTCCTAATGCCCTATAGGTAACACTAGAAAAGAATTACGACCCTACACTTCATTTGGTTTGCGTCAATAGATGCATAAAGTTCACTTTAAAAGGCAAGAGATATTGGTTTTGAAAGTGGCGTTTTTGCTAAATTGCTCTGGTAAATTTCAACGTTTCAAACTTTCAAATCATCAATTTATTACTGTTCATTTTAAGACTATGTTTGATAAATTCCCTCTTGTTTGCGAAATAATCAGATCAAATTTGCTAACTGTGTGTGTGATTTCAATCAAAGTTCTAGATCACTAAACACACGATTTAGATCAGGATTTAGTTCGCCAACGATCTTCTCAACCGTTCCCAATAAGTACTGGAAATATACATTTCCGGTTCACATTCGTGGAAGTGATCATTGGCCACTTGAGGCATTTATTGGATAATTAGATTTTGCAATCAATTAGATATCTGAATATAAACGCAACAAGGAAATGGTTATGGTACAGTGCATTGGATAAAGCAAGGCCACTAAAATTCACCTTGGACTGCATAATGGCTGGGTTTGCAGTGGATGCGTATAAAAGAAGGCAAGTCTTGTTACCGAAAAACAGACAGTAACATACTCTCAAACACGCAAGACAACTAAATAAAACGTTTTTGTTCCCTACAAAATGAACAAGGTAGAATTGACTTTGCCCCAGTAAATATAAATCAATTTCTATAATAGTTTCAAACCTTTAATTCTAAAATAGTTGATAATCTGCATCGCTCTTTTTGTGGCTGGGACTTTGGCCGCACCTCAACTTTTCGGTGGCCGATTCAATCGGTTTGGCGGTGGATTTGGTGGTCCCGTTGTGGGATTACGTCCGATTGGTGGAGGATTCGGCGGCTTAGGTGGGCTGGGTGGATTCGGTGGCCTAGGAGGATTCGGTGGTAATTAATGGTCGCTATCTCCATTAAATAACTTTAATTAACAGCATTTATCAATGATCCTTATAGGCAGTGGAACAGGCGCTGGTGCTGGAACGGGTTCAGCTGGACCCGGAGGAGTTACTGCTTCAGGAGTAAGGGATTTTATTCGCAGTAAAATTTGAAATTGGATATTGACTATTAATTTGTTTTAACTTAAAGGTCGGTATCTCAAGCGCCCAGAATGGTGGATTTGGAACTGGGAGTGGAAGTGGAAGTGCTGGAACAAATTTTTTCACTGGCCAGTCCTTCGCTACGGGTGACGGTAGCGGACAAAGTTTTGGAAAATGAGTTTGTTTTATTATTTGTAACATATTGCTATATGTTTATTCACAATGCATAGAATCTGAAGTTAATAAATATGTTTGATCACAACAGTTTAAATTTTACGCTTGCTAGTCAAAGATTGCTAGCATTCAACATTTCTCATTTTAATTCTAAATGAATCTTAAGTTTATGTAGTATATACCGTAGTCTTTTATGGCATTACTTTTGGGTCACATCAAAATTGCCCATATATATATTTTCTCGCGGGGGTGTATATATTCTTTCGACGCGAGATATATTTTCACCGCGAGAGTCCGCACTAGCTAGGGGTCCGAACTCCGAATTCCCTCATTCACATTCCACAATTCCACTCATTTCACTTTTGATTTTCACTTTTTTCACATATGTACTAACTAATCCCCTAATAATGGTATTGAGTATAGCAACCACAAAATTACATCAGAACTTTATTCATCGTACCCGTAATTTATATTTTTAATCTTAGTCACGACAAAATGTGTATGTTTGGCCATGATTACATTCAAGTTTGTTTATTGGGTTCAGCAACTTTTTTCTATTAAAGGGACCGGTCTGCGGATACAAGACCAAAGTTACTTCGGTGACCCAAATTACCGTATGATTGATCAAAGCTATAATACTTGTAAAGGCTATTAGGGGAAGGTGGGGTTGGTTGGGACACTTTTCGTTTTTTCCTCATAACTCGCTTATTTCTTAACAAAATCCAAAAATTTTCGGGAATTGTGTTCTTCTTGGTTGCCCCCCCTTTCCGGTATTTTTTTCAATTTTTTCGTTTCCTAAATTGGCCCGCTACGATTTTTCAAAATTTCCCAAAATTTAGGGGCGGAGCCAACAGCGAAGGGTAAAATGGGACAGAGGACGGGGTTTGAAGGAGATAGGGCACAAATACTTAACAATAATTTATTTGAAATTTATATAATAAAGGGTTTTTATTAGTTCATTAAAGTTCATTAAACAGATAACTGATATCGCACAAGATGCGCATACGAAGCCCTATTCGATGGAACACCGTATTTTTTTTTACCAATTTTTTAGCGAAAAACAACTTTTGACTATAACTCTCAAAATAATGATCGAAACTTAAAAATTTTTTTGCGTGAAATGTACATCATTCTAATGAATAACATATATTTTTCTTAGATTTTTCTTAAGATATTTACTATTTTTTATGCCCCTGTCCCACTCAACCCCATGTCCCAACCAACCCCACCCTCCCCTACTTGTTAAATCGATATTCGTTACTTTTTTAACATCGTCTGCTGCCCAGCAGGGCAACTGCGACCACTGTACCTTCCGATTTGCTACCCCCTAAGAAAATGTTGTTTTCTGTTTTACGAACCGTCACGATCACAAAGCGCTATGCAAGGCTGGCGTGAAATCCCGACCGGCTCGCTGGGGACTGCTCTGACTCGCGCCGTCGCGCGTCAAAGGGACAAATAACTTAACATCTATCAAGCTATCATATCCTTCTTGAACTTTTTTAGTTGAAAAAAAAGAAATTTGAGATGACCACGGATATTAGGATCGGATTGGTTATCGGATCGTGTTTATATCTGATATATAAGGTGTTTATGGGCGCGGATCGGATCATTTCTTTCGGGGCTAAATAATATTTTTACATCAATTTACGGTAAACAAATTGAAAAAAAACAAACAAAAGAAAGAAGCGAACGTCTTGTTAACATTAGATTTGTTACTATTTCATCGACATCCAAAGACATTGGTTCGTGAGATACATCCCTAATTTTAAAATCCAGTAATGTCACCCATAATGTATGCTGTGATAAATTCACCGCTTTTTTTAAAATGACAAATATCATGCGAACCGATATTTCAAATAAGTTGAGACTGAGACTAACTTTGTGCAGAAAGCGGCAGTTATTCAAATTTTTAATTTAAGTTACTTTTGAATGAAAATTCATACACGCATTGACGCATAGAAGAAACGATAGAATACCAAATATCTATTTTTAAATCATTTAAAATTAATTCATATTAAATGAATATAAATGTTGAATTTAAAAACTTAAATAAACGCCAAATACTTAATGGCCGAGGTTTTTCAGGGATATAACAATACACGGGCAAGCATTGGCCTCGTACTATAGGAACGTATTAAAACAGGAAAGTCGTTGACGTAGCAGGTGACAACGACGAAGTACCGGTATCGATGGTTGGGAATGTCCCCATATCTTGCGCTACCTTTTGGTTTAATAAACTTGGAAAAACAGAAACTAATCTGCATTCCCCATTGTGTCTGAACTCAATGGATTCACCTTGGAGACTTGGAGTCTTGAATAGTAGAGGAGACTTGAAGGCGTAGTCGACTTCCCTGTAAGTATAAAAGGCAGCAGATTTTGTCGTCAAAACACAGATTACTTTCAGACGACTAGCGCAACTAACTAGTAACTTCTAAGTTTACCAACCCTTCAAAATGAACAAGGTAGAGTCGGTTAGAATGAGAATTATATCGCTTAGTTCTTAGTTTTGGTAAAGAATAATTTCTATGCATCTATAATTTTTTTAAAGGTTGTAATCAGCATTGCTATTCTTGTCGCCGTTACTTCGGCTGCGCCTCAATTCTTTGGCGGAGGTTTTAATCGGTTTGGCGGTGGATTTGGTGGTCCTGTTGTGGGACTACGTCCGATTGGTGGCGGATTTGGCGGTTTAGGTGGATTAGGCGGATTCGGCGGGTTCGGTGGTCTAGGTGGTTTTGGTGGTAAATATTACTCATTAAAATTATGAATTCAATTTTGAATTTGACTCACATTTGTTTCATTTTCCCTTTCAGGCAGTGGAACAGGAGCTGGCGCTGGAACGGGATCAGCTGGACCCGGGGGAGTTACTGCTTCAGGAGTAAGACAACTTCTTCCGATTTGACTCATTGGTTGAAACGATACTAAAGCTAACTAATGTGTTTTTATTTTATAGGTCGGCATTTCTAGTGCCCAGGATGGAGGATTCGGGACTGGTAGTGGAAGTGGAAGCGCTGGAACAAACTTTTTCACTGGCCAATCTTTCGCCACCGGTGACGGTAGTGGACAAAGTTTCGGAAAATAAGCTCGATCGTTTTCATTTATTTGTAACACGTTTGCTGCTGCATATTTTGTACAAAAGCCGTAATCAATACATTTTTTAATAATTAGAGCAATCCATCAATTTCCGCTTCTTTAAAAATTGTAATTTAATAAATAGTGACGTTTAAGTTTTTTCGTGCTTACCCCAATCAAACCTTTTATTCTATTATGAACAAATCCTACTTCTTTGGAACCAATAGGGCGTTACCAGCACATATGATGATGAATCTTGACGATAATTTTCTCAATGCTATTACTACGAGTAAAATAATTTAATTGCCCCTGCCTCCCACAAGCTGGCAAATCAGGGGCAGAAAGTGAACTGATATGTTGGTCTCGATGCACATGATATGAGAAAGCTTCCTTTTGCATTTCTCTGAGAGTTAGTTAATCGGCTTCGACTATTGCCTTTAAACATGCGTAACCGTATAGTGATAACATTGCATATTGACCCAAATATATTTTAAATCTTAGCTTCTTATTCCGACCAACGCCCAGCTGAATCACGACAATAATCTGGTTTTAGATAAACTGGATTTCTTATAAACATGGTTCGGTGTTATTAAGTCGTTTACACTTCATTGAGGTATATATATATAAAGAGAGAGAAGTAATAAAAATGAAAGCAAAAAAGTCGGAACTGAATGATAAAATCTTTTATTTGCAATGAAATAATTGTGACATGAAAGATCGAAAACCAATTGTTAGAACACATATCAGAGCACCAGCGCTTAAATTGCATCATAACCCATTAATTTCATTAGCCGCCCGCTCCTTATGTTTTCATTTTCCAAAAGAAAATCCGTTGCCGGTACCAGTTGCGAATTGTCCACCGAACAGACCACCACTATGTGCCGATCCTGATCCTGTTCCGAAGCCAACCCCACCGTTGTGAGCGCTAGAAATGCCTACCCCGCTGGCTGAAGCACCAAACAAACCAGCATTACCAGTTCCAGCGCCAGCGCCAGTACCACCTGGTCCAACTAAATTGTTGAGCAATACAAACGGACTAATTAGGTTAGCTGCCATGGCTAGCTGTTTATAAACAAGTGAATTACTTACAAAAACCAAACTGAGGAAGAGGTACTGCAGAGCAGCTAACTAACACCGCAGCAAAAGCAAGGACGACCAACATCTATAAAAAAATGTTTACGTCAAAATTCGTTGATAACTAGAATTTTATTAACCCCCTCATCATAATTATTTTTTTGCGGAAGCTTACTTACCTTGTTCATTTTTAGTGATGAGTATTGGGAGAAGTTTCCTTTAAAAGCTGCAAAACGCGACTGATTGTCGACGAGTTGCTGTTCTTCAGCATTTATAGTAGCAACAGTCACCTATACCCTGCCCATGGGCATTGTGAAATGGGATTTCCCATCCATGTTACCATCTTGAAAATTTTAAATGAAGACAGGTTTACTGATTTCTAGGTTGCAGGGTTTTATTATTGTCCCATATATATTAGATGAAATAAAGTTTCATATTGTTATTTTTTTGCATAGCTATTTCTTACTTCTGTATCGAAAATGTTTTAAGAAAACGAAAAATAAGTATTGAATTAACATTCTGCCGTTCAATTATTTGATTGATTATTAGGTTAGGGCTTCTTTTAGTTTGATACTTATTTGCAAAAGCATACCATGATATCTACTAGTTCTTGATTGAATAGGGACTTGACTCCATAACCGTTTTTCCATGCCTGATGTATACATTTGAAAACTTGCTCGGCCTGAAGCATCTTAAAAGCTGAAATTGGAGTGAAGGCATCTCAAGGCCATCAAGTATTTTTTTCCAACTAAAAGATATTTTACTTCCTTATTCTCGTATGCCAAGGTTTTCGTCCTCTCGTTGACTATTCTTTACTGTTATCAGTATTTTAATTAAATTTACTGTTTTGCGCACGGCAAACCTTGGAAAACCCTTTCTTTTCTAGGTTCATCCGGTTTGAGCTGGCTGTAGCTACTTCCTCTATTAAAGGAACACAGAATACCTGAAAACGACAACTGAGTCACGAAAGGTAACCAGTCTGCTTAACAACAGCCATCGATTGCAAGCTGCGTGTTCACAGTTTTCAGTTTACAGATAATCTCACATTATGAAGGTATTTATTGCTAAAATACTGATGCAGTTAAATTGTAGTTTTTCATATAAATTGTTTTATCAGATTTTTGCACTTCTTCTTTTGATTGGTGTCTCTGCAGTTTATTCTGCTCCGCAAAGTGCAAGTATGAACAATTCAATAACAACAGTATCAATAACAATAATTTAAAAAAAATGAAAATGAAATGAATACTAGTGCAGTTGATATTCATGAACTTTTCTTTTTAATAGTTGAATTTGCCATCTTTGAGGTAATCAATTCGGCCATACCAAATGTTGTTGTAAACATTCCTCAACCAACGGCTACCCGACCAGTAGTCAACGTTCCAATCGTCACGAATCCTCAAGGAGGAACTACGGCTTTTGCTTCTGCCCGAGGACCGCCAGGTTCTCGGATTGTCACTCGGACAAGCGTTAGTCGCGATGAAGATGACCGAAGGAAATAATTATCTCTGAGCAATGTATGTGCTTACTGTAACTATAGAAGTGTAAAATAACTTTTTTTCTCAACTCAACCTGTAAGTGCATGTGGAAATTCATATAAATAAAAAACATTTCAACAATATTGTTTCCAACGTGTTTATTGCCTCTGTTAATAGATGATATTTCAATATTTAAAAAACAGAACTATAAAATTAGAAACCCTACCCATATATATATAGTGTAATCTGGCTTTGGTAATACGGCGGCGGGCAGAGGCGCAGATCGGCGGGTGAAAGACCTATATCCCTGCTAACTGCTATTTGTTTAAGTGAAGTTAATATAAATTCTGTTCCTTCTTGGCGATCATTTTTTTTTACCATCGAAGCATAAAGCCCATTTCCACCGTTGAGAGCTAGAATGCGACGCAACTTATGCCTACCGTTATTCATTCTAACTCAACTTTATCTATTTGAACGAGAGTGGGTTGAATTTTTTCTTTTTGATTTTACTGTGAGTAGTTCTTCAAGTGAACACACTGATATATACAAGGTAACTCTCGCAGGAAATGCGCATCCCATACCTGTTGCTGGAAAAGATACGGACGTTCTCAAAATGATTTGCATGATGTATAGTCTCATTGGTCATTAAAAATCGTAAAATGACTATTCACATACATTTCGTTTCAACAAGAAGAACCAGACAACAAGAGCCTTATTCCAAAATGTTAGGCAAACTGTTTACTGTCTAAGATACGTTCAGCTATTCAAATGTTGCATTTTCTTCGTTGTGCGAAAGTATTGAGAGGGGTGAAAACAGGTGGAAGCATAAATTGATTGCCCAATATTTTGTTACTTGTTACATCATCCAATCACATAACAAGTAACCGGTGAAACTTTCTTCATTTAAAATTTTCAAGATGGTAACATGGATGGGAAATCCCATTTCACAATGCCCATGGGCAGGGTATAGGTGACTGTTGCTGCTATAAATGCTGAAGAACAGCAACTCGTCGACAATCAGTCGCGTTTTGCAGTTTTTAAAGGAAACTTCTCCCAATACTCATCACTAAAAATGAACAAAGTAAGTAAGCTTCCGCAAAAAAATAATTATGCTGAGGGGTTAATAAAATTCTAGTTATCAACGAATTTAGACGTAAACATTTTTTTAATAGATGTTGGTCGTCCTTGCTTTTGCTGCGGTGTTAGTTAGCTGCTCTGCAGTACCTCTTCCTCAGTTTGGTTTTTGTAAGTAATTCACTTGTTTATAAACAGCTAGCCATGGCAGCTAACCTAATTAGTCCGTTTGTATTGCTCAACAATTTAGTTGGACCAGGTGGTACTGGCGCTGGCGCTGGAACTGGTAATGCTGGTTTGTTTGGTGCTTCAGCCAGCGGGGTAGGCATTTCTAGCGCTCACAACGGTGGGGTTGGCTTCGGAACAGGATCAGGATCGGCACATAGTGGTGGTCTGTTCGGTGGACAATTCGCAACTGGTACCGGCAACGGATTTTCTTTTGGAAAATGAAAACATAAGGAGCGGGCGGCTAATGAAATTAATGGGTTATGATGCAATTTAAGCGCTGGTGCTCTGATATGTGTTCTAACAATTGGTTTTCGATCTTTCATGTCACAATCATTTCATTGCAAATAAAGATTTTATCTCTTCATTTAGTTCAGACTTGTTTTTTCTCATTTTCATTACTCGGTTGCTCTTCATGATTGTGTTAAGAAATCTAGCTATGTATTACCTTGCTTAATTGTAAGCTATATATTTGATAATTGACGAGTATATGTGTATAGTAGCCTACCCACGCAGTATGTGTAGTCTATCCCAAAGTTGTCAAAATGCGAATTTCATGTTTTGGAAACGTGTTTTTCGTCCATATCATTAATCGTTAAGAACTCTATATTTTTTAAAAAAAATTTATAGTTTGAAAACATAGGTTTATTTCAGATTACAACAAAGAATCAGAATTTTGGCGAATTAAAATTAGCATTCTTCTCCCTCTCCCTCTTCATCTTCGTCTTCGTATCCGCCTTCTTCATCCATTTCTACGTAACCATTTTCATCTTCGTCATCTTCAAATCCTTCCTCTTCGTCGTCTTCGTAACCACCGATTTCTTCTTTAAACTCACTTATTTCCTCTGGCCGGTTTTCTGAAATATTACTTAGTTTAGCTGTTCCATCTTTAGTGTTCTCCTTTCCCGCTTTTATAACAACAGAAACGCAAGCCTCCGGTTCAACGTTAATATTGGTAGACGCATGTGCCACTTCAGAGACGACTGCGGTCTCTTTCGACTTAGTTTGATCAGATTCTCGAAAAACGGAACCGATACTGATTTCACATTGTTTCTCATCAGGTTTCACATTCACAGTGATGTTGCTAGTATCTCGCCCAGTCTCAAAAGAAATAGAAGTAGTCGACGGATTACTTGCCAAGTTTGCCATATTCGAAATATTTTTCCTCAGATTGTGAAAAAGGAACTTCGCAAAACGAAATACTGTCCGTATGAACTTTTAGTCTATACGGAGACTTTTGCTTCGTCAATTCTTCAATTGTCACCTAATAAATGACAAAACTACTTGGTTTCACATGCACGACTGATAAACAAGTAGGGAGTGAAACTGAAAGCAGCGGCATCGAGTTCATCGTAGCTACAACGAATGAAAATATAGACATTTGTAGTCGGACAATGAAAAAGCGACGTTTTACAAGTGTTCCATTAAGGCCGCCTCTTTTACTTTATCTTACTAGATTTAATTTACGGAATGAATAGCAGAAGTTTAGATATAATCGTGATATTGAGAAGTATTCTCGGTAAAGAAAATATTGTGTTTTAGGTCTAAGAACAACCTAATCAAAAAATATGCGATACCGATAAATTAAGAAATTTGGCAACCCAGAAAACAACAAGGGAATTTAAAAATTCCCCCGTGTTTCGGAACTTGCTCTGCTCCTCTGCAACTATCAGACAATTCGTATTGATCTACTACCACTTCGTACTTCCACTTTTTTATTCACTTGGGATTTTAACAATTATGGCGTTATCAGGCGTTACATTAGAACGGGGTAACTTTGAACAAAAAAAGGGCATTTTTTCGCGTTTTTAGCTTATAACTTTTTTCCTATTACGAATTCGGCAAAACCAAAAAATGGGTCTTGTACACCTTTTTATTATACACCACTTGTTAGTTTGGTGTACGACACTTGATGATTATATTCATTTAAAAATTATCCAAAAATCGCGTTCAAAGTTACCTCAGAGCAATAACTTTGAACGCACGTAAATAATGAGGGACAACGAAGTACACGAGTCTTTGTAATATAACTTAAATATATAAAGGAAAACGACTTTGCATATGTTTCTTTACTGAACCGTTACACGAACGGGCATGCAAAAAATATTAAGTTATTGCACGACATTGATTCCGCCTGTGAAATCGCGTTCGAAAATATTTTCAAATTTTTTGAGGGTTTTTTTCCATTGAGTTTTTTGGTCAATCTTTAGTGATCGTTACATTATCCACATCTGGGCAAATAGTAACTTTTTCTACGCCTTATTTGTTGTCGAATGTAAAGAATATATAGCAATCACCTTCATTATGCAATTACATTATATACAGAAAAACTGTCTCCGCGCATTTTCATGGTGAAAAAGCGTTCAAAGTTACCCCGAATTGAGAAAAACGATGAGGTAACTTTGAACATTCTCAAATCAAAGAAACACGCTGTTTTACACAGATTGAAAAATTGTTTGATGAAATTCAGCATGTTAACTTTACTTTTGAACATAATCAGCCCAAACTAAAGAATATTTTTCGAGAAATGACACAACTTACTTTTGTCACTTTTTTTGAATTTTCCTTCTTGTGGAGCTAAAAAAACAGACAAATAAAATGGAGTTTTAATTTCTCATGTGTCTTTATACATCTCCTAGATCTCTGACCATCTGTCAAAAAAAAAAAATTTCACCATAGATGGAAAATAATAAAATAGATTTTATGCGCCCCTGATTAAATTCACTTTTGTGTTCAAAGTTACCTCGCGTGTTCAAAGTTACCCCGTTTGACGGTACATTTTTATCAATTAGTAGTTTTCATATACAACATTGTTAATACTGCGCGACAATTGTAATCAATGTCGTAAAGTAATTTCCCGTATTCCGCAGTACGTCTATTACATGAACCGGGCGAGATGAGTCGCAGAGCCTTTTCAATAAAACGAGCCCACTTTTTTTCTACTTGATGAACAAACACCCGGCTTATCCAACCGACACGACCTCTAGGAATTCCCAGAGCAACAACAGCTCGACGACGCTAAAGGCGAAAGGATATATTTATTTATTATTCTTATAATATATTTATTTCTTATAATATATTTAAACCGAAATCGACAATCCCTTGTTTCTAATTCACGTCACGTGCTTGGCTGAAATTAACGACATGGGGACATTGATTCCGGATTTCTGTGAAATGCTACGCACTTGTTAAATAGACGCGGAACCAGTTTGAGAGTGTTTTTTTCCATTGAGTCACTGTCTTTGGTCATGGTTGTGCGCTGAGTATGCATAAACAATCATGTGCATTTAGTCGTGTAGAGATTCGTCGAAACTTCTTTGCGAGGTCACAAATTTAAAAAGAATATATAGATTCGCTTTCGCTTGAATGCAATTTTTATATATGGCCTTTGTGTTCGCCGCCATTTTCTTGAGAAGAAAAGAAAGTGAATTGTTTTAAAAGATATGGCCTTATAGGCATTCTCATTCCGTTCCAGCTTCCTTTAGAAGGCTGTTCTTGAATTCTATTATAATTGTGAAGATAGCAGAACCGACAAATTCAGAAAATAAACAAAGTAAAAAAAATTGATTGGATCCGAGCGGTCCATGAATTACAAGAACGCTGCAAGAACGCAAACAGACAAATAAAATGGATTGTCTGACGTTTAGGTCTTAACTCTTTCGCCTCCCCCCTCCCAAAAAAAAAATAAAATAAAATATGGGACGGAACGGTTCTCTTGCCATTAGCATTACCTGCCATTACCATTCCAGTTCCGAATTTTCCGACCTCGAAAGAAATAATACTAAGAAATGCTACTGGAATTCAGGGATGCAGTCGTGACAAGTGTCGCACGACTATAGGAATAAATTATATATCCACTGGTACTTAAGGACTCGCGTGATTTCTCATGCTGTCATGCATCGCTTGAAAAATACGTAAACCAGCCTTACGTTACAAAGCCTAACCTACTTGAGTTGACTTATTAAAACAAAACCTAACCTTAACGAAGCCTAACCCAATACATTTTATTTGCCTTCTTACGTGCGCTAGCTTACTTTGCTGGGCCAAGAGGAAACAAATGCCTTGTTGGTGTTCATGATCTTGAATCCTTATGTCAGGGATTGCGATTTTAAGATGGTGCAATCTAATTTTGTATTTGGGGTCCGGAAAATAACTCTTGAGGCCGGAATGACTGTGACATAACGATCTCTTACTATATTCTTGTACATTACATTTTTATTTACTAGACTTAAATTAGCCTGCCTCTATTGAAGAGCTAAAGTTTGTACAAATGATCGAAGCAATTTGGCTCTGATGTTCTAGGCTAGTGTTTATTAGCGCAAATAATACAAAATTTAAACAAAAAAAAGATGAATATGAACAAGAGATGGTCGACAAAAAGAGCCGAGACTTGCAACAGGTTTTAATTTCTTCCACAAGATGGCTTAAAAATATACCTACTAAAGGGGTGTTCCCTCGGGATTTTTAAAGCTGAACAATTTTTCAAAATAGTGTATGAAAGTATTTTTCTTAATTCCACACTAAGATAACGTTTTTTATGCACAGCATCATTTTTCATTCTATCATTTTCAGAACACCATTACTACGACAAGAGACTTGTTTTACACTTGCGAGTTGCAAGTAACAAGGTTCAGGCAATAATCAAATGCAAGTTTTTTAAAATGATTACGATTTGCCATCACATGCAACTGATAAATCTTTGCAAAGAAAATTACACTTTCACGCACAGGACTGCAAATAAGTTCTAGGAGAAGTTATGCAGGTCTAAAAGTCTAAAAGACAGACAAGCGGGAAAAGTACGTAGTGTAGTAACATAGTGATAAGTTCAATATTTTTGCAATGTCAAAATCTGCTGCCGGGTCTCACAGCAAATAATAAGGTCATCTGGTGCTGGTGGGACGCGCCGCGCTCTGACCCGACATTAATTGAACTGATTATCACGACATTACGTTACGCATGATCAACGTAAGTAAGCTAATTTCAGACTGAGCCTGACTTTATTTACGTATTATTCCCAATTTTCCAATTTTTCTTTTTTTTTTTCTTTTACTAGCAAGGTCACTCGACGTACTCTTTTGTTGTACTATTTTAACCGTGTTCTATTTTATTGATTAAAATTATTTAAACGTTACTTTCATCGACTTTCATTTTGTAATGAAGGTTAGATCAAGTGATTTGCAAGGAACTCGGTTGCCTTGGGTTACATATATTGCATTACGTAGAGTAAGCAGATAGAGCAAGGGAGAATTAAGTGCGCTGAGCGCATTTCCACCTCTGCAGAGAATGGAATCATAAACATGATGATATTGATGAAGTGAAGGTGAGTTATGTTTGCCAGGTACCTTGGGTAGATTGTTCAACACTGCATAAAACAGATAATGGTGTTGACATTCGCAGGAGGTAGCTTTTGTGTTCCGTTAGGATAAATCGAAAGGAAACTGGATATTACAAGATTCTCTAGCTCTAATCTTTTCGATAATAGAAGACCCTGAATATGATTTTGTCGGCATTCCACAGGAAGCTAGTCAATAACGAATTCTTAAAAGGATCGAGCTTTCGGTGGATAGAGCTTTCACCCAGCACTGACTCATACGGATACTTCATGATGGAAGTCGCGAAATATAAAAGGAGTATATATTATGACTTGCTGGAAAGCCAAGCTGCATCTTTTTAAAAAAGTGAAATCCTGGAAGTAACAATGAGTAGAAATGAATTGAAGACTTGATTATCTCCGCAATTTCGGCTGTTTTTTTTCAGTAAAGTACTAGACCTCCCATTCGTTGTTTTACTTTCTATCCCGCTAGATCACGCTAGCATTCGAGTTTATTACTCTCCTCATTGTGCTGTCTGTCTCAAGAACGGCGCTTCTTTAGGCACGCCGTATATTCGTAAACAAAATAGAGCGAGAAGATTTTCACATGTTGCCGAGAAAGCGGGTTCTAAATGAAACAAAAGGATTTTTTCCACGAACCCGAAATATTTGCGGTTTTCTAGTGGCACAGCCCGCCAGACGATTCTCTTCCTCCCTGTATACAGTGTAGTACTACTCGTTAACTCAAAGCAACTGACTCGGCAATTAATGGCATCGACTTAATGGGCGCCGGGTAGACGAAGATCATTATCCTTCTACTGTAGTGTGGCCTGGCCTCCAGCCTCCTCTTTATACACATAGTCCTCTTCTTCTTCTTCATTCTTCTCCTTTATTCTGTTGCAAGTCAGTGTTGTTGTTTATTTTACTTGTTCATATATATTATATATAGGTATATAAGCGAGAACTCGTTAGATAAATCATTCGAGACAAAAGCTGACACATTTCGGAATGACTTTGCTTTCCGGCTACGCGCCACCATAGTGTACGTATGTAGTAATACGAACCTTGAATAAGAATTCGATCCCGCTCCGATACCGCTGGCCGCTTATACGTGGACCACCATCAGCATCACAAGGGGAAAATGAAGAAAGCAAAAAAGGCTAAAAAAAGAAAAGAGAAACAACTTGTACATTTCCTCATTTATCTGAAATGTGGAATGCAAACATGGATATATACAGGCAGGCAGAACGAAAGATCCGGCACAACAAGGCTCTTTACATGCTATTTCCCAGGAACGAAAAGTGGCCGACAGATGTTCGAGGACCCTCAAGTCATGTGACATCACACTCGCCAATGGCCAAGGAATTCAAATATCTACAGAGAGTTAAAAAAACAAACAAAAAACAAACACATTTTCTCGTCGTCGTTGTCGTCTTGAAGGGAATTTCTTGTGTACAAGTTGGAAAACAGATTCGTTCAAATAGCACTTTAGGAAGGAAGAAGATACCCATCACGCAATAAACATCATCATCAATACATTTCGTGCAAGCCGCCAGCAGCAATCGCGTTGCACAATGTGTATTTGCATTCCCAGAATTGTTGGTCTGTTGCGTGTTTCCTTCCCCAGCGTCCGTCCATCCATTGGCCGAACTTGGTTAAGAGAATGGCTCATTTTCACGACTTGTCGACAGGTGCAGCGTTCAGGGAAAAAAGGTCAAAAAGAAGAGGGAGGGAGAGAAAACTCAAGCATTGCTGGCAAAGTCGCTATGTAAACACATTCAACATCACGGAAAGGGGTGTAACCTGTAAGTGTATCAACACGGACGGCTGATGGACGGGCCGGGTCGAGGATCAAGTCTGTTAAGATGGGCGATGCCCCGGGATACTTGATAAACTACTTACGAAAACCTGTATATATATGTACGTATATAGTGTCTACGTATTATCATCAAGAGCACGAATAACAAGCCTACAAGGACGATTGATGAAAGACCGGTCAGTTGACGGCCGCTCGATTGCCGTTTTTTTCCGTTTTCGGGATTTGTGGCGACAATCAACAGCGACATGCCCTTACACGAGGATGCGAAAGTCCACTTTCTAGCGACTGAAATCTCGAATTGGTGTCAATACTGCTGAATTAATGAACCAGGAATTGTTTTTCAACACGTTGTCGATGGCCAAAATCGAAAATTCTTTCCCATTCTTTTCTTTCTTTTTCAAACATATCCATAATACATGTACGATTGTGGTCGTGGTGGCGTAGTAGTAGTAGTAGTGCGATTTTTATTTGCATACATCTCCTTATATATTCATATCTTTTTTTTTTCATTACTCAATTTTTGGATCCAGGCTCGTCTTCCCCATCTGGTTATGAAAGGCATTTCTTTTTTTTTTTCTTTACCTGAATGATCGTATCCGATTGACCTACAAACGAAAAAAAAAACTGGGATTCATGCAGCCAGTCGTCGTCGTTTCTTTTTTTTTCTGTTTACCCGTTTCCATCGAGATGAGCCGCCTTTCAAAAGAGTTGAATGTACACATATCTTCCTCTGATGTTCTTCGTATGTATATTATGCCTACGCATGTATTACACACAAGTGCGTGTGCTGATCGAGTGAATTGCGGCCGGCATAGCGGTCCGATCCTATCGACCCCATGACGAGAGATGGACGAGTAAACCTGCAGGGCTCTCGATGATAAGGAAGACGAGGGTAATCCGCTTCATATAGACTCGTGAGATGTGTTTGGCGTTTGGCGGGTTCGTTGGATAAAGTATCGCCTGGCTGCGGGGTTTCGACCGCCAAGAGGGTAGCGTGTAACCGCGCGGGCAACCCAGCATCATCGACTTGCTAGTTTTCCTCTCTCTCATCGTCTATACGCGCGTTCATACGCCAAATGGAGAGGGCTTTTACCTACAGCAATTATACGTAGCCTTTGTATGCGATTCGAAACTCGAAACGTCAACTTAAGCGTGTCATTATTGCTGCTGCTAGAGAGACCGGTGCGCTGCATGCCGTGCGCTGCGCCCGTGTGGGTGAAAGATTTGGCAACGGAAAAGGGAAAGCGCTAATGCCGTTTTCCTTTTTTTTTCTCTAGCTCTCTTCCTACCGTAGTTCTTCTTCTTCTTTTTCTTTCTCTCCTTGTTTTCCTCCTATCCACGTACGCACTCCCTCGGTACCGGTATTTAATATATTGTAGGTTATATGTACAGATTACGTTTGCTGGTCTAATTACTTCGGCGTGCAATAAATGACTCGACGGGGCCTGCATGCCGGTATATGCGTGCAGTGTATAACTCTCGTTGTACCTATATTTTCCCAAAAGAGACGACAATTTGGATGATTGCGTCGTGCTGGCAGATGATTAGAATCCATCAGTGTTTCTCTCTCTCTCTCTCTCTCCTTCTCTCTTGGTACGGTTGTTGTTGTTGTTGTTGTTTTGCCAGCAGAATAACTGGAAGCTCACTCGTTCTCTTCTCTCCTCCACCATCTTTTTCGTATTTACGAAAAACACTGTACGTATCCTATTCTATACGCTTCGCCTGTACGGTGTATAGAGGGAACTGACGTGGCGCACCGTTTCCGACCGTTTCGCCGGGGCCAGTAGGTCATCGGGGTAAATAGGTCAAATCGCGCGCCGCGGATGACGACGAAACCGGTGCCGCTGCGTCTGTACACATCCTCTTAATTCTCCTGCGTTCTCCTGTGAAAAACGAGACGTCATCTTTCTCATATATATGCATGCGACTGAAACATGGGCCATTTATGTACTTGCCCGTCAATTGTGAACATCGTTTGGCCAAAACAAAACGGCGCAACACGGGCAACAAACTGAGCGGTCGGACCACCGCCGCGTCGTCCCATGCACTCGCCAAACGTCTCCTGATTGGCCCATTGTTCAATCACGACACATAGGCTCTATCTTTGGCGCTATCTATTGAATTAAATCAGCCAGTTTCCATTCTATTGTCGATCAATTGTTTCTTGTTGTGTCGGTTATCTCCTTGATTTCTAAGGGCCTTTTTTCCGGCATGTAACGGTGCGGGCTCGCCCACAAGACCACTAGGTACCTTTGCAGATTGAATGCCCAGCACTTTTTTGGGGGTGTTGCGTTGCTTTAGCTTTTTATCACTTCTCGTCAATGAACACGTTGGCGTAGAGAAAGCTTTCAACGTAGTTATTCGCCTCGGTGAACCGCCACAAGAACAAAAGATCGAGAAAGGCAAAAAATAAAACAAAGGCTCTTTTTTTTGTCTGTGTACTGAACGTCGGACGGCTGTGGTCGTTAGGTCCAGAAGAATCTGGTTAATAAGATACTGGCGGTGGATTTTTCCACCAAAAAAAAAAGAGAGTCGTGACGCTGTCCAACCCACCACCACCATCAATTAACGATGGAGAAATCATTAAATCGAGCACTCTCGATAATCGGTTTTGACGCGGCGATTTCTGTTTCGATGGCAAGGTTATGTAGGCTAATACCTTTATCCTCGGTGGTGCCATGATGGCTGGAAGCGTAGTGTTGTGTTTTTCCTTTTTTCTTTTTGTTTTCAATTCATCAGCATCAGACTTGTCTTTGCGTGGGAATTGACCGGTGCTGTGTGCCATTGTTGTTTGGCATAGTCGGTTAATACTCCTCCTGCCTACCTGCCTTTACTTGCCTTACCTGCCGTCTTTCATCCGTCCCGTTTTCTGACGTCACCTCCGCCATCAACTATGCAGATGCAACCCAGCAATTTCCACATCAAAACACACATTTGAAACATGGAGTTCTTCAATCGTATTCTATTCGATTCCTCCATCGTCGAGTGAATTTGTGGCTGTGGCTCGTCCGGCCTCGTCTTCGTCGTCGTTACTCTGTCCATCGTTTTGGGGGTTTTCTTATTGATTGCATAAAGCAACACAAGCGGATGTGTCTAACGGCAAAAAGAAAGAAGGGCCGCATTTGTATAATAGTTTTTGATCGTCGTCGACGAAGAGGCTGCTGCTGCTGTTGCTGCTGCATCCGCGTCCCATTTCTAGTTTTCTACGAATGCGATGCCGCTACATTGGGAAAAGTCACGGAAATGGGTGTTGTGTGTGCCAGAAGCCAGTGTCGACTATATATCTCTATAGCTGTACACTGGCACGGAGAGGATATATATTACAATAAGCAGGAATTGGCGTTCCAAATCTGGCGTCGCATCTCCAGCGATATGCTCCAGCTCCAACTGTACAAGTGCCATGCAAGCTAACAGCGAGGCTAACAACCAACAACGGCGCAGGGGGAGGAAGTTTCCTTTAATTGATGGCGAAATCGTTGCCTCTTGCTGCTGCCGTTACGACGGTACTAAATATCCTGTCAAATGGCACCGGCTTCTTGTTGCGGCCGGCCGTGCTGTAGGGCCACAGGTATATAATAGATGATGGGCAACGATACAAGTCGACGTCATAGATTTATAAGAGAACAGCTAGTAGACTAGACAGCTAGATGGGAAGGAGGAGATAACCGCTTTATGAGTTTTGATATAGTATATTACGTACATAGTGGAGCAGTAGTCGAGTTGCTGCGCGATGCCTGCGTTCTAATTTCCCTCTATAGCTGTTTTTTATTCGTTTCGTTTCGTTTCTTTCTTTGTGGCCCCTGCGCAAATGCATTGCCATCCATTGGCTTCCATTACCCACTTTCTGTGCTGTTGCCTCTGTGTCTCAGACTCTTCGACGACCTTCTGACCCGTCTACGTGTGTCGAGATTAACGGCGTTTTCCGCTTCTAACGAGCCAGTGTTTTTCTCTTCTCCTTTTCTCCCCCTCTTTTACGGATGCCGAACTACCGATTGTGTGCGTGATGTGGCTTATGCTTTTGCTGGCGGTTGGGGCGTCAAGGCGGTAGGCAGGTCGCCCTTCTTTTAAGAGTTCTTCCCACATTTGTCTGCCGCCTAAAGCAACGGAGTCGCTAAGAAAGTCAAGAAAAAAATGAGTCGAATGTGCGTGTTGTAGAGGAGAAAGAAAAAGCCTACGTGTACGATACTCCGTTGCTGTTGCTCCCATCAGATTTCATTACGTCGACTATTGTGCTATGCGTGCGCAACGCGGCAACGCTCGGTACACGTACGGCCTGTGCCGTCACTTAATTGAGAGAGAAAAGGGAAAAGGACGACTAAATAAGGAGAAAAGGCGACAGACAGACGAAAGTCAGGAACAAAAACAACAACAAAAAAGAGAAAAAAGAGAACGGACCGGGGACGGAACATTGAAAATCACGACGACCCCCGACGTCGAGCAGCTGTTGCTGCGCTAGGACCAACAAACTACGACGCCATCAGAATCGAAAGCTTTTATAAATATATATATAACTACCGAGGTATTGTCGAAAAACTCGGCGTCGCTCGTCGTTGTTGAAGAAAAAGAATAACTGGCTATGAATAGAAAATAGAGACAGTCGGTTTCGTAGTCGAGACGGTTTTAGAGTCATCATTTTCTTCTTATAGTGGCGGTGGCACGTCGATGGCCGGATGGCGCACGAGAAAATCACTGATCTGGATCTGCACTCGACTGTCAACGGCACGAAAGCTCGCCCAACACGCAAACGCAACCTTATGAATTCGTTTTCCAAAACAACCTTATCGCTTCGTTCCGATCGACGGCTTTCGTCAGGGAAATCGTTCCTTTCGTCCATCCGTCCCATCCGTACCTGACGAAATAGCTCAGAAAGAAAAACACGGCGCCGGCCGTTTAAAAACGACGATATACTTTTCCTTCCTGTTTTCGCTGCTTTCTTGCTGATGGAGCTAGCCTCCTCAAACAGAGAAGACGCAAGAGCGAGATAAGGTAGAAGAAGAATGCCAAGACGCGAGCTCGAGTGCGCTGGAGCGCAACAGCAGTCGTAACATTACGTACGATCGAATTGGACGTTATTTGGCCCGAAGCCATCACCAGCAGCAGCAGCCGAGCCAAGTCCTTCTTTTTCCTTGAGGTGTAAGCTATATGCTGCTGCTGCTGCTGCCGAGCTGCCGCTATACCCACACACTGTGCTGGCCACACAGCCACCTTCTTCTTCTTCTTGTTCTATTCCGCCTGCTGCGTGCGGTGGGGTATACCAGTCTTAGTCAAGGCGGTGAATAACCTTCAGTCACTCAGTTCGCCGAGCTCGCATTGCTACTCTGTTCTTCGCCGAGTGTAGTACACGCCGCTTTCTCGCCGTCGCCGTTTCCTTTTTCTGGGTGCCACCATCGACAACGCAGTGCTGGATGAATCTGATTCCGTGCCGTTTGTGCAAAAGTGTCCCAGTCCCAATGAGGACTTGTTGCTGCTGCGATTAACTTGTAGGCTATTTGATACCAACCGACTAGCCAAGATCAACAACATCAAGATGAAGTCTTTAAGCGGACAAACGGAGAGAGAGCCATCGCCGAGTGTCGAGACCTACTGGGTGGTTGATGTATTCGGACAAAATGACAAAGTCAAGGTGAGATTTTTTCTTTCTTTCTTTTTTTCCTTCTATTCCTCTACGCTCTTTTTTTTTTGTTCTTCATCTTGTTGTGATTGTCGACGGGGTGCAGTTCAGCTCCGTGATTCATACACCCCCGAACGCACCGTTCCTGCTGGCTTCTCTTAACTGTGACGAAGCAGAGATTATCCCGTGACACGCCGGTCGCAAGCCAAGAAACATTCAAAGTCTTTCATTCTTCTTCTTTTTTTTCCCTAGAAAAAACGCCGTCTTTCTTTCTTTCTTTCTTTTTTATTTTTCTTCAATATGACACGAGCGTTTACTTTTTCTAACAAAGCGCGGGACCTTCCGCGACAAGGCAGTCGACTGGAACGGACTCTCTTTCTCTCTCTCATTCCAGCCGGGCTTCGTCCGCATTTCTTTTATGATTTTTTATGATTATCATTTTCTCGCTGAACGCTAGACCCGGTTCCGGAAACCTGACCGGTCATAAATAGTCGTAATATTTCAAGTGGAGAGAGATCGCGTCGGCGTCGGTTAGCGCGAAGCGGCGTCGGAGGCGAAGGCGGGTGAGACGATGGCACATTATAATGGAAACGTACAGAGAGATGTAGACGGCAATATAGTAGCTGCTAGCTGCTATAGTGCTACACGTAGTGGCTGAGTGGCAGTGTGAAAGAAAGAGAGGAAACACCGCTCCATCAACCCACATGAGTTGCCAAGCATGAAGCTAAATAGCGTCTTCTAGCGTCTGCGTCCTCTTGATCGCATCCGCATTTTGAATGAGCGACGGATGAGAAATGCATCATCAACACAACAGCACGGGCCCTCTTTTTCTTTTGTTTTTTTCTTGTTTTGCAGAGAGAGGTTTTGACTGCAGGAGAGAGGTCGTTACCTGTCTCAGTGAACTCGCAACACCTTGCGGCTTTCGGGCTTTGGCATCCATGCCATCCAGATATCGTTCGCTGTTGTATGTCATTCTCGCTCGGCAAATATGAAGGCTATAGTGCCGAGACAGCCGAGTATTTCACTCAAGAACATAACAGATGCGCTAGTTGTTGTCGCCTGCGGTCTCGGACAAATGAAAAAGTGGTACTGGCGCCAAATAGCTGGGGATGTGACCAGTGACCTTGGTCAATGTTTCTCTTTCTTGGCTGGATGCCGTCGACTCGTCGACTCGTAGAGAGAGAGAGAGGGAGAGAACTCGCTCTTTGATAGCACTGTGAAAGGCCATCGTCGTGCAGTGATCGGGAGTAGCAGAGCAGAACAGATGGCCATCTCAGCAGCAGCTTCCTCCCGGGGGAAATGAGAGAGAATAGGAAAGAAGAAGACGAAAAAAAAAGAAAGAAAGATGGAGAGGAAAACATGTATGCCTGGAAGGAACTACAGGGCCGTTCACCCTAGACTTGATGGAATTGTTGAATAGACGTAGACGAAAAGAAAAATGTTATTAGCTCCTCTTTTCATTCTCTAGCCTACGTATGTGTAAAGCCACTGCGGCTGCTGCTGCAGTCACGCTTGTATTGCATGGACCATCTGCTTGTTGTTGCTGTTGTTGAAGTTTAGAACGCCGGCGGTTTTGCGTGATGATGATGAGGAAAAGGTGGGGGGGGGGGGGGAGAACCGAAAGGCAAATGACCGATTCTCCCGGCTGGAGCACTCTCGCTCTCCGTCCTACCCTCGAGGATGTATATCAGACGAAATTTTAATCGAGTCCGTCCGTCGGTCGGTCCGTCCGTCGGTCGGTCCGTCCGTCGGTCGGTCCGTCCGTCGTCTCAAAATGCCGTATGAGGCAAAGGCAGGCAAACAGTTGCCCACTCGCACTTTTCCATCTGCATTTTATTGGCAGGTAAAGGGAGCCAGCTTAGAGCCAAAAAAAGGTGTTCATCTCATTATATATAGACTCTGGAGAGAGATAAAGACTGATGAGCAAGCAAAGGGGAAAAGAGAAAACCAACAACAAGAGATGAGAACCCGCAAGCCCGCAAGAAGACGAAGAGACTAAAAACAAACCCATCATTTGTTGTTTGTTGATTACAGCGCAAATCGCGTCGTCCGCCGACCTTCAATCCGGAGGATTACGTCGTCTTTTTGCGCAAGGTGTTGTCCTCGACGAACGCCAACGGCGGACTCAACACGGCCGTCGAAAAACTCTACGGCAAGGACTCGCAAATGAGCGCCGAAATGCGCTCGAAAATGTCGCACACCGTCTCGGCTTCCTCCGGCGGTGATCGAGACGGCCGACCCAACAGCAAACAGTCGTCTGACGTGTCCGATGTCCTCAAGAAACTCCGCTTGGACTTGTTCTTCTCGTTCGCCAGGTACGTACTACTACGTCATTCAGTTTGAGATCTCTCTCAACGTCTCTTGAAAGAGACGATGGCACCGCGTGCAGCTGCCATTCGAGAAGAGCTTACGGCGATTTCATGACTGACTCGTTTCGATGATTCGCTTCGAATAGCTTCTGCAAGGAATTTGTCGGTGAAACGTGCGACGGCATCGCTCTGCTAATGGACATGTTGCGCGCCATCCAAATGGCTCAAGTCGAACTCAACGGTAAGTCAGCCTCCATCATGATTTGCCCTTCAATTTACCCTACCAGTCGTGTCTATCTCTCTCTCTCTCCCTCTCTCTCTGTCTGTCGGGAGAGAAGGTTTTTGCGTCCGCCACCATTTCATTATTATTAGAAGAAGAAAAAAAAACTCGTGCTTTAGCCATCCGGCGTGAAGAGTTGATGCGGGTACGCGTCGCAATTTTCCCGGTCCGGCCAACAAAGAATAATCATCGTTCGTAGAATCACCGTACCGTTCACACGAGACCTGTACTCTGCTGGCCGGCCGGTTTATCTCATTTTCTTTCCTTAAAAACAGAGTCGAACTAAATAAAGAAAAACTGGAATATTTGAACTGAAAAGGGAAAAAAACGGAGCAGATTATAAGAGCCGATTTGAAAGAGGAAAAAAAAATGAAACAAAGAACGAGGGTAGTGAGGTAGTAGCCCGAGGTACAACAAGACGAAATCTGGTCGCGTTATCGGTCTGATCGGTTGCGTCAGCTGGTCGGACTAGCTCTTATCAGAACAGTCTTCCGACGCACAACGAGTCCTATTCGGCGAATTTCATTTCCATCTCATTATTAGTATATTTCGTATCGGTTACACAAAGGTGACTGCACTCATCACCTATGATAATCACCGTATATTTATTCAAATAGCGACGCGGAATCTCCTCTTGAAGATCAATCGATCAAGAGAAAATCTGCTGTATGGAGATGAATGGGATGATGGAACGATAGACGATTGGTCTGATTGACGATGGCTCATCATGCCGCCCATTGATTTTGTCCCTTTCCATTCCCACCTCTTTTACGACTTGTTGTTAATATCGTTATGCTTGGTTGTTTTTCTTTTGATTGGAATAAAAAAAAACAAAAGGATCCAACAAGGAGTTGTCGAACGTGCGCGCCAACCGTCGATCGTTGATCCGTAACGCGTCGACGGACGAGTTAGAAGTGCTACTTTCGCTCTACCAGTTATGTTTGGCCAACGGTCATGTCCCGGGCAAGG
The DNA here is from genome assembly GCA_022539655.2 of Ceriodaphnia dubia. Taxonomy (NCBI): domain Eukaryota; kingdom Metazoa; phylum Arthropoda; class Branchiopoda; order Diplostraca; family Daphniidae; genus Ceriodaphnia; species Ceriodaphnia dubia. Next base: position 816,262 of record JAKUCG020000200.1, on the reverse strand, counting down.
ACCACGGACTCTCCCGTCTCCTGGCTCACAATGCAGGATTTTACGGCTTGGCATTGGCTCTAGTCAGTAATCTGACCCGGACCCGAAGCCTCGCCTTACAGGTAACATCTATCCCTTCTATCTCCCTCTCTCCTTCTCTCCTTCTCCTACCTTTTGTTTCCCAGCATGGTGTGGTGGTGTTTCCCATTAGATGCCTACTCTGTCCGTCGTTGGGCGGCCGACCGACCTACAACGTTACATCGAAAAATGCCTTTTTTGATTTACTGGCTGTATTATCCCCTTGGATTCACCTCTTCTTCTTTTTTATTCCTTTTTTTTTCGTTTTTTTTCCTAGCTGATGACGGCACTTTGCAAAATGCCTGGCGGCCACTCGCGTGTGTCCGAGGCATTGACCACGCTGCGCTTAAATATGGGAGAATCGGTAAAATGAAATTGAGCAGAACGACAATCTCGTGTATTGACACTCAAAACGACCATCTCTCTCTCTTTCTCTCTCGCTTTTCCTTTTTGACGATCCAATAAAAAACAAACGGTTTAGGTACGACTGAAACTTTTGAGTGGAATTGTCAATTCGACGGCCTCACGCGTCGAATCGTTGATCGGATCCAGCAAGGATGGATTAAATGGCGGAGGAAGCGAAGTGGCCAACAATACAGACTCGTCTCTTCGCTTCCTGGTTGAGGCCATGGCTTTTCTCAATGCTTTCGTCCAGTCTGCCTCTGATCTACGGAATCAAGTCGTCATCCAGTGGGAGGTGGAAGAAGCTGCTCTCAACATTCACGCACTATCTCAGGTTTGACTGGCCCATTACGGGTTTTCCACTGAATTTCTTTTTTTTCTCTCTCTGAAATTTGACCTTTAGTGGAAGATAAATAACGGTATCAACAAACTAGCTACTCAACACTACAAATCAAGAATATCGGTTGTGTCTAACAAACCGTATCTAACTGCTTCTTGTTTAGAGTTGTTAGGCAAGTAAGACCTGTAGCCAAATGACCATATGCAAATTGTTCGCCAATTCTATTCCAAAAAATTCTCTCCCATTTTGAAATAGTTAAGAGTCCAAGTTTAGTTTCTTTTTCTAGGTCGATTCATGAATTCAGGTTTTACCGTGCTCTGCATTTCTCTCTCCAAAAATCTGAAAAAATAAATAAAAGCCAAGTAAAACAAACAGTCAAAAACGTGTTTATTTTTTCCAGGTTGCCGATACGGTGAGAAGCCCGTTAGCCGCCCAACTAAGACAAGAATTATCAGCCTGGAGCGAAAACCAAATCAATATTACGCTGCTCTTGGACCGGCTCACTAATGTTACCAGTACCAACGAAGCCCTGCGAAAAGATCTTCTAAGTTTACGTTCAAGATTGCTGGTATGGCATTAGTTATTCATTGCGTTTAGAACGGTAGTTGATTATGTAAATCGGAGTTAACGGACGTCTCAACTCGTTCAACCGAAAAAATGCAATATTCTTATATGAAATCATGCTAACGAGCCAACGGCTTCTAATAATGTACCGTACGTAATATATTGTTATATTGACTAGGCTCTGGAGAGTGAAAAGAAGCGATTCAGCGAGTTTGAAAGCGACATGAAGAAACGTTGCGCCGACTTGGAGACAGAGTTGACGACATTGCGTAGCACAAGCTCGATAACACCATCCTCCTCTTCAGTCGGCATTCAAGCGACCGATTTCAGGATGGATGAGAAGACGATGGAAGACGATCGCCCACCTTGGTATCACACAGCTGGCAGTCACATGTCGTACGATGACGAAGACTATGACATCGACGACGTGATTGAAGAACTGAACAACATCGTCAACAGCGCGGAATCGGACATGAACACGGAGAAAAACAGCAGCAACAGCGGCGGAACACCCAAGGACTCTGGTTCTTTTACGGAAGAACATCTGGTACCCAAATACCTTCCGCGCCCACCACCACGGCCGGAATCCAAAAGATCATTAGCTCCGAGTCCGACTGGCGTCCACTTGGACGCGGATCTGACGGGAGAAACTAGCGATTTTCCCATGGCGACCGTCATTAGCGTCACGCCAGAAAGTAATCAGGTCTCATCCGATTCGGACATGGAACGCGGTCCGACCGAAATCAGTCGGAAGAAAATCACGCAAAGTTTCTTTCGACAAGACGATCTCGACGAAGATGATGACGATGACGACAAAGCTTTCGACAGCAGTGTTTGCGAAAGTGACTGGGGTAAGACGCAAATACTTCGGAGAAACATCAGGAAATCGTTTAGATCCGCCGAGGGGAGCACCAGGGGAATGTCAATTCAGGAAATGGACGAAGACAAAATACAGCCAGACATTCTGCGAGCTATACCAACCCGACTCTTCCACAAATCGTGGGATGTTTTAGAAGCTCGCAGTCCCATGTACGCAGATGATATGGTCCTTTCTTCAACGGGAAACGGCCAACAAGAGGGGCCTGTTTTACTTTCCAGTCGGAGGCGGCACGCCAGCGTCGACAATCTCAACGCAATCCAACGAGAAAGTCCGATATTCATCCATCCGATGGTGCACCACCCTAACCTAAGAGATCGGGCGACAGAAGAGATGTTGATGTACGAACAACACCAACAACAACGCTTTCTGATGGGCCACAGTCCTCTTTCTCACCACATGTATCGCCATCCTGCCGAACACTTTCACGACCCAACAGCTTCTCCAATCGACCCCGCAGCTCTCTTGGGGGACTTGCAAGTCGGCGACGTTTTCTCTTTTCCGGGACAATACTCGGGCCATAACGGCCGCTCCCGCATGGAGCACAGCAGCAGCAGGAAAAGCAAACGAAGCCAAGACATGGATGGATCGAGTGGAAGTAAACCTGGGAGCCGTAATTCATTTGCCTTTGCTAATCTCATTCCTGGATTTATCAAATCGTCTTTCGGGAGCTCGCGAGACTCGTCGTCAAAATCCAGTCGAGAAGAGTGGGAAACTTTCCACACCGACAAGGCTCTCATGAAAGATTACAGGCAGCATTTTCAACCACATCAGCCGATACCGGCGGCAGTGTTGCGGCATCCTCCCGAGCAGCACTTTGAAATGAGCCCGGCGGAATTCTGGCCTCCTTCTTTCCAAGCCATGCCTTTTCGAAATATTCCACAACAACAACAATTCAATAACATTGATCCCAGTCGAAGCCAAAGAGCTCGTTCTGTTCGCTTATCGTCGCCCACTCAAATGACTCGAGGCGTTCACAATAATGCCAACAGAGTTGCTAAACTGATGGACCATCCATCGGGCATGTACTGAGACGAGATAATGCATTTTGAATATTTACGCGCGTGCACCGACAAGAAAGAAACATATCCGTTATTGACTAATTGATTATTAACACAAAATGTATACATTTTCATATTAATGTTATACCATATTCTCGACTGAATAAAATCGTCAACAATTAAAAGTGTCATGTTAGGTGCAGCTGGTGCAGTACAGAACGTCTTAACACGTGAAACACATAAAGAACTGTCTACAATATTTATAAGAGAATCTTCACAGAGTTTAATTTTTAAAAATTCCTCATCGACAATAAAACAAGCTTACCACCACTCTTATCAATAGGTTTATTATTATGGAGGAGGTGTTTAGAAAATTACAACTGGACTTCCTTTGCTAGTAAAAGTTCAGCATCAATAACGCTGAAGTCTTGGACGAGTCTTGGACGTAAGAGCAATCATTTGTTCTCAATATCAGTTACTTAACGGAGCAGGTAACTTGACCGGAGTCTATTCACTAATAGCCTACTATTTCATAAACCAAAAACTTATATTTTTTTAACTTCTTTTAATTATCGTGTATTCAGGTTCGATCCGAGAAACTGTGCGATCCGCTCTATTTGTGGATTCTTTATAATTAACTAGGGCTTCATTTCGTTTGCGGGGCCCTTCGGCAAAATTTGTAATTTTTGGTTAAATTTTTAAACTCTAAATAAAACGCACCTAATAGCACTTGGTGGTAATAGAAAAACGGAGAAAGATATGTAAATGTTACTGCGGTTGTGCGGTAAACTATTCGAAAAACTACAGGCTTGATGGTGATGCATCATCTTGCAAGTTTGAGGGAAAATCTATTAATTTAATAACTGAAAAATACAGCTATATTTGCACATTGCATTTTTTAAATGATTTATTTCTTTTATGTTATTTTTTGAAATTTCCCGAAGGGATTTCATTTTACCGTTTACCGGAGGGATTTTGTAAGTAAAAAGCGAAGGCCTATAGGGCTGGGCAGCGCTCCTATAGAGTACGCCCATTACAAAATTAAAAAAAAGGCCTGGCGAAAGCGTTCTTCCCGAAATAAAACTTTGAAATATTCCCTCGTTTGGAGCACAAATTAAAAAGACCAAAAGATTACGTACGTTTCGTATATTACGTACGTATCATGTATTTCAGCAAAAAAATTTAGTTCTTAGCTTTTAGAGGCACTGGGCGTAAATTTCAAATATCCTATAGTAATGAATTCATCTTTTTTAAAGTGATTTCATTTTATTGTAAACAAGATTGTTTTTATCAAATTTGTAGGCTAAATAGATTCGTTGAATGAAAAAAACTAATTTCGTGTGTTTAAAATATATAATGGCGCATAATATTTCCTTCTTTATTTGGTGTGGCACCCAAAGAGTCAATGAAATCGCGCTTCCGCGCCAGCCCTTCGTGTCATTTGGAACACTAGTTGTATGTATTTTAAGTTTGATGGTTATGGCTTACAATCATTGTACAATGCGTATGAATTTTACATTTTTTTCAGTCAAAACAAAATTTTCCCGAAAATTCATTTACTGAAATCTCACTTTTCTCCTCAATATATTTAATACGTTCTTTCCAATTTGCCTTTTTTAGGCCTTTTCGTAAAAAGGTACGTCACCATTGCCATGGCCTACTGTAACACTAGGCCGGGCTACTTGGTCTCTCCCTATGTAAGCGTGTTAAAGTCTGATCTTTATTCGGTGGGCTACTAGCGCCTAGTGGTGGGTCACTGTACTAAGAATTTACCGAACTCCTCATACAGATGGCAGTAAGTCTAGTAACAGCGGCGTCTGGTTACACCTATCTGGATCCTTCACTCGTAGCGCTGCCGCTTCTAATGCTCGTCGTTCGGGAATGTCCATCGATGCTATTCTCCAAGCGGGTAGCTGGACAAGAGAATCTACTTTCAATCTGTTTTATAATAGGCCTAAGTCTCTGTCAGTTTCCGATGTCATATTTCGTCCACAGCAGTAATCTTTAAAGTCACCCTTAGGGTCGAGCGAATTACATTCGCCGTACAATTATTAATAACCAGAGGATCCGAAGGATCCGATAGTTAATTCTAATTGGGTGCAATAACAAGAGCAATTGGGTACGAATAACAAGAAGGGTAGAAGAAGCCGTAAAAGCATGGCAAAAAACTTCGGTCAATCTTCGGACTTGTCGTTTGAGGCAGTGAAGTTGACCTTCTTCTTTCCTTTTCGATCGGGCTGAATCCTGCAGGAGGGATACAGAAACGACAGACCCTTAGGGTCTTCTCTCATATAATTCTAGTACAATTCAATATAGTTCTCATTTTCATTTAATTGATCAGATTTGCATATCATTACTTGTGATCCGCCTGCCATTTGTACAAGAGTAGAATGTCTAGCTATTGTGAACCCTCCATGTGAAGTTAAAGGAAAGGTATGGGTCTGTAACTTCTGTTACCAACATAATCCTGTAAGTCCCCTTGCTTTAGTTAATATTTCTTAACTGTAATCATATGTATTTGGAGATCTGTAGCCGATTGGTCTAGGGCGTCAGGCACTATGAAAAACTAGTGTTCTGAGATTCTGGGTTCAATCCCAGCAACAGTGAACTCGGAGTGAACGTCTTCGTTATCAACTTTCCGTCAAAAACTGATAGCTCGCGCCATATAAGGCAGCACAAAAAATCGGGGTCTTGGATAGCTTTCCAGACATGACGCTAAACACACTGTGATATCAATGGTATCAAGATATCTGAAGTTAAAGGCAAGATATGGGTCTGTAACTGCTGTTATCAACATAATCCTAATGCGCCAACATAAGTCCCCTTGCTTAAGTTAAAATTTCTTAACTGTATTCATATGCCTTCCATTCATTGGTTTCAGTTTCCATCCCAATATGCTGACATTTCATCCACAGCAGTAATCTTTAAAGTCATGCTTAGGGTCGAGCGAATTTCATTCGCCGTACAATTATTAATTAACAGAGGATCCGAAGGAGCCGATAGTTAATTCTATTATTAATTCTATGAATTAATAATAAATAATTATTTATAATTATAATTATTTAATTAATAATAATTTCGTGTGTGGTGTGTTGTCCACTGTCACTGCATCATGAAAATTAATGTGGTCGTGGGCCCTCGGATTTACGTTAAAAAAATTCTAAACGCTTGCCACAAGCTGTTATGCAAAGAACCAAAACCTTTTCGGTTTAAAATAGCTTATCCAGTCGTATATTGATAATTTGATACTCCAGGCCAATTTATTATCGTAAAGTAGTTGAACTCATTAGCATAACCCTTTCATTAGGGAATATTTTCCCCTTTTTCTGCTATCATACAGTTTTGAGTTTTCAGATCGAGTGCACGTCTAAAAAGTTGACGAATTACAGGCTTTAACAAGCGTAGATAGGGGGAGTAGCCCAGAGAAAAAGAGATACGACAGCTAATGTCAAAGTGCGCCATGACACTTTTCCGCGCGCCATCTAGCTTCTAATGCCCGCCCTATAGTGTTAAAAGATAGAGGAGAATTCTCAAGGGACTCCCACCCCTCGCCCTTGAGACTTTAAATTCTATTTAACTGTTACCCGCGAATTGCATGCGCAGGAAGGTTCCCGAAGGGATACTTGAGAACGATATAGGAAGACTTATTCTATATAGGGACAAACGTAATCAGAATTCTGTTTCATTCTTTACTGATTTTTTTGTTAAGTTTGAATTATCAAAAAGAAAAGGAATCAACTTAAGGAATTGAAAATTTTGTAAGAAACAAATTCTAGAATTGGCACCTTTTTTTCTATTATTGTCGCTACAAGTCGGGACGATTGTATTAACAGAAGTGCTTCATAAAATGAATTATGCTTTGATGGTTTTATCACTTGCACATAATTTCAACATTCTCTGAAAAAAAATTCCCATCAAGTGAACAATTTTGTTCACCTACCGGGTCTAAAACATTTTATTAGGTTTTTTCAATTTCAAATAAAACCTTAAAGTGCCAAAAAGGCTTATCTAGAAAATAATAAATAGAGGACTTATTACTTTTACTTGAATAAAATCAATACCTGGATCTGGATTTACGTTAGTGATTAAAACTGAAAAATAAAAACTGAACACAAATGTTTTGGACGCGGTAGCTGAATAACATTTTTTAAAAAGTGAGTTTCATTTCTTAAAAATATTAGTTCCCCGATGAAGATTTGTCGTTGTTCGCTCAGGACAACAAATCATTAGTTCACATCTTAATTATCAATCGACAAAAAAGGGGAAAACGCGACCAGAAAAGTTTTAAATTTTTCGTAGAGAACACACCCGTCTACTAAATATGGAAGTTTTATCTATTTTGAATACTACCCAGTGGATATGTAAGCGATCATATCACAATGTTATTGGAACCATATAATCATATTGCAATCCTGTTCAAGTATAATAGGGAAAATCGATCGCGATCAGTTCTCTGACCGCTATCGCACTTGATCGCAATTTAGTTTAATACAGATTTCACAAATTGGGTAGTAAAACCTCATGTTAAAAAATACGCAGAGGCGTTCTGATGAAGGGCGTAATTGGTAGGCTACTTGCCAATGGCGTTTGATCGCGATACGATTGCAGCAATCATGCAGTTTTTCTGGTTGCGGGATTTGATTGCGATTGCCATAGCTATCACCAAAATTTGAACGCGATCACGATTGGAGCGAATTTAAATCGCGATATTGACATCCCTGTTCCCCACTTCTGATCTGTTACTCGGGAAATGTTTTCCGAGATATATACAACCTATAAAAGCAGCATGACGGCATTATTGAAAACGTTGAAAAGCGGACAATATTTTACGGAGTATCAAAATCAGCGGATTGAAACAAAGAGTAAGGGATAAAATTGTCTGGCTGGAACTTTTCTTCAAATATTTTATTGCAAGCACATACAAATCTAGATCCTAGAAACCAAATCACACTAGCTGATTAGCAAATAACACTGATTATTGATAGGCTACGACACTTCTATCCGTTGGGGCGAGATGCAACATAATGACATTCATCATTTGTTAATATAGATGTAAAGTGCTTGTGAATCAACCTCATTATTTCAAAAAGCATGAATGTCTGTCGGGCAAAGTTACCAGCACAAATTTCCGGTTTACAAATTAAATCGGTTGTACTTAGTCACTTAATCACAAAACTCGTCTTTGTTGAGAATATTTCGTGTTTCTACTTTATATCAGCAGAAAGACTCAGTACTTTAAATGCGTCTAAATATACGATTGAAGCTGGTTTCCCAGCATTAAAGATAAGCACACATATAACACTTAAGGCGCTTTCAATAAGTACTAGGTTAGCAATACAGAGATTTTCAATAAGAACTCAGATCAGACGGTCAGATTTAAAAGTAAAGTTTTGAAGTAGGCTAATTTAAGCTACGTTGAAAAAATGATACCTAGGGTTTGGCAACACTCACAACTTCAATCCACACTAGACTGAACAATCTAGACTATTCATGGGACTGATATATTTCGGACATCCTATTCTCGTAAGTACGATTGTGTAGTTAGGAAAAGGAACTATACAGACAGCACTATATTTCTTGCTAAGGTAATACGATTGCGTCTTTATTAGGAAAATGAATTATAAAGACAGCATGGTTCAGACTACATATGCGGGAAACAATGTCAGAATAGACCTAGGAAAAAGAACTTACAATAGGTTAAATTTTGATCTGCAGTACAATGTTTGTGATACGAACATTGATAAGATACCTTCTCACCACGCCCAATCCCATATATTCTACGGAAACCTATAGTTAATGTGCATAGTTTTTTACGTATGGCGATAGCGACATTACAACGTAGCGACACAGCGTGTAAGAAAAAGATCTAACTTATTAGACTAGTCTTAAGTTGACAGCATCTATAATAAAACTAAGGAACAAAAGCGCGCGCGGGTCCCATTCGACATGCAGAAAAAATGAAGCTTCTATCACATCGTGTTCTGGAGTTATTACGAGAAATTAAACGTTATTTTGCCATAAGACACCACGGCGGGCGACCGCCGTTCAAATAATTGATAACTACCCTTTTGCCATATGACCCCGTAATCAGAAAGTTTTGAAATTTTTCACAAGCACGCAAAAAGGGGTAGTTTATTTATATTAAAATTAGGAACTCTCTATCTAAAAAATTCATTGAAAGGGTGACAAAAAACGCCGCCATAATTCGCCGTGTTAAAACCGGTAAAACAGGGGGGGGGGGTGTTCAAATACTTTCCGTGGGTACTGTAGAATTGTGAATTTTTAAGAGGGGGCTATAATATAAACTTGTCATGCAAGCACTGTCAGCAAAATCTTTCTGATTTAAAAAAAATCGTAATCCATTATCCAAATGCCTCATCCGTCTTCACAGAAGCTTATGGCCAAACCAATATTTATCATTTCATTAATAGTCAATCAATAACAACTGAGGGTAAATAGCTGCATTTACCTTAACCCATCCCTCCGTCTAATTCCTAAGAAAAATAGACGATTTAGAAGTCTATGTACTATAGAAGTCTCCAGAAAAAAGATTTACCACATGTTTTTAATGTAAAATATAATGTAGCCTACATTGGAGTTTTACAACCATGTTGATTCCAGCTAAAGCCTACTCTACACTAGAGCTTTGCCTCTACGCTACGTCGAGACAACGAATAACAACACAACCAAAAAAACCTCCGTAACATCATAGCGCAGTAGAAAAAAGCTCTAGTGTAGACTATATAGGCTTAGAGTTGTTAGCTCAAGTGCCCCTTAGACAAGACTTTCTGGGTTGAGTCACTGAATATAAAAAAAATATATTTCCAAATTAAACTTATGCCTATAACAGTTTTGACACATTGTACTTCTGGAAATACGCATCAAAAGAACCAATACAACATTCACATGATCACGCACATCGCACATGAAGGCTACAAACTTTGACAAATGCAAAGTTTATCACCAGTTGAGCTAGTTGCCGGTTCACTTTCACGTTCAATACGCCTTGCAAAACAATATTTGAAAGTACGTTAATCTAGTACAACTCTATGCCTACCAAGTGCAGAAAATTACGCCGAATTTTTCTACGTATAAAACTTTTAAATCAAATTAAAATTGAGTAAGCGTATAAAGAATTAGTTTTTTGCTGGATCCATCTGTTGGGTGCAAGGCTCAACTGAAGGTTCGTTTCGTTTTTTGGTATAGTATCCCTTCGGGAAATTCTAAAGCCAAAGTTGGAAAAGACGATTCAATTGTCGCCGACCTTTAAAGACTTTTTAAAAACGAATTGCAAAACACTAGTTTTACAATCCGTTTCAAAACAAAAGGAAGGGGCATACTATGTAACAAATGAAGGCCATCCTGAAAAAGAAATGACCATAGAGACAGCAAAATGTTAGGGTTTCACCCTATTATTGACCCTTCTCCCATTAAATAGCCGAAATAAATATGAAGGAAACAGATTGAGTTCGACAACTGTATTCCGTAGCAGAGCACTACCTGGACCGTCGCTCTTAGAGATTCGAAACCGACTTGACGTCTCTGCCGGCACACCTCTCTCACTCTCGCGACATACACCACATTACATAATGAGGGGGTAAACACGGGGGAGGGGACGCATACAACCGTATGTAGAGGGCACTACCGGTACGACCGTACCGTAACATTCGGCCTTTCCTGACTCGATTGGCCATACTTGGAAATCGAAACTCGTTTTTTTTCCTTTGCATAAACTTATGAGAACAATACTTGACACTTGGCACAAAATCAATTCGATCAATGAGAAAGAACAAAACACAATACTGGCAAAAGTATTTCAATCACACAACTTAATAATATGAAAACGAATGGGAAATTTTTGAATGAGGGGAAGCCAAATTAATGAAATTCTTCTAGGCTAACGGCACTTGATTTGATGTACTAACGCGACTGGTTAAACACGAAGACGGATGAAATAATAAAAAAAAAAAAGAAAAATAGATATTTCTACGGATAGTTTGGAGGGAATTTCACGATCAAAGAAGAAAATTAATAGGATTCAAAAAAAAAGAGATAGTTTTATTTGAAAGATTTTATAACGCGGGGGGATAATTGCTTTAAGACGGACGATAGTAGAAATGAAAGGAAACAATCACACTCACACCAGACCAGACCGTTCCTCCAATACGTAGTCATTCAGACGAGCCGGACGTGTCCGTTGACGGCCTCTAGACGACGGGGGCAACGGCGGACGCTGCTGCTGTGTCGAAATATTATCCGTCGCTGATTTCTTCGTCCGTCTTTTCTGCTGGACTGGCCTGGGAGGCTCGGGCTGTTCTTGCTCGGTGGAGTGTGGACTCTCTTCCTCATCGTCACTGTCGTCAAACACAACAGCACGGGGCCGAAACTTTCGAATTTGCACTACATGCGCGTTAAATCGGCGGAATCTTTTCTTCGTACGCCTGTCAGGAAGGTCTTCGACCAGATATGTCGTCTCGCAAACGTTATCGCCCGATCCAACTTGTTTTACCACTTGAAAAGGGCCTGTGAATTTCGGCAACAACTTCTTGGTTCGTCCTTTCTTCTTGATTTTACGACGCACTAGTACGAGCTCACCCGGCTTGAGTGGCTCCATGACACGACGACGCAGATCGGCCAAGGCTTTTGTTTTCGACTGCTTGTTGATAATACGGACATACACTTCCTTCCGCATACGGTCCACACGGGAGATGAATTCGTCGAACGACTGCGGCCGATCCGTTGGCCACGATAACGCGTTCTCCAGCGGCGTCCTTGGCACTCGACCGAAAACTAGTTCAAATGGCATCTTCTCAGTCGCACTCTGCTTCGCCGTGTTGATCGCGTACGCCGCCTTCCTTAGCTCCTTGTCCCAATCGTTATGCTCGGTGTTGACGTAGGCGGCCAAGACTAACGTGAGCGTCCTGTTTGCTCTTTCCACCAATCCAGACGTCTGTGGATGCTCACCGGTTGCGAACACATGCTTAATTCCCCACTCTTCCATTGCATCCGCCACTTCTTTCGCCGTGTACGCGGTTCCTTGATCCGACACCACTCGCACTGGAGTACCAAAGCGATGCACTATGTTGTTGTTGAGAAATCGAACGACCTTCGCTGCGGTGGTGTCCGGCACTGCTTCTAGCTCAACATACTTGCTGAGGGCGTCGATGGCGACGATGATGTGTCGATTTCCTTCGGACGTCAGTTTGAAAGGCCCGAGATGGTCTATCACGATGGATTCGAAGCAACTTGTTGGAGGTGGAATCGGTCGAAGGAGGCCGAACGGGGTACCGGTCTGGTGCTTATGCAATTGACAGAATAGGCAAGATAGAACATATTTACGTACATCTACAGTTACTCGGGGCCACCAGTATCGCTGCAGTACTCTTCCTAACGTTTTCTCGACGCCCATGTGACCGGCAGCTGGAACATCATGACAAAAATAAAGGATAGTGTTACGTAGGGTATTAGGGACACACATAGCAAAACCAAATTTTGTTTTTCTATACAACACACCATTTTGAAACGAAAAATGTTTCGAGAACTTTTGTTTGTTTACTTTACGCAATGAAAAAAATGGGCCGATTTGAGGGTCCAAGCGTTGTTGGAATCTCAACTCGCTACTTCCTAGGCCTGTTGGCAACTTTACTTTACTAATAAAAGAACAAATTAAATCGGTTGATGAGAAACCGTCTGTTGAGCCAACCAGAGGGTTTCTCGACAAACCGTCGGCCACTGCATTCGTTACTCCTCGAATATGGCAAACTTCAAAGTCATATTCTTGCAGCGCCAGTACCCAACGACCAAATTTTCCTACTTCTCTTTTACTGAACAGCCATTTGACAGCCGAGCTGTCGGTTTCTACTTTAAATCTTTTTCCATATACATATGGTCTGAACTTCTTCAATGCCCACACCAATGCAAGGCACTCAAGCTCGTTGCAGTGCCGCCTCTTTTCAACATCGCTCAGGCCCCGACTGATATAGGATATCGGCCGTGGCCCGTCTCCGCCGTCCTGAAGCAACACCGCCCCGAGACCCTCCTGACTGGCATCGGTCTGAACCACCACCTCCAGATCTTCGTCATAGTGGGCAAGCACTGGAGCCGACGTCAGCATCTCGACCAACTTATTTTTTGCTTCATCTTGATCGCGGCCCCAGCTCCATGGCACCTTCTTCTTCAGCAATCTGAAAAGGGGTTGGGCGATGACAGAAAACCCGGGAACAAACTTTCTGAAGAATGATGCAACACCAATAAAACTACGGAGGGTTTTTACATTTTTCACAACCATTTTTGAGAGCGCACTGACTTTCTCTGGGTTGGGACGGATCCCTTCAGCGTCTATGACGTGACCAAGATGAAAAACACGGTCAGTGGCAAACACACACTTTCGGGGGTTAAGAGTGAGACCGGCGTTCCCGATCGCTGTCAACACGAGATGAAGTCGTTCCAAAAACTCGTCAAAGGTGGAACCAAAAACGAGACAATCGTCGAGGTATACAAGACACATAGACCACTTTAGATGGCGCAGGACTCGGTCCATTAAACGTTGAAAACAAGCCGGACCATTTTGAACTCCTTGAGGCATCCGCGTGAACTCGTAGAGACCATCTGGCGTGATGAAGGCCGTCTTCTCCCGATCTTCGGCTGCGACTGGAACTTGATAATATCCGCTGAGCAGGTCAATACTGGCGAACCATTTTGCTCCTGCCAATCGATCAAGAACGTCGTCGATGCGCGGAAGTGGGTAGACGTCCCTCTTGCTCACGGCGTTGAGCCTGCGATAATCCACACAGAACCGATAATCTTGATCCAATTTTTTCTTCACGAGGACCACACTTGCTGCCCAAGGGCTTGTAGACGGCTGCGCAAGGCCTTGACGTAAAAATTTTTCGACCTTTTGGGCGATGACTTTTCTTTCGCTGGGTGATACTCGAATCGGGTTGGAACGCTGGGGCTTCGCGTCGCCAGTATCAATTGTAAACTCAACCAACGACGTGGAGCCCAGCTTTTCGCCTTGAGGGAAGCAATTTTGATGCTTGGCCAGAACGTCCAGTACTCTCCGCCGCTGCTCGTCGCTGAGACCACTCCCCAGTTGAATTTCTTCTTGTGGGTTGGCGAATGGTTTCGGCTCCTGATAGTGAATGGCAGCACACATCGGCGGCTCTTCGGACCCCAGCTTCTCCTTTTCTTCTTCTTCTAATAGTTTCTTGTCTTCTACTAACTGTACTCTGGCGTCGTAGGCAAAATCGATCTCCGTTATCCTGTCTCGTAACTTAAAATCCAACATTGTCGTGCTGAGGTTGAGGACGGGCACGTAGACTACGCCTTTCCTTATGCTGGCAAGACAAGACGGCACACAGAACTCCTTCCCCGGAAAGGAGCAACGGGTCGCACGCACCAACACTGTGCCAGTGTGCTCTTGGTTAAGTTTACACGGTACGAATTTGAGAGATTCTGAGGGGATCCGCGTTCGCCACGAAACTTTTGCCGTTTTGCCACATGTTCTTTTACGCGGTCGCCCTTCTTGAAAAGAGCAAATCAACTCATCAGATACATTGAAGGCTTCTTCCTTTTCACCACACGAATAGACGCGTTCACGGGCGGTTGATCCAACAAGAGAATTTTTTTGTAAAACTTAACTCGCACGTCACCAAACCGCACCGATTCTGCATTAGACACTGCTGATTTCGGATCCGCAGCTTCACTCTGTTTCGCTTCGTTGTCCGTTGTTAATTGCGGGACCGGCACCAACTTGTCTTCCTTCACAATTAAATCAGATTTACTGGCAATTATCCAATCGACTCCCAGTATGACGGAAAATGGCGGATGTTTAACTGTTGCTACTCGTTCCACCATCGTCTTCCTTCCTTCCCACGTCACTGCCATATTGACAAATGAATCGACTGCCACTGTTTTGTTGTCCCAGCTACGAAAACGGACGCTGGGCCCAATGCACTGGTCCAGCTTCTTTGCGAGGCTGCGTCGTATGGCACTCGAACTTGCACCCGAGTCGACCAACGCAACAACATCGCCTACTCCTTCAATGTTCACTTTGATGACGGGTAGAGGTGCACTGCGGGGCGACTTACGGTATCCCGTCAGAATCGATCCTGCGCCCAGCGGCAATGTTACTTTTTTGGCGAGGGGCAATCTTTGGCGAGATGGCCCTTGACGTCGCAGTTGTAACATTTTCTCTCACTAATTGGGACGAATCTTCCTTCTGGTGCTGGTGCTCCTCCACCGCGCCCTCGTCCTCCTGAGTCGGAGCGTCCTCGGCCAGATGTGTAGCCGCCACCGCCACCGCGTCCGCCGCCATCACTTCTGCCTCCCAAATTCTGCCCGATGATGATCTTTTCTAGACGTGAAGCCAAATCATTCACCAACTGGTCTACTGGTAGAGAGGCCGGAGGATTGACCGGATCGGCTGCTTTCGGTGGGGGCGCTGCTGCTGGAGGTGAGACTACCGCTGACAGGCTAGTAGGCAGATTGTTACAAGCTGCATAGAAAGCTGCTACGTTGGCCGGGTTGGCGCTCAAAACAGCTGCCTGGTGTTGCCACGACCGAAGCCCTTCCGTGAGCGCCTGCACCTTCTGCTGGTCCGTCAACGTGACTGGAGCCATCGCCAACAGCTTTTCCTTGGCCACCGCATACTGGATGACGGATTCATCCGGAAGTTGAACTCTGGCCGCCATTTTATTCGTCCAATCAGTGAAAGACATCTTTGTTGCAAACGCCGTCCTGAAGGCTGCTGACCAGTTCGCCCACGCTACATGTGCGTTGCCAACACGCACTTGCCAGTCTGCCACAGTGGGACCAAGTCGTCGGACTGCAATTTGGATCTTCTGACCGTCGTCCCATCCTTCAGTCGCCGCTAATGCTTCGACTCGATTGACCAGCTCCTCTGGCGATTCCTCTGGGCCTCCTGTAAACTTTGGAATAGACTCAACAATAAAATTATCAATTCTTACTCGGGCTGCTCCACCGCCGGCGCCGCCACCACCACCACCACCACCACCACCACCACCAACACCACCACCACCGCCGCCGCCACCCGCGGCTAAAGCTGCCACTAGGGCGTTGTTGGCGTTGATGGCTTGCTGTAACTGCTGCTGAACCGCGTTGGCGTTAGCATTTTGTTGCGCCTGCTGTTGGGCAAACTGATTTGCCAAATCAGCCATAGCGTCCAAAAGGTCTTGAACGGTCGCCATGGCGCCGACTGTGGGTTGAATACGACCCTGCGCTGTTGCTGCAGCTGGTAAGTGTACCTGGATACGGCCGGTAGGAGACCGGCTAACGTTTGCTACTACTGGTGGAACAACCAAGGATGGTCTAGGTGCTGGTACGTTGTTCCCAGCGTACTGTCGACGGCGAG
This sequence comes from Ceriodaphnia dubia, assembly GCA_022539655.2. Classification (NCBI taxonomy): domain Eukaryota; kingdom Metazoa; phylum Arthropoda; class Branchiopoda; order Diplostraca; family Daphniidae; genus Ceriodaphnia; species Ceriodaphnia dubia. The sequence continues at coordinate 799,649 of JAKUCG020000200.1, read as the reverse complement.
TATTTATCTGAAACGGAACAGGTTGAGGAGCGACTCGAGCTCTAGGTTGTGAGCCATTACTTGGAGTCCTACCAGACATATACTAGTGATTTGTAACACAAAGACACGATGCTTACGAACGTCGTCGAGATGGCGCCCAACGTGGGGGATAAGGCCAATTCAGTACATGACAAATACTCGTTCACAAAGTTACACACGCACACAAAAGAAGATTGTACATATGCAAGCACTATATAAAGGCACGTTGTTAAATGCGTCCATCAGAACACATATCAAATACAAAAATTATGGATGGCAAAGATATTTACAGATACTTACGTGGGTTACCAGAGCGTTAAAGCTCAACACTTCTGACACCAATTGTTAGGGTTTCACCCTATTATTGACCCTTCTCCCATTAAATAGCCGAAATAAATATGAAGGAAACAGATTGAGTTCGACAACTGTATTCCGTAGCAGAGCACTACCTGGACCGTCGCTCTTAGAGATTCGAAACCGACTTGACGTCTCTGCCGGCACACCTCTCTCACTCTCGAGGGGGTAAACACGACATACACCACATTACATAATGAGGGGGTAAACACGGGGGAGGGTGGTCACGCACACGTACAACCGTATGTAATATTCAATCTTTATTGGTTTTATACCCTGGGCACTACCGGTTCTTGTACGACCGTACCGTATAGTCTACGTAATCCCATGTATTACAACTGGCCAAATAGTGACGGGGTTACACATATTTAACTTTGATACTGCACTATTTGTGGGATCCCGGTGAGATAACAAATAGATGTTAATACTATTCTTGCAATTAAAATCTAGGATCCTAAATGTCCCACGCATCAGTGATTAGATGTTTGAGCGGCTATAAATGTTTTGAAAGATATGTACTAGTATGCCTGCGACACGCAAAATTCACAACAAATAAACATGCATTATTAACTTTATATATGTTTTTAGTGACATACCCATGGTTGTTTCCGGGAGCGAAACATAATTTAGAAACAGAAAAACCAAATTATACGTGTTGTAGGCACAAGGTGAAAAATGGTACTAGCCAATGCTTGTATACTACGTTTTATACACCCTTTTAGTGTGAACGAATGTGAAACTAGTATACCAAAACGTGTACAAGGAGTAAAGGATGTTTGAATAGAAAAAAGGGTTTCATGCAACCCCATTCTACTGTTTGGAAAGGCACGCCCATTCTAGGGCTTTCACAGTCCCCCCTTTTTCAACACTTTTATTTATTTTATCATAAGAAAACTTAAGAGTAAAGAAATAAAAAAATATATTATCCCTGAGGTCTGAGGACGTAGTCCTCAGCCGAAGGCCTAGCGGTCTTTAATGCAATTGAAGAAAGCACTATCCCCGCACAGGACTCGCGTAGATCTTTATTCCACCTTTTGGTCTACGCCTGAGGCTAAGGATTTTCGGAGAAAACCACTGATTTTCTCCGAATATCAAAAATTTTGTGCGCCCTACTCGTTGAAAACGGAACGTCCTATTAAAAATCGGCAACTGCTATCATTTTCAAAATTTTTTCTAGTTTTCCCCCTTACCAAACACTATAGTATTTTTTTCTAATTGATTATATATTCACGATAGGAAAAATCCAAAGAAATCTAACTGGTAAATCTCAATGGGATTTCTCGTGAGAGAGGAAATCCCATAGGAACAATTCTTAGAAATAGAATAGTTGCTCGCCGCTTTCTCGCTGTGGGTGCATATTTGGTTGATTATGGTTGAAAGTTTCCGATTCAACTTATTGAGAGGAACGTAACAATATGAAACAGTATGCCATTCGTTAGAATAATAGACGTTTCAGCTCTTAATTTTTGGGGGGGTGGGCCTTATTTACAGCGCACATACATATCATCATGCGCAGAAAAAATGTATGTGCAAACATGAGGGCACTTGGACAGTCTGATATTTAATCTAATATAGTTAGCCGTGATATTTGGAAGAAAATACGAACGTTTCGAATATTTTACAATCGGCAGCAGAGGAAAAAAAAATATGTAACCCGCTAAATGCCGGAGAAAAGTGACGGATGGGTCTTGTCACAAATAATATTTAAACTGACTTTATAATCCCAACCACTGGGATCTTTAAGGCCAACGGCCGATGCGACACGAAACACAAAGTTGCGACACAGTCCCAAGCATTAAACCAACCCTAATACTTAAAAAAGTAGCTTGATTGACGATTACTACTCCTCAGACCGAAGGCCTTAACCGTAGGGTTTATCTAAATATCACATTTCGGTCAGACTAAGCATTTTCTCTTGTTTCTGGGCTGAACAAAGAGCCAACAGAACTTTAAAACATTTTTTTCCGATGTAGTGTACAGTCATGCAGCTTTCAATCTATAAAGTGGGTAACATCGCGTTCATTATTGTTTAAGTGTGCAATAGTTTTCTTGAAATGGATGCCATGGCACAGGTTTTTTAATTTGAATATTTACATTTTTTGTTATTAAACAGTCAAGTAGTATACCAAATACTAGCCTACCAATGAATTTGTTTACTTTTCCTAAGATAATAATATATTTTATGTTTTACAGAAGTAAAAACCCCTTCTTTTCATAGACAATCAAATGTGCTTGTCTGAGAAAGCATTTGACATGTCAGTACTCTTAAATTGTGACATCGCTATAATTATCTTCAATAGTGCTAACCAATTGTACCCGTTTACTTCCAAAGACGTTATTGAAGTACTTATGAAATATATACAATGTGAGAAAGCCTACCAATCATTAACCAATAACGACCTTATAAAGGTTTTTGATAATCAATATATATTTAACTAATTTTTTTTATTACACTTATATTGTAATAATTCTATTTAGTTATACACGGAACACTATGCATCGGTAGTACAAAAGCTCAATGGTGACATACTGTCGAAGACAAAGTGAAGTGTCACTACCAGATGCCATCGAGCTGTGGGAATCCAGCTTTATCTGTTTCGTTTTTGAGCAGGCTGTTGTTTTGCTCTTCTTGTGCCTCTAATTGTCCTACATGCTATACAATTTCTTTATTGTTCTAGAACTACACATCAGTAGACTCTTTTCAGTTCCTTTCTGTAGTTGTTCTTTTTTTATTTTTTTTATTTAGGGCCTACCCATGGCTTTTGGATTCTTTTATTGGTCTGCAGCAAAATACTAGGCAATTTTTTAAAAATTTCTTGTGTTTTCCCATGGTGTTTTTTAAATCTGCATATTCGGGTACCACTGTCCCAGGCTGCACAGGTACATCCCTTGGATATCCCTGGAATATTCCCAAATTAGAAGAGGATTTCCAGTTTTTCACCCTTAGGATATCCTTGGGATGCGCATATGTCCGCACCAGAGTTATCCTATGGATATCCAGCCCTGCCAGCAATTTATTGCAGTGTAAAAGTGTAACCTGTCCCTGGGATCGAACCCGAGACTCTGAAGTTCTTGAAGTTTGCAGTCGGACGTTCTACTCACATGGCATTTGTTACTTGTAAATCATGCCTATTTGAGGGTAAATAATCAAGTGCAAAGGTACTATACTTACGAATAAAGTTGAAGTTGGCGGAATACGAAAATAGCAGTCGACTTCCATATATGATTCTTTAAATAAAAAAAAAACGAATTTTAAATAATCATTCTGCTTTGACCAAGTTCTCATTTCCAATAAAAGTACTTTACAAAAGATGGGGGGATTCAGAGCACGTGGGGGGATTTTGAGAAAAACCAGGGGGGGCGTTTCTACACACCAGAGAGGAGCCAACAGTTGCCATTTCTTTGGGCTTGACAAAGACGGACTCTTTATTCTGATACTTGGTTTACAAAACAATAGAAGAAGACACTTATTTGTCCAACGGTTTATGAACATTGAACAGAGAATACTTTGGTCAAGCCCAATGAAAATGGCTGTTAGCACCAATCTGGTAGCGCCAAAATAATGTTTTTCTTTGCCGTGAAGCATTTCTAGAACGCTGAACTGAAGTGAAAACGATCACTGGCCTATTTTTTCGCTTAAAGACGATACAAGCAACTCATGACAACACATAAGAAGCACACGAGTTAACGATGTCCTTGTTGGTATACGTCAGGAATATTCCAGGAATATCCGAAACTGTATATCCTTTCGAAGCTATGATTGGGATATACTTTGGATATCCTAAGTATATCCCGCCGGATACGGATAGTTAAAGGATAGGTGGATATCCATGGGATATTCCATGGATATACAGTGCCGCCTGGGGTATAAAATCAAAATCAAGTACAGCAGCCAATTAATAGAAATACTTGTTAATATTGTAAGAACACAAAATGAAAGTATCGCACAGGCAGAGTTGGGTAGCGATCAGAATCATATGAAAAGGCGGATGTTTGGAAAGAAGACATTCCGTTTATAGGGATAGACGCAGTGGTGGTCGCTTATGAGATGGGTTAACTTTGTAAGATTCAATTTATATAAGTCGTCCAGGGGAAGCATTGGGGTACGAAACATGGTAGCTTTCCTTGTAACATAAATACATGCATACTGAAGTGTCTTCTTCATTATTATGTAGAATTAGAAATGCCTCTTTATCCGCTACTTAATCGTTACTTATGAAGAATCAAACGTTCTGGACTAAAGTGCGTCTAAAGTCGTCTCTAGATTGTTTGGTATAAACATGTTTTTCGCAGAGCTGTCTCATAACAATAATATATTATCAAATTTTCTTTTAATTTGATGTTGATCCACCGTACCCTTTCCATTTTGGCTACTCAAATTGTCAATGTTTTATAGATTTATGTGAATTTTTAGGTATATTAGAGTACGATCTACTCTGGTGTACGTCAAACTACAATAGAACCGGTGATTCCCCACAAAACAGACGATGTTTTAAACTTTTATCTTATTACGCTAGTGACAAGTATGTCAAGGGACCCCAGTGGTCTAGCCCTCCTTCGTCTTGTACTAGCCCTCCTTCTTGTTGGTATCTTCTCAACTACTAGCAGAAGGGGAAGGCAAATTGCAGTTGTCGTCTGCTAGTACACAAGGATCTCTTTGATAAAGTTGTCGCTAGCACAATATAAACAGAGTTTTAAACGTTGTCTACTGAGTGGTAAACACGGCTTTTATTGTAGTTTGAGGTATTCTGGGGTTCGTTAAGTGTCAATGCTAAGGCACGATCTCAGTGTTGCAGTGTTAATTAGGACCTTTAAATCGGACATAATCACGAAAATTCGTTTGAACTACATGGACTCAGTACGTGACTGTTGCCAAATGTATGTTATTGTTCCTATACGCCAGACCGTGTTTCACCGTTCTTCCTTGGAAGTAAGGGGCCGTTCACATAATACGTCACGCGATTTTTCGTGATTTTTGACCCCCTCCCCCCCCCCTTCGTCACGCACTTTTGCTATACCCAATACACGGGTGGTGACACTTTTGTTGACCCCCCCTCCCCCTCTTTGCGTGACGTATTATGTGAACGCTCCCTAAGCTCCGTTTGGCGCGTGCCGAAAACGCCCCCATTGGTCAAAAAAAAGATCACGTGACTAATTGGGCCCCCGCGGTTGGTCCATAGACCGTGCTTTTCTGCGTTGTCACTTAACGAACCCCTGGAGCAGGTTGGAGTATACCGGCGGTCAAGTTTCAAAAGCCACATTTTGCCAAACCGATCGAATCAGAATTCTGTTCACCAACCAATTATCGTGAGTCCCTAATGGGTCTCGTAACTCTGTTCTCTATTTCCACAAGAGCTATATGATTCTTTAATTGCCCTACACTGTACAACAGCATTTTTTTTCTCGACTTCTATTCTTGTTGTTTTGTATTTTTGTTTCCCAAGAGCCATGAATTGTTTACTGTTCTAGAACTGTATAAATACAAATGTTCTGCCACGCCCTCTTTCCTCTTTCTTTAGAACTAGAGACGCCTTTTTTCCGCCCCTCTTTTGCTACTTATGAACTTTCAATAGTTTTTAATGGCTCTGTGAACTTTCAATAGTTTTGAACGGCTCATATAAAGACACAGATATATTTTGGAGTCCAGTCTTCTCCCTAGCTAATAGGAGACGGACGTGAAAACAAACTTATTATAATAAATTATTTTAGTTTCTGTTACTGCCTACCATGACTCATGCGTGTAAAGGAGTGAGCACGTGCAGTGCGGACTAATGGCGTCATTCAAGGGAGGGGGCTACAAAAAGTTTAACAGAACTCGAAACGCCATTTACGAAGGCTGATATATATACAACGAAAATGCTTTTCAATATGACAGAAATATTAAACTACAAGTGGAAATTTAAAAAGTAGACGGAATTTAACTTACTAAGTTTCCAAGGGAGCTGAAGAAAGCTATGCGAAACTCACAACTTCTAACACGAAACCACTTCTAGAGAAAAATATGTAATCCCTATTTCTTCCGGCATTTCTTCCACCACACCGTCCACACGAGAAAGTAATAAAAACTTCTGAATTCCTATTGGGACGTACTCCCAAGTCCCAACGTACACGTGCACGTGCTAAAACCATGAAGCAAGACGCCAGGCACGCCGCCTCCAGTTGGGTACAGGTACCCAGCACTCCAAGCGGCCGGCATATTTTCAGCCAATCAAATTTAATACTCGATGCCGGCCGCGTTGAAAATTCTAAAAGTGCATTATTCACAGAACTTTTACTAGTTGGGGAGAACAACGAATCATTCAAGAAAAAAAAATACCGTCACAATCAGTTAAGATATTAGATAAAGAAAGAGACCTTATATCATTAACATTAAAATTTATGTAATAACATACGGTAAGTTTGTTTAATTTTAGCTTATGGAAGTTGAAACGACGCTACATCAATGGATCGAATATTGATTATTAATAATGCTGCGAATCAAACTAAACGAGAACTATAGAAAACCTGAAGCTAACGGCAGTAAACCTGTTAAATGGAAACAAAGCTATGGACTGGGAGCGCACAATGGCAAAGTCGATGAGATGGAATCGACACAATAACAGATAAGCAGGAAGTCTTGTTTTCGCGCTCGTGCAGGATTATACTTTGAGATTGGAGGATACTCCAAAAAAATGTGTTTTTTCTCTAACGTATTAGATAACCAAAGAGACAGGTGGCATGAGGACATGACTACCCCGACACACCTATCCCACCAATAAATTGTATTCAATTCCCGACATACCTACTCCTGATAAAAAGTATAGTACCCTCTCTAAGTAGTAAGTACCCTTACCTTATTATTTTTCCCGTCCAATAACGCAGTATACTGAAGAAAACAGAATAATTGACCAACGATGTCATGATGTCAAGGATAATTAATTAAATTCAATAATCTCATTAATGCGTCGAGGTTGAACTTAGCGGAGGTTGGCGAGAATCTACAGCAATTCCCTATGGATCCCTCAAAGCTTCAAACAAACACATGCAGACAGATCACAAAATGGCCGAAATCAAAATGGAGATGGAGTGCTTGGACGATGGATTTGATGGAAACCCACTTGATGAGATATCTGATGGCGATATAATCGCACGACTCTACGGTAAGTGACTCTATTGAGCAATTTTATTTTTAATTGGCTGAAGCAATGTCGCTAGTATTCGCTCTCGAAATTTTATTTTCTGATACAGAAAGAGACCTTCACCATGTGCTCAAACAAATTTTCAGCTACCTGGATTTGGAAAGTATGCTGTTGTTGGATAATGTTTCAAAATCCTGGCAACCTATATGGAAAATATTTTTCAATTCTAAGGTATTCATTTCAATATGATTGCTGTGTGCTGCTTGTTAACATAAACAGGTTTCTGCAATCCCTTTATGGAGAAAAATGTACAATGTACTATTGAGTGATGACGAGGCACGTTTTCCTGAAAAAAGGGAAATGCCCTCCAAGGAAATGCCACATCAAGCTATTTTCACTGCCTGTCAGGTATGATTTTACCTACCATTTGGAAACAATTTTGTATTCTTACATTTTCAGTAATTTATTCAGTAATTTAGTCGATCAAAATTTCTAGCATATTGAAATGTCGATTCTATCAACCGAGTGGAATATCAAGCTGTTTCAATAAACAATTGAAACAGCTGTTCTTGACACCACTGGTAGCGCGGGTCAATAGAAAAGCCACAAGTTCGGACTTGTCATCAGGTTCGAGGGGAGGGTTTCGCACACGGTCGTTACAGAAACGACCGTGTAATAACTAAATACTCTCCCTGATTGACCGCACGCACCAGCGGTATATCAGGGTGAAGATTCGCAAACCCTCGAAGCCAGTCATCACCTCTTGGGCTCCTGGTCAGCTCGCCCTCCGAATAAGATATTACTTTTACGTGTTGTAATTCGTGTCCATGTTCGGTGGAAAATAAACTGTGTTTTGCTGCCACAAAACCATCCCGCATATGTAAACTTATTACATAATTGTTGCAATTCCCATGGCATAACAGGGATACTTGAAGGTTGCCTAGAATAATAAGTGTCTGATTTTCAAGATCAGTAAAAACCTTTTTCTGCCAAGAACGTGGAACAAACTGGGAAAAAACTTGGTGTGGTTTTTCTTTGCTATTTCTCTCCAACGGATTGGCACTTGGAAACACTATATACTTCATTTTCTGATTTATAAAAGTAGTATCATACAGTACATGCGTATAAAAAATACAAACCGATACGTATCTATCGGACGTTGTAACCTAATCCTGTGAGCCTTGGCCAACCGTTGGTCAACCCGAACTTAAAGGCACAAGGAAATGAGCACAACTGCCTCTACCTATTAATACAAGGTGCTATGAATGTTGGAGCTATAGCCACGATGATCAAGAATTGCCTGATTCAGAAGACGCCGACACGTTCGACTATGCAGCAGAAGCCGCTCGCATCTCAAACACCACGGGATTGCGAACCCGTGAGTTGGAGGTTTTCTCCTGTGACTACAAAGAAATTACAGTCCTGGTGTCTAACACCTCTCTGCGCCTGAACACCAAGATTCTCTCTGTCGGTTACCACATCTTTCTTTGGATTAGAAAATGGATGAGGAGCAAGTTTTTAGTTGCATCCTACGAAGATGCCACTTTAATCTGCAAAACACTCAAAAGTACTCGAGTTGTGGCTAGAGAGGAGACTTTGACTGAGGATTGTATCGCTGCAACTGCTTTGTGCATGTAAGGTATGGCTTATAACTATGATAAGACTCGGACTGCACAAGTCATGAGTAGAGTCAAGGCTCTGCTGGCAACCATCACTTGGACGACGATCACTGAATCTAGGATTGCTTCTTGGATGGGAGATGTTCCTTAGGACACAAAAGATGTGTCAAGAGAAGTGGTGGAGATGCTAGGCAGAATATTAGCAGTGGATAAGAACCTAGAGTACAATCGCTGCTTAGAGAAAGACAAGCTGGTATCGGCCAGAATTGCAGGTTCCCACACTCCCCATGTCATCCTATTCACAGTGATGTTCGAACAAATGAGGATGGTGTATGAAGATTTCCACTCTGTATCTCTGCGGTTTGGACTAAGTGTTCTAAATCTGGTAAAAGACAGATTCGTCCAAATGGGAGGGAATTTGCTGAAGAGATCAAGACGGCTCAGAAGCTCAAGCAGAGAGTTTCATCTCAACCATTTATCTCTCTAGTCGCTGGTCAGCCAGAAGAATTGCAGACCAAAAATCATCCTAGGCTCATTTATGCAGGATTGCTATACAATGCCAGATGTCTGTCGGGCACTGCAGCTGCCAAGCAATTCAACGCTAGAATCACATTATTTGCTTCACGGAAGAGATCCGAATATTTTGATTAATCAATTTCTTGAAGTGACACCTGATCCAATCCGATCTGGTTCAGATTATATTGGAACTTTGATGAACCGCCTTCATTATAGTTTCCATCGAGTCCGTCAAGATGCCGCTATCGCTCGTCATCGCCAGCGTGAGCAATATAATAAGCGCTCGAAAGAACAACCGTTTAAAATAGGTGATCGCGTCCTATTAAATATAAAAGTGGTTAAAGATGGAGATAGTAAAAAATTTACATCGAAATACGAAGGTCCTTTTCGTATTATCAAAATCTACAATAATGAAATCGCGCTAACGCGCCAGCCCTTCGTGTCATTTGGAAGATAATATGTTTTTTAAGCTTTATAGTTATGGCCTTAGTTATTTTAAAACTCGTATGACTATTAAACAATTTTCAGGGGAAAACAAAATTTTTTCGAAACTTATTTACTATTATCTTACTTATCTCCTCAATATATTAAGAATGTTGTTTCCGTTTTGACTTCTTTCGGCATTTTCGTAAAGAGTTACCATATTTGCTTAGTTTTTGTTTTGATTTTTAGTGCCCTCTTGTGGCGGTATTTACAGTACGTAGTAGTTCTGTGTTGTAATATTGGACCCTTTTCCATTCAAGTTTTTGTATTGATGTTAATGATATGAGTATTTCTAATTATTAAATGGCCATAGACAATTGTCCATATTTCATATGTATGATGTTTCTTTTGTGAATTAGTAACTTATTTTCCTGATTTTCTACCGCCCCTCGAATTTTGCCATAGCCATCTGTTGGTGGAAAAATGAACTAAAAAATTAAATGTTTCAAAGTCGCACTTGGGGGAAAGTCACTTCCTCCTTGTTGGTCCGATAAATCGGTAGAAGCCCTCGGTTCCCACCTAAAGGTGGGAGACACTCGGGAATAAAACAGCTGTTATTGTGGATTCATCTTATATAAGTCAACATGTCCATATTAATCGCTTGAAACCCTTGTTTGAAACGATGCTGTGGAGAGATGAGGCATGTCCCATTATTTCCACATGACCTGATAAGTCGTTTCAGAAAAACTGTTTTTACGCAAACCGACGCCAACGCGTCAACCCCAATTGAAGAAACGACATATGACAGCGGCCTCTCCTTAGAATATCTGCCTTCCCTTTCACCCGTTTTGTCAGAAAGTTCAAATTTCGAAACGCAAAACCCTCCGTTAGAACAAGACGACCCCCTAATTGAAGACCCATTTTATGGATTTACAACACCCGTGTTGGACGACCCAACTGACAGAAGCTATACACTGCCAGATACAATCCCTCGAGACGTCCCACCTGTTAGAAACGATACAGCCCCAGATGTTGTCGATCACACCCTTTTTCCAACCCCCATAGTACAACCAGACCTGCAACTCAATAGACAATTGACTTCTGCGCCCAGATGTTGCCGAGTACTTCACCAGTCAATCAATGAGAATCTATGAGGCGCTCATAGGTTCTCTACATTTTGAATTGCCGTCGAATGAACTAGTCTTCTTCCACATGTGGGGAAGAGTATGCACGGAATCTTGCTTTTGGAAAAAGAATTTGGCCTTACCAACTGCGCAAACAGAAGAAAGGGACCAGCAAAAGTCCCCAATGCCAGTGTTGGAGCCACCACTGGCGCCCGAACCACAGAAAATCAAGCAGTGGGAAGAAGACGCAGCTCTTATGCTACAAATGCTAAAAACTCAAGAAGATGTTGAAGAAGATTTCGAAAATGAGTATGAAAAATTTTACGGTCCGGATAGCGACGGTAGATTTAATTAATGGTAATATTCTATTTCAATAATCGGAATATAGAATTCTATGGAATATAGATGTTAATTATATAGTAAGGAATAAAATATATTTTTCTAGATTTTTCTAAAGTTATTTGCTATTTCTTATCCCCCTGTCCCGCTCTACCCCATGTCCCAACCAACCCCACCCTCCCCTACGTGGCGAGCCTGTTAATAAACGTTATTGCAGTACGACTTGATTTGATATTTCAACAACTTATCCCTGAGAGTAATATTCATACTTATGAATATACCGAAGGTATTAAGTTCCTGTATAAGGATCATTTGTCGTTGTCCTTGGTCGTTTTCGCAGAGGGAGCCCGAGGCTATTGTCGAAGGGGGGCTCCAAATGCTTTTTCCAGGTTAAAATTCGTTCATGCACTGCTCAATAGATGGATCTATTGAGCGCCTCAAATTAATTTTGAAAATTGAAAGTAATCAACCGAAAGATAGCGTAAAATTTGATTCCAAATACAACATCGAAATAAGCAGACTGAAAGATTTCATTGCAAATTGCCAAAAAGAAAAGCAGGAAGCAAAAACTAAAATTGATTCAATCACCACCAACTGGAACATTTGTAGTGAAATGCTTTTTCCAGGTTAAAATTCGTTCATGCACTGCTCAATAGATGGAGTTTTGAGGTGGGGTAACTATCTTTTGTTTTCTTAGCTTTTTTGGATCTCAATAGATGGCTAAAGTTATGTTTCAGGTAACTAGGTGTCTCCCTTGCTGTGATGTGAATAAGCTACGGCTGCTTTTCGGCCAAGGGGTACGAGTGGGTACGAGAAATTTGATGTAACCCATAGGCCTACTATTAAAAGCAATAAACCGCACATTGGTTTGCTAATGAACATTGAAGCGCTTTTAATTGTGCCTGTATACGTTTATAGTACGTCGGAACTTGATTTCACATTGCAAAGTTATTTTCTTTTAAATTGCAATCTAACACAACCATGGTTCTTAAGGACTGATCTGAGTAAAGTCATGGCCGAATCACACTTAACATCTGTATTGCGGACCAGTCTTTCCATTCTCGGAATGCTAGATGATGCATAAACTCCTTTTGTATGGACGTCTATAGAAGATCCACAATGAAGACTGAGTTAAAATAACTCATCGAAGAAGTACGAGGTGAAAATGTGGTGGTGATAAATAGTCCCGTTAGATATCGATTCATTAAGTCCCCAAATATTGTGTCTCCGAAATTTTCATTCAGTTTCTGTTATCTTTAGTTTGTCATCTACGACTTTAATGTATAACCGAGGGATTTTCAATGCTGAATTTCGACGAAAATCGATGGTCATTTTTAAAGGAGCACTTCTCTCTCATAGCGCTCATAGCGCCCGTCTCGTTTTGTCCGCTTTCAAAATCAAAACTATAGACCCGAAGGTATTACCGAAGGAATCTTGTATATTGCTAATTCTGCCAATCGGATCCTGAAAAGAAAGGGACATTTATTTGGCGCAAAAAGGAAACAACCAACATAGCATGTGGACATCTTTTTTTGGCCAAAGACTTCTTTGAGATGTCTTTAAAAATGTTGTCGCTGTTAAAAATGAATTCCGTTTTTTATCGAAAATATTGATGTAATACGTTTTGACAGAAATGCCAATTTTAGTAGACCAAAATTATCTATTTAAAATGACGAATTATGAAATTCTTGCCGGAAATCCAGAAATGTTAATTTTGGCAGACTCGAAAAATTTTTAACAGTGCACAAGTCATCTACTCGCTTTATTATGCGCTTTATAAGTCTTGAGAGGGGGAAGGGACGGTAAATGAGGCGGATCAACATCAACATTTATCTGCTTCCAACTGGTACGTAAGACCCGCAATAGAGCAGAATCCAAACACTATATAGGCCTACTGTACACATACAGCCGTGGGCCAGCACAAATACATATTTCGTGTATTCAAAGCACTTGTGTACGACTATTGACATTCGTGTTTATTGTAGATATTGTAAAAACATAAAACAAACAGGCTAACAATTCTACACGTTCTAATACCAGATTCAGTCTTTAAAAGTCTTATTAAAAGTGGAATTTTTCAGTCAGAGCTTTCCTTATATGCACGGGTATTTTGCACGTGACGCTCCCTCTAACCCACGAACAAGTTTCCTAAAGCACTAGATTCTTATGGGATCACATAGAGTCACTTGAAGGCAATACGAAGCTATTACGTATACTTTAATTACAGAATTAGGAACCTTGCAGAGTAAAAATCAGGAAATTATTTTCAAAGTCTTTTTACCCTTCACTGTGAATTTTTGGGAAAACAAATAAAGGATAGCACAACAATTTCCGATTTAGAGGTTGAGATAGAGAAAAATAAAGTATCCGTTGATCGCAATATGTTCGACGACATTTACGGAAAAGAGAAGAAACTTGAGAATGATGACTCTTCTTGGCACGATAGCGCTAGAGGCTAGACACAAGGGACGATCGATAACAAACGAGCTCGTAAACGGTATGAAGAAAATGCATGACGAAGCGAATAGAAAAATTTTACTTACAAGGGTTTGCTACCAAAATCAAAACCGAACTTTGGTCAAGGATAAGTAAAGAAGCATCAATCGAGGACATTTGTCAGGCAGCGTTCAATGCCGAAAGCATCGTGATTCAAAAGGAATTCACTGTTAAAAAAACTTATCGAAAATCGACTTCCGCCAGAAAGGTATTTTATAAATATCATTTGTTGATATAAAATACTCGTTTTTAGAAATATTTATATTAAAAGAAGGAGAAATCGCTATATTTAATGTCGAAAAATGATATTATAAATTATCTTTCTGGCGGAAATCGATTTTAGATATAAATAATCCCTAAAACGTTAAGAATTTTTAACAGTGAATGAAGCGAGGATAAAAGTCTGGTCGTTGCGAATCTCCATACGACTCAACTAAAAGAACAGGCTAAGGAACTAGCTAACGAACAACTCCAGATAGATTTATTAAAAGAACAAAACGATGTGTTGAAATCAATTAATGGAAAACCTGATCCCCATTTCCCTATCGGTTGAAACTCCAACTAAATAAAAGTCGCTGTCTTTTATTGCCGCCGCTCTTTTCGTGAGAATAACCTCATGCAGTCTCGGTGCGCAGCACAGAAACAGTCGAAAGAAAACAAATAAAACTAATATCAGTTAGACCTGATATTCCTCAATAATATTGAGCCTACCATTTAGCAATGGAGATATTTGAGATAGCGGCCATTACCAAGCTCTTGTTATTTCAAACAAATCGCGTCATTAGCCTACGGATCGCGTTTCGACACCGATTTCGTTTCATCGTCTTTAAACATTTGTCAAAGCCTACATGCGTCGTGATGAGGCTCCATTACAAATCGTCGAGTCTGTAGTCGTACATGCCCAGCAAAAAATGGAGTATAGACAGCAGCCGCATTCTTTTGATTTCTTCCACAACCAATTTTCCTTTTTTTTTGCATCCACGTGATGTCGCTAACATTCCAAACGCAATGACCTTTGGTTCGGTGCTAACATTACAAAATGTTAAAAGATTTCGTTTATTAGTAATGGTAATAATAACACAAACTGAAGTAATATCACGCTCAGTATAAGAGTTCGTTTATCAGCGATAATCCGAGGATAATTTCGCAGTTCAGTTTTTTTCAACCTCAAAAAATTCCGTTTAGAGTGACTAAGTCGTCAAAATTCTGCTCGGGTAAGCATCTTTTTGCATCGCTTTCAATCAAATCAAAAAAGGTTAATACTTAATTCACATTTTAAAAAAACATTAATTAAATACAATTTTGTTTTATTGCAAATATTAAATTCAAAAATATAGCTGAAATCAAGTGAAACTTTGAAATGGATTCACATGGAAATGCTGTATTATTAAGCATTCTGCTAGCTTCAGTATCGGCAAACATCGAACATAATATCATGTACGAAAATACGTTTGTTAGTGACTTCTTACCATCATCAACAGCCACAGCTGTAGCCTCGTTCATCAAAGGCTGAGGAATAAGGGAATTCGCACTCGTTACAATATTGGCTCACAGATTTTTTCCGGTATTGCCGCTGAAGCTGTGCACTTGACACTATTCAATTTTCGGACATGGAAAAATTCTGAAGCATAAACTGAAGCGATTGCTTCGCTTTTCCATGTGTCATATAACCCCTATTAATAACCCCTAATAAGTGGTAAATATATATAAATTGGGCCTATATAACTTTATAGCTTGTCCATAAATGTGCTAGCAACTCTTAAGTCAGGCTACGTTGAACCTTGGTGCCAAAAATTGAACAAGTAATTGGTCCGTCGTCTGCAAATTCCGTCTGCTGTTTGACTTTTTCATGACGGCTCTGCAGACGACGGACCAATTAAATGAAATTTACAAAAAAGTAAGACAATTTGAAGCATAAAATAAACAATCATACAATAGCCTGTATCCTTAGCTATCGAATGACATGTGAAACGTTTGGGGAAACGTTCGAAAAGTTAGACTTAAACCGTATTTTCCCTCAAAGTGAGCCGAATTCCCATAAGCCGCCATGGTGGCGAAAAAGGCGATCGAGATTTTCGCATTTTCGAAGACCTCGCAACCCTGGATGTTTTACAGCTCTATTCTTATCTCAAGTTAGCTTTAGACTAGATCGCTAGGTGGCGCATGCCATTTACCCCCTCCCCCTCTCCTCACGTCCTTCCCCTTCCAAAATTCCCTCCCCCTCTCTTCGGGAAATTTATATTTATATATTAATAATATAAACTCAAAGATAATATAAATTTATTATCTTCGCGAATATATACACATATAAATATATTGTTTTACGTTTAGTCGTTTCTTCGTGCCGAACAGGCCGATAGTTTCGAAGTAAAATTCTGCTCGAAAGTGAACAGAATCTTGCTTCGAAAATTATCGGCCTGTTCGGCACGAAGACTCAACTGAAACTGACCAAGCAGTGCTTCAGCGATCGAACCAGTGCTGAATGAAACATGATACAAACTATGGATCATATTCTCCCTTGTATGGGGGCAGCGGTTGTATGGGGGGAAGCAAGGGGAAAGCGAAGTGGGTGACTGGGTGGGGTCGAGTGGTCTCACGTACTACGGGCGTTACTCTCGCCGCCCCAGGGAGTGGCTGTTTCATAGTGTACCCAACTGAGAATTGACAACTGAACGAGATTTAAAACACAGAAGGGGAAGTATAAGCAAAGAGGCAAGCGCATGCCGTATGGTCGTGTCACCCGATACGCGAGCCCCGAGGCCAGCCAGAATGAGATGAGAAAAGGAGAGTCGGAGAGACCAACTAGTTTTTTTAGCAAATCTCTCCCCTTATTTATAAACATTAATTTGAAAAAGCAATGTATTTTTCCAGACCTATAAATACTTCAAATAATTATAGTGAATTCCAATAAGTGGAAATAATATGTTTTAAAATAGCAAAACTATTTACAATCAGATTATTACAAAAATGGTATCATTGATGAGAAACTGAAAAAATGAGTGTTGGAACATGGAATTGGACCAGAAAAGAAAAACGTTGAAAAACGCGCTCCCAGCCGAAACCATATAAACATCGAATAAGCACGTAGAAGTAACGTGAAACGCGTTGAATCAACGAACTACTTCCACGCGCAGAATCAAGTTTTATATTTATATATATACATATATACCTTTTTGTGATAGGCCTAGATGTTTTACATGTACAATACTGAACTTTTCGGACAATTCACAATCGGCGGCCGAGAAAAAAATATTTATGCAACCCGCAAAGATCTATTGTAATATATACAACATCTACCATCTAGCCCCAAACGTGTTCAAGACACATGCGCGCATCTTATACTTATCATGTCTCCTTCACCCCGTCATTTTTGTGCTTTTCGCTTTTCGCACAACAAGCGGCAGACGGCTATCACCCCTTTCTTTTATCATTCATCGACCTTGCAGAACATCTGTCTTTATAAATTGTCATCGACCCCTACATCTTAATTCACCCAACGACCTTGTCAAGTGTCAACGACCTTGCCTCGCGCCTTCCACTAGATTAGCGGAGGTGAGATTTTTTATCTTTGCATCACAATGTCACAAAAACGCATCATGTCACAAAAACGCGATCCATCCGCATAATTTCCTTCTCCTTCCGCCGGGAACTGGACGTTTTTTCTTTGACGAGCGGGACGAACGTGGCAGAATGGCGTTGATGATGATTGGAACTACTGGATGCTCCGCTAGACGTTTTCCCACCTTCCGATACGCCTTCGATTTTCACATTATGGCTTGTGTAGACGTCGCAGATCGGAAATTGAATAATAAATTCTTTAATTCTACTTCGCTCTTCCAATAGTAAATGAAAAAATGGCAAAGTCAAAACCGAAGAGAAAAGCACAAAAACGATGCGTGCTTTATTCGATTTCGACAGTCCAATGATGAGAATCAAATTAACAAAGGTCATCCAACGCAGCAGATATAAACAAAAAACTGGGGGTAGGGGATGACGATTTCGAAAATTACGTTGGATAATATATCTAACAGCAGCATCTTGTCATCAGAAACTAGATCAAAAGTCACGTGACATTGCAACAACGTTAGCCATGCAATACCATCTATAGTGCACTCAAAACATCCATATTTTCGATTGAATATTTTCGCCTTACAGCCCTTACACTCATTGCTTGCTGATATGCCTAGGCCAACAAACCTACTGTCTTAATAATATCATTTTTTCTGTTTCAGCGAGTTCTTGTTAAGTAAAGATTGTAGCACTCATTTTAGAATTTACACGCACAAACACACACTGTATACAATTGCACACAATTGTTCTGAACGCATCTTTTTCTGCAACACGTCGCACCATAAAAAGTTGGATGGCCAACACTATTTATGGATCGAAACTGAGAAGGTACTCTTTGAGGGGTCCTGGTAGGGGCAATTTGTTGACGCTGAGGGCGGAACACCGTCCGACGGCGTTGTAGATGGTGACGCGGCACATTTGCTTCAGACTTCGCGGATGAGAGTAAAGCTGGCGGATGAGGCGGCAGAGAGCCGATCTCATGGGGACTAGACCGGCCTGTGTATAAAGAAGCTTCAGGCAAGCGTACAACGGCCGATGTTCCATCGCCATATAATAAAGTATGATGATGCGAGCGTAACGCTGTTCCGGATCTAGCAGCAGCTCTTCTCGACGCAAAATTACCTAATATTTTTCAAGCAAGGGAGTTTTATCAACGGAAATCCATTAAACCATATACAGTCAAACAAACCTGAACGTAATAGTAGAGAACTTGGTGGGATGATTTCTTGAGAAAAACGGACGACTGCGAATGGCAAATCATAGGCTCCGTGGTAGCAATGTGTACGTTCGGATCGGCCCGGTATTGAAGAAGCGTCAGTGTGAGGGCATAAACGTGATCCAGATCAGCCGGTGAACGAGCATTCATCACCATATCCATAAGCGAAAGAAGAATATGCTGTGTGCGTTGTGAGAATCGTACATTTGGGTCGAGACCATGTTGAAGTAGAATCACTAGCAGTTGGCGAATAAACGCAAATGCCTGTAATAGAAATATATGGTCCAAATCACTGGTCCAGTATCCATGATTTCAATATTAGATACCTGTGCTTTTTCTTCTTCGCGATTCAAAGCTATATTTTCAGAGGCAGTAAAAACCAGGACGTGAAGTGGCGTTAAATTAGACCTTGATGAACAGTTAGTATGGGCGCCATGCTTACAAAGAAGCCGAACACAATTTAGATAAAAAACCTAAGAAACAATTATTTTCGTTAAAGAATGTGAGTTGCGTTTTTTTTCGAGTTGCGAACCTTCATAGTATGTGTAAAATGATGAAGTGGATCCTTATTGATCAGCGGAACCAAACAGACCATCAAGGGAACAGATCCATCACGCCCAACCACATTTGGATTGCCACCGTGTTGTAGCAGCATATCAAGTAGTTCGTATCTAAATTCCCAGTCACGGACGTGTCTTAAAACGCAAGCTAGAGCTGAGTTTCCCGATTGGTTGATACTAGGTCCCGCTCCCTAGGGATACAAATAATTTATTTTATTAGAATGGAGCTATCATCATAGAGTCTCCCCATCAAGATATCAAAAGTATGTAATGCAAATATGCGCACCTGGTGAATTAAGTATCTCACTATGTGCAGCATATCCCACTTGTTCCACGGCTGAGGTTCTTCCTGACGGTGATCGCCATATCCTCCTGAGAATCCATAACCATACCCATATTTGGCCTCTTCCAAAGCGTAACGAACGATCAGGGCATGAAGAGGAGTATTGCCCAGGGAATCAGCTTCATTGATAAGCTCTCGCAGACCATGGTCAAGTAATAGCTTTGCTGTTTGTAGGGTATCTTCTGCCGACTTCTTGCCCAGCAAGAAGAGAACATGTAGAACCGTCATTTGCTGAGTAGCTGTTCGTACAGTTGTTTGGGCCCCACAGGCTACTAACAGCTCCACGAAGCGCGTATCGTGCAAGGCAGCCTATATGTACAGGTTATTAACGTTAACACAGTTTTGCAAGACACATAAGACAGACAACTTTACCTGATGTAAAGGATAATATTCATCATAGCATTGATTAATTTCCTCCGGTCTTTCTGCAACTAAATACTTAACACAACTCCAAGCACCACGTTCGCAAGCTATGTGCAGTAAAGGTCGCTTTTGCTGCCAAGGTAGCCAGTGATCATCGCCTTGTTGAGTCAATAGCTCAAGAATTTCAACCTATGAAAAAATGGAAAGATAAAAATACACAATTTTAGTCGAAAAAAAAACGAACAATCTATATATACCTGATCACCATCAATACCGTAATAAATAGCACTTTGCAGTTTGTCACTAGATCGGTCTGCCAAAGATTCATCTGGAACAGCTAAGTGAAGTATACAATAAAATCAGTATTGACAATTTATTCAGTACAATTATAACTGCCTTACAATTTTTAAATCTTTCTTCACAGTTTTGATTATGAGGTCCAGGCCAGCACATTCGAGCTTCGACATCGATGCGGCCTCCATGTTTTAAAAGCAATTCCACAATGTCCTCATAACTAAAATAAAATAAAATAGAATTATATTCTGCAAAATAGAAAATGTAAACAAGGGAGGTTCTATTTACCCTTTGAGGCAAGCAATATGGAGAGGTAAAGAGCAAGCTCCGCGATTAATATCTATGTTTCTGGTCAATATCCACCTCACCATATCTACATTGTTAAGTCCTACACATTTTTGTAGCAAATTGTATCCTTCTTCGTTGTGGGCCAACAAAATATTCTCACCCTAAACAAAATAGGTTATTGATTACATTTAGGGGTACATACACACATTCTAACAACATCTTTCTGATTATGAATCAGCTGGCTAGTTCAAATGACAAACCTTGGGAATCTGACAGAGAAGACCTTCTAATCTTTGAACAGTGACTCTGGGATTGGCTCTAAGGGCATGAAAAACAGTGCGAACAATTTGTTTTGAATGCTCTGACATGCCACGATGATTGCCTGGAAGCAGGTTACTGCCAGACTGAAAAAAGCTGCTCAAGGCACTACCCATTGCTGCCAGTGGATATCCTTTACAGTGCCGACTGAAGAAGAAACAAACATTATTATTGATGAGTTAAGTAAACAGAAATTAACAGTTGTATAAAGGTATGTAGAATAATAAGATAAAAATAAGTGAAGAAAAAACATTTAAGTTGTTGAATTGAGTAGTTAGCTTGTGTACCTGATAAATTCTCCTTCCTATGATGATGATTACATGACCAGAAAAATAGTTCCAAATCAATTTAGTCTATCCACATGATTTATGAAGCACTAAGGAATTTTTCCTAATTTGGTTTACGGCGTTGAATACGTTTTTTTTATAAATTCGACTAAGTCTATACCGATGCACCATGTTTTAACATCATAACACCAACACCGAACGGGTCATGGGTTGATCACAATAGTCTTTTTGTAAACAATTTTCGTGTTCACTATGTATACATTGGGTTTCTGAAAACTTTCACTAGTTCTTCAGATTTTGCAACAATGAGTGAACGTCTGAGAAATAGATTAACTTCACCGCAGACAAGAAAGTTCAACAAAAACAAAAAATTCCGACGAGCGCCATGTTGACGTGCGCAGTCAAGAAAAGTAGTGTTTTTTTACAGTATCTTTGTATAGATAAAATCTGTTAATTAAGTATTTTAAAATATAATCAATTAATAGAAAATATAAATATCATGCAATTCTAAATCTTATCAATAAGCATTCATTATATTTCATATGTATAAGATAATATCTCTCTTGTCTATAACTGAAACTGGTACTGTGGATTTGTTATAAGTAATAATATTACAAGTAATTTTCAATTTATTCATTTAATCACAATTTTTATGTCTGAACACAAATAATTGAAAATAAAACAACCATATTAATTTTCTGAAGTTTTTTCCTACTTTTTTGCGACACTTCAGTCACATTTAGCGCCACTTTACATTGTTGTAGCAAACTGCAGTAGCTTGTTTCTATTTCTACTATTGAAAATGTAAAATTGTTTACGTTGAAATGGATAATTCTATACGTTGTTAATTTTTTTACTATCCATATTTCCCTGTAACAGCAAATTTAAGTCTAGGCATTTTTGCAGCTGTTTTTCCTTCTTTCTGTAATTTCCTTATCTTTTATTCTCACATTTATATTTATTGTTTGTTTTCTTTTTTGGGGAAGAGTGGACTTATGTATTTTATAAAATAAAATTAATATGTAACTTTGGCCATTGAAAAGCACCTTCAAATTCATTTTATTTTATTGAGTTCCATTTAACAGTAAATCTGTTCTTTTAATAAATTTAAATCTTAATGGTCCATCTGGGCGATTAATCAGTTGAGATGTGGAATCCAAATCAGCACCATACCATTCAATTTGAAATTGCTGTACTAACTGAAATTCAATTAAAATTGAAAGTAATGCAATATTAAACACATGCTAAAGTGAAAGTGTAAAATTTTTCTTTCAAAATTACCCTTGCTAAAAGAATGTACAAATTCTGTTCTGCTAGTCTTCGTGCAATGCAGGATCTTGGACCATGTCCAAAAGGTAACACTAGATATGGATGTGTTTTTTCATAAGCAGAATTTCCTTTTATCCAGCGTTCTGGGACAAATTGTAAAGGGTCTTTAAAATAGCACTCCAATTTGGAAGATACCTGATTCTGGCTCACTAGTATAGTCTAAAAGTGTGGAAGTGTAAATAAGAAAGTGACAAAAAATTAGAAAATCTACAGAAGTAATTACATTTTTTGGGCAGTGATATCCTGAAAAGGATGAATCTTCTGGTAAAATTCTTCCAACCCCAATTGAGATTGGATTTAATCTAAATGTTTCCTTTACGGCAGCTTTGAGATATTTGAATTCAGCCAGCGTATCTGCTGTTATGGGGCTGCTAGGTTTAGGAAGGAGTTTTTTCACTTCCTTGTACACCTCTTCTTGCTTGGATGGATTTTTAGCAAGGTGATATAATATAAAACTCATTGTATAAGAACTCTAAAGGGTTAAAAGAAATTGAAGTCCTTATTAAGACAAAAACATTTTAAGTTCTCCCTACGGTATCGATTCCAGCAAGAAGCATGTCGGAGACCATAGTAACGACATCTTTGACATCTAGATCTTTTGATGTCAAATAAACCTCCAACAACGTTTTATGAGATTGTTCTAGGGTTTTCCGCTTCAGAAAATCATCTTTCTTGGCGTTCACAAAATTCAAGGCAACTCTGTGTAATTAATAAGATATGAAAGTTTTGTAGCGTCACGTAAAAACCCTAGGAATAAAAGTTAATAATACTTTTCAATAAATTCTTGGGAACGGGAAATCCGTTTGTACGCTGTCGTCTTCCATTTACGCCAGAATTGAAGACCGTTGTCTGTGCGAAGTATTTCTCCATTAGTGTTGCTTGCCGCTTGGATAAGTTTCATTGGCATAGAATCAGCAGTCAAATTTTTGTCCAGTGATCCTAATCGCGTGTCGAATGTCACCAAACCAAGAACTGTGATAAATAATTTGATTAAACTGAACACTTTCCATCGACATGTAAATAGAAGGTCTGTACATTCAAGAAATACTTTGCTTAGATCTTCCAAAAAGTCGGGTGAATTATTTTTGGCGACAATTCTATTGCAGACGTAATCAGTAAATTCACAAGCGATATTATCGATATCGGTAACATAGTGGCGGATGTTTTCTGACATATTTAATGGGCGCTGAAGAGATTGACGTAAACGATGCCATTCAGCGCCGTTCCTAGTTTTGTTCGAAATTGTTGAATGTTGTAGCTTTTGTATAATAGAAGTGGAAATCTTAGCTATAGAAATATATGCTTCAGATACTTACGTTGGAAGAAGACCCCCGCCATTATAGATGTGAGGCCTTTCAAGTCGGTAAAATTCGAGCGCAGTGTGTGAACGCCGTGAGGGATATCGTCCTTCCACCTGATACATCCGTTCAATGTCCTCTGGTTTATAAAGCAGCAATAGATTGACGCCTGGCAAAATCTCTTCTCGTACTATAGGGCCGAACTGTCGATATTTTTTCAGTCCGGTATGATGCAGTCGGTTAAAAGAATATTCTCCTAATAAATGCGCAAACCAGTCAACGGATCAATTTCTTTTCAAAATTCCTCTTTCTGGTTACGTGCTGTTTCATTTCTTATTATACATCACCGCCAACCTTCACCTCTTGGAAAAAAGGTTACGTTTCAGCAGTCATTCGCAATGTTATATAACGTCGAGATTACATAATATGCAAACATAGCTGTGCCTGGAACAACTCGAAGTAAACGACCAAAAAGCCTCATTGAACCCCCTACTCTTCCCTTTAAAAAGTTACATAACCCCTTGGAACGTTGAAACAGCCGTCATGGGTTTGGACACAATTTTAGGACACGCACATGGACCGACATGGACAGGGACAGGGAGAAAATTCAAATACCAAATACAAATACTGCACAGTATCATATTGTTTTATAATAGTATCGCTTAAGGCAGAATTAAACTATCTGTCATTCTCTCATTCATAGTCACAATATACAAAGCGACGTTATAGCCCGTAGCAAAATATATAGGAGTTGGTCTTACCGATTGCATATCGCCATATATTTCCGATGAATGGGAGTGGTTTAGGACCCGGAATCAAATCGAATGATTTCAGGCCCTTGCAGTGACTGTCAACACTGTTGCTGTTTATGGGTAATGTTTGATGCGGACAACTATAGACGCATGTTGTTTTGCTAAATTCACGGTCACCTTGTCTGCCATTATATTGGTTGCCGCGAACTCGAAAACGCCCAAAACTGCGGAGAAATAACTTCAGAAAAAACATTTCAAATGAGCGGCGAAAGCGAACCAGTGTGAATTAGTTGAGTGAAAAACAAAATATAGGGTCGAGGGGAGGTGAACCAACAAAAGATTGTCATCTGTTCGGGAAAATCCGAGGACAACTGGCCAGAAATGCATTAGGAAGGGAATACTTGTAATAGTGCGAGACTACTCCGAATGGGAAGAGCCTTTCAAGTTTCAAGGTCGCTAAAAGGGGGGAGGGTCTCACCATGGTAGAGTAAGGAACTGTCAGGCCCCCTAGCGTCCTGTCGTGCCAAAATGAAAAACACGCATTGAATTGGCACAATATTCCCCACCCAATTTCATTTCTATGTAAATTAAGTACAGTGTTGGACGTATTTCTCTTCACAACAAAAATATTTCAGCCAAAATGTCCCTATTCTACATTACAGTTGGCGCTGTCAATCATCGCCCGTTATTTCCGTGATTCGTTGAGAAAATGTTACCCCCAATTACATTCTAATTCTATAGGTTCTTTACTAACGATTACGTGCGTATTATTTATTCTTTAAATTCTGCAAGTGGTATCAAAGTGCATTGGCAGGTTATTCATGCTTCCCACCGTTACTGATGCTACTCATCGTCTAAATGACGGGGCCATGAATAGATATTGGTGTGCTGGAATATGAATGAGACTCATTTTTAATTTTTAGTTGTGAAGAATGCGGAAAAACAATGAAGAAATCTGTCTTTAGAAGATCATTGAAAGGACGTAAGATTTAATTCTATTTTGGCGGGGAAATATTAGCTACGATCTGCTTTTATTATATACGAGCAACGCAAGTTGGAATTAATATAAGTACAGTACTCGACAACTTTATACTTAGTTACGCAATGAGCATTATTATGTAGCAAACCAGATTTACGAAAACTGCGTGTATCCCAAAATACTTCTTTCAAGGCTTATTATCATAAGCGGTTTCATTGTACTATGATTTTTACTAGCGGTTCCGTAGCGGTTCCAGCTGTGTAACGGAGACCACCCAATGCAAAAGCTTACAAGTACACGGAAATTATTTTCCTCTACTATTGTCATTTCTAGAGTTGGCTTCCAGACATCTCTAACGTCATTATTTATGTTTTTATGCACTTGAGTCTAGAAGATCGATTAGGGTGGTCGAGGTCAGAGCTCCGGGTTGGACGACAACGGATATTTCTCATAATATGATCTGTTCTCGGGGCCGGTTCACCAGCGCCACCGGCGGCGATACAACATACAAGCGAGTACTGACTCATCGGTGCGCTGTAGGCTGTAGTCTGCAATCTGAAGCGAAAGGGTTTCGATGCGACTGTGATGTTCCGGAGACTTAAGTGCGCATTTTTTTTCTCATCAGTTACACTTTGTTTTTGTGATATATTTCTAATTGTACATAAATTTAGGTCTAAGATGTGTCAGTGTCGGCAAATGCGTTAATGGAACTAGAAGAAAGGCTTCCTTGATGCAGCTAGTGTCAAAAGGTGTACTTGATGCTTACAACTTGTTCCGCCATCAACAAACAATTTGGTGAAAATGACGGCTTACTACGTAAACGGTAAACATTCGATATAACCTGGTTAGAGTCCTTTATTGATTTCCCATTGTTTATATAGTTGCGGAATGGAGTCCAGAACAGGTTGCAGACTGGATGAGGGGTAACTTTTATCATTAACACTTCACAACAGACTTCCAGAGATTTCATTTTTATTATTTTTGTTTGTTTTTTTAGGCTTGGATGATACACTGCTTCCCTACATACACTTCATGCTCAAACAAGAAATAAATGGCCATAGGCTGCTCTCCACTACTGTTGAAGATTTGCCCGTATTTAATATAGATAAACTTGGTCACCAGGAAATATTCATGGGGGCAGTTGATCTATTGAGAGAATTTGTAAGAGTTGCTGCAGTATCTGTTGTGAGAAATTTAGTAATTTTGTTTTGTTTTAGCACTACAATTTGGATCGTGAGAATCTTCAATTTCTAGCTATGCAATTAAACTGCAAAGCTCGAAGTCTGTATAATGAGCTACGATGTACCTATCACTCCTTTATTGGGAAGACAGAACAAGTCACAACTGCAACTCTTGCTGCAGTAGCTGATATCATTGATAGAGTTAAAGATCTTCTATCTTGGCTTGACAGGTGAGCTTGAGGATCATCACCATTCTCTTATTTATCTTATTCTAAATTCAATATCTTTTTTTTTTAAGGGCACCATTCGATGGGCATGAGCCATATTTGGAAGTCAAGAGCAATTTACTAAAAATTTGCTTGGAACTTGCAACAAACGCACAAAGAGATTTGTTTGCTGAACATCCTGTTCAGGTAAATAATATTTGTATCATCATATATTAGTTGTGTGAAGGTTCAACTTAATTTGTTGAACAATAGGTGATCAGAGAAGGCTGTATTTCTTTAGTCGGTATCTCCGACAGAATAGTCTGCGAATTTTTGGATCCTTTGGTGCTACAACCTGCCTCTCTTGATGTCGCTACCGTAAAGAAGAAGCCTGAAGAGGATGTTGTCCTTGTTGGTGCTCATTCAGTTTCCAACAGCTTCGATGGAATTGACCTTTGGTTACAAGTGAGTCTATCATAAAATATCGTTTTTTTTTCGAGTTTCCTGCACTGAAATTTTAATTTTTGAAATTATAGGGGATGCTTATCCAGACATCGTACAAAGGCGTGCATGTTATTGGAGGAGTAAAATTTCAAAGTCCAGCTCATCAGTGCGGAAAAATAGAAGAAGGTGATGAAGTAGTTCAGGTGAATTACCAAACAGTTGTAGGCTGGCAACAGAAAAAGCTCAAGGCCGCCATGCTGGAGAACCCGGCCAAAGTGATCCTAACGCTCAAAAAGCGGCCACGCCACTCAAATAACTTCGGTCAGATCTACGTCAAACCTTACCGATTACCAAGTAAGAAGCGCGAGTCCTACCACTTCCGGTGGCATCTGGGTGGTGACGGACAAACCAAGCCGGAGCTGACATCTTCTACCAAGGCCATCGATCCGATGACAGTCAGTTCTGTCCCAACTGTACACATTGCTCCTCCGGTGTAAGTTTTTTTCTTTTGAAAAAAAAAAACCTGGAGTCAAATGATTGCATGCTGTTCCTTTTTATAGAATGGCCGAAGTGATGGCAACCGAGTTGCCCTCGGAAGTGGAGAGCGACGACACGGACGATGATAGCTTCCTTCCCGATAACCATGATCCTGCGGTAGCTGCTGCAGCTGCCGCAGCAGTTGCGGCTGCTACGGGGTCGGATGCCGTAGGAGGTGCTGCCGCTTCACCGGCTAGTGTTCGTCTCATTTTGCCCAAGAACAGATTGAGCATCCAGCGTAGAGCCACAGTGACGGGGGCAAGTCCTACTTCTTCCCGTCCAGCTCTCAACATTGAGCAGGTAAATTGAAGTCGATTTGTCCTACTAAAACTGTCGTAGGTTACTTTTAACCACTGATCACTTGACTTTACCTTAATGCTTCCCTAACAACAGCAGGAATAAGGATGGTAAGGTGGTAGATTTTTAAAAACCAACATTTGATACCGATCGTTGAGAAAATATAGATGCTAACATTAACATTGAATTTGTGTCTTTTTTTAGTTTTGGAAGGAATTGAAGGAGGGTCAGCGGAGCAAAGCGCCAGAGTTGTTCGACCTTCTTCTTCAGCAAGAGCAGCATTCCGAACAACGACCCCATAGTAGTGTGGGCCATTATGATGGCCAAACGCGAAGGCACCAAAATGATTCAAATCGCCAGTTGGAGTCCGACAAAACAGATTTGCTGCTGTTGCGAGAAAAGGAGAAGGTCAGTCCATCAATCTTAGCAAGCAAAATACACGAGGAACCTAGTGATCTCTCCATCGGGAGCGACGAAGTGTCGAAAGACATCAAACATGTTGATGATGAAGTGGAAATTCGATCACCTTCAAGAAAAGTGTCCCAGGATCGACCCCGACTGGATAAAAGCCAAAGTACACCAACTTACGAAATAGTGATGGGTGATGTGAGTTCCTTTGAGGAGAAATTGCGTGACATTCGTCTTCGCAAACAGAGTCGGGTCGAAGAAGAAATGCTCAGTCCTGTAGCGGAAGATTTAAATCCCAATCCTAGTCCGACTCCCGTTTTCAGTAAGGTTTCCGTTTTGAATAGAAAAATTCGGAAAATATAATTACTAATGATTTTTCTGATCTCAAAGAAGATGCCCCACCTCTGTCTCCCAAGCCGGCTTTACCTCCGCGAAACAAAGTTCGACCACCACCGGATGATGAAGTGATTCCTGACCATTCTTCAACGGGCGTTCCATTCATGACTCCTACCGACTCTGCATCTAACTCGTACAACACGCCTACATATTCGCCTGTACCGACGATGGATGATGGTCCTACTCCAGACAATAGCGCAGGTAGTGAATATTGCAGTCTGTTTCCGATTGTGCGGATGCAGTGATTTTGCTTGATGTAATGTGATTGGCTGTAATCCTTTCCCTTAATCGTCATCTGTGGCTTATTGTTTTCCTTGTTTGTTTGAATGTCAACTGTCGCAACCGACAGTTTTGAGTTCTGTCCTGTCAAATCCATCACCGCATGAACTGTCGCACTTGGGTTTACGTCCGCACGAAATCCGCGACCTGATCCGTCGTGGACTTTGGCCTCGCCATCCCACCGATGAAGATCGAGGTACACTACTACTGCTGCATTATTTTTACACTACTACTAATCTATGGCCCTAAAAGACCTAGTTGGTTGAAACTAACTCATTTTATTATTTCATTTTTGTTTTCCACTTTCGTTACTATTGTCCAACCTACCCCATTCGCTGGTTTCCCGTTGCGTGCGGATGCCACACGTATGTTTGATACCCCTCTTGCGTTGCTTGGACAAGTAGCGCTGCCTGCTTTGACTCGAGTAACCCGTCTGGACTCCAATTTCGATCCCGTTCCGGGTAGCACCGTTCCACGGATAGCCCCCTCTCTCTTGGTGACCTACGCACCGATGGCTCACCACGACGAAGAAGTTCACGTCGCACTACCTCCAGTTAAAAGCAACAATCACAGCAGCAGCAACCAGTATGGCGTTATTAACTCTACCGGCCGGACCCAATATCAACATTTGCAGCGTCCGGCCCAGCAACAGCAGCAGCAGCTTCAACAACAACAATCCGATCATCATGAAAGGACATCAACGGATGGCTCACGGCATCGTCGCGTTCCATGCCGAGAGCTCGGTGAAGGAGATTGCGAAGGCTGGCTCTACAGACGTCGGCAGACGCGAGGTTTCTTTGCCGGCCCTCGATGGACGCGACGTTTTTTCGTCCTGAAGCGCCACACCCTTTACGGTTATCGTGATCCAGAGGTAAAATTTAGTATTTCTCTTTTTTCTAGACGTTCATTTCACGCTACTCTTATTGTTTCCGTAACGTAGGATCAGAAAGCGGAAAGTCTGATTTGTTTGCCCGGCTTTAGTTCATCCGTGGCAACAGAGGTGAAATCGAAAAAGTTTGCCTTTAGAATCTTCAATCCTGGTAATAATACATAATGACATCATCGATGATTGCGCAACTTTTTTCGAGGTTTGACCAATTTACTCTGCAGGTACTATGTTCTACTTCGCATGCGAGTCCAAAGACGAGTTGAACAAATGGCTCAACACGGTGAAGCAATCCGCAACGGCTCCCTATGGGAACGCTAATGATGGATCTCATCTCCACAAGGACTCCTCGTCGTCTACCAAAGGTTGCTCTCTTGCCAATCCTACCACGTGTGTATCCACACAACAAATCATACTAATTTCGCGTACTTGTCCCAGGAGCTTATTACAGCGAAACGGAAGACGAATCCCTGGACGAAGCTGAAAATCACAAGGGGGGTTTGTCAGCAACGTTGGGTCGAAGGAAAGGGAAAATTCCACCTGCATTGCCTCAGCCAAATTCGCATAAAACGACTGCGTTTAGTGGCGCTGCGACTCTAGGTCGAATCAAAAGGAGTCCAGAGAATCCATATTCACCAGAGGAGAAAAGTCCCCAATCTATAAGCAAGGCCATCAATCGTAGCCCAATGGCAGCCAGTTTAGATCGCAAGTACTTGCGTTTCTTGCGAGTGGCGCCCGAGAAACAGCCAGTGCCAACACCTCAATTCCGCAGCTACCGCAAACCATCACCTTCGCCCTCTCCAACGACGACGGCCGCACCGGCAACATTGCCGCCTTCACCTTATTGGTTGGATGGATCCAAGCCACCACCGCGACCGCCAAATGAGTCGAAACCCGCGTCGCCCTTCAAACCGCAACCATCACCACCAGTGATCACGAAGGATCCAACTGAATCAAACGGGTCATCGTTTGATTTTTCATCACCGATCCAGCAAAAACATCACCAAGCCGGCCGTCATTCTGCTGAACGGGCCGCTCCACGCTCCAACCCTTCAGATGCCATCAATGCTTTCCGCAAGAGTATCAGCACTTCCAAGTTGCCCAGTACGCCACACTTACAGAGTAACCTTCATGTGACTTCAGAAGTGGTGGCTGAGGTGCAAGAAGTCAAAGAGCGAGCGGGTGCCAGTACGGTTTCCCCACGTCGCTCCAGTCGACGACATAGCATCGAAATCATCGACAACAAGTCGCCGAAAGCACCCACGAAACCGCAGCTAGCTCCAAAGCCAAACAGCGCCCGAACTTTGGGAAGAACCGGTAATCCGGAATCGTCTACAGACATGCCCTCGGTCGACGGGTCTCAACGACGACCAATGTACGGCTCGCTTAATCGTTCCAGTGGCGGTGGCGGCGGTGGTGGTGATCCAGATATCTATGGCAGTCTGGAATCGGGTTACGCCAAAATCAAACCACGTAATGCCAGTAGCGCCAGCGACTACTTCCGCAGCAGCAGCATTGGCAGTTCGTCCGGTCTTAGTCCCAACAACAAAACGGAGACGGCCGGTCGACGTTCCAGTGTCAGCTCTTCGAGACGTTCAAGCACCGATTGCGGCACCGTCAAGTCTGGTGGTGGGGCCAGCAGTAGTCTATCGAAACTACCGTCGCCTGGCGCGTCTCTCTCGCCCGCGTCGCCTAAAGGTGTCTTCGACTTTAATCTGGATTCTTTAGGGTAAGCAACTTTGCAGGAGATTCATTCTCCACTTCTATATTGTGAATGCAGAAAACCCTTTAGGAGTTGGGTGCCGTTACAATGCGTGTGGAAATAACATTTTAGGGAGCAAAGAGTTTTGCGTTAGTATGGCTCGTTGGTGTTGAATGGAGCTGTTGAGTCGGAGTGAATCGAGTCCTCTCTCTCTCTCTCTCCTCTTTCTCTGGGGCTTTTGTCGGGGAGAGGCTATTGCGCACGATTCACAAAAGGCGACCCAGTGCTACACTTTGATGCTGACTTTGCCTTCTTTCGCCCGTACTAACGAGCCCCGTCGTTAGAGTTAGCTGATGGTACGAGCCGGAATCTTTCTTTTGAAGCCTTCCTCTCGTTAGGCTCTATGCGATGGGGGATTCTCGGGAAATAGTGTTACGACACTCTGGATTGTTGTCCTATTGTTAGCGAGAGAGTAAAGTAACGCCAACTCGGATCTCCACTAATGAGCACCGGCTACCTTTTTATTGTACCAATTCATGGGGGAATCTGTCGAGTGAGCCAATCATTGTACGGGGAATCGGGGGGAATGTTTGAAAACTTCGCTACCGGTAACTGTCGGTGGCCCCTCGTATTCGTGCTGATGTCTAGAATAGCAACGACGATTAGGGCACTCTGCTTAACTGTCTCTTCTGTCTCAACTGATGCCTTCCTTTTTGTTTTTGTTCCCCCTAACAGGAAGGGTTATCGTCAAGGGCCGCCAGATCAGTTGTGGATCAATTCCTTACGCAGCGGGACGACTCCTAGTCCAGGAAAAGGGCATGGCTCTAGTCCGGATCGGCCTAAGGTATACACGCACTTGATACGTGATATTCATTTTCAATTGTATTTCAAAGTGATTTGACTTTGAATTTGCCCCAACAGAATCCCCATGCTCGACTGAAAAGCGCTGCCTGTTACCAGCCGATGAATTTCCCACTGAGTCCCAAAAACGACGCAAACATGAGAGCTGCCTTCGAAATGAATCTGGACGTCACGACGCCACCGACGCCGGATCCTGAAATTCATCTCAAGAGTTCTTCCGCGTCTGATGCGAAACAGTTTTTCAAAATGTTAGTCTCGCCCAAGTTCGGGCGAAAAACTGCTCCATCTCTGCCGGCCAAGAATAAAATTACCGACGCCCATTCACCACCGTTCACGGCCACAACGCCGTCTCCTCGTCTACAAAAGACGCTTTTGGGTTCGCCAAGGCTTCACCGCGCCATCTTCGGGAACTCGAGAGATAAGCGCAAGAAGCTGTCAGAAAGTGGCGACTCCCATATGCATCCGTTCCTGGCGGAAGAGTCGGCCCTCTCGTCGGATGGCCGGACAGAAGCGGACGAATCTTTATCGAGCTTTAATTCGTCTGTCTCTAGTGAATTCTCCCCTCGTTATTCACCGGCATCAGCAATCCATCATCGTTCGCTGCACCGGCCTCCTCCGTTGATCAGCCCGCTACAAAGTCCATCCGTTTCATCATCCAATAGTGGCGTTGTCGTCCCGTCCCCGTACGAAGACGGTAATAGCAGTTGTCCGGGTACACCTAAAACGCCGTTACTCAAGCCTGCCATGGGCGTGTCGATGATCGGGAAGCAACGTCGCACACCTTTGGGACCCGAGTCCCCTTTTGGCCCATCGCTGAGTCCTCCGCCGTCGGGTTCCCTCCGCTATAATTCATCGACGACGACGACACAGTTTCCGTACACGTTGACTCCCAAGGAAGCGTCACCTGCTCCGGCCCCGCCGTTGATTCAATCGACAGGCGACCTCGAGTATCCGCCCGTCTTTGAGCCGGGCACGTATAGTCTTTCGGAGAAAAATGTGGAGATGCATTCATCTACCCGCTCTTCTCTGACGTCGTCCTCGACGATGCCGCCCGTTCCGGCACCTCGCACCAAATTCCTTTCTTCAACCGCCAGCCGCTTGTCGCACTCGCCCTCTATGGACTCGACTTCAAGTTCCACCAACTCGAGTATCTGTCAACAACAGCACCGTGTCCACGTCCGGTTGGAAACCGGCCGTTCCCTCGACGAGTCATCTAATGCTTGAATTTCAGTGCACATTTCATAATTCCGTGTCTGTTGTGTGTCTTTGCGTGCCGTGCGTCTCTTTGTGTGCAACTTGTTATGCTGCTTCTTTTTTCCCTCATTTTTCGATTCATTTTCCATTGACTAAAACGCGGTGTTTTTGTTGGATCTGTGATGTTAATGACGTATTTGAACTCGACTGCCAAGTTTGCAGTTTCGTCTTCCAAATTCACTGACCTGTACGCATTTTGCCTCGCTTCTCTCCTCTCTCTTTCTCTTTCCACCATTTCTTATAGCCAAATATAACCTCCTTCAGTGTCAGAACCATATTGGCGTTTGAATCTTTTTTTGGTCGACGTGGCGCGACGCAACGGCTTTTTTGTAGTAAACCACACGGAAGACCGCCAAAAAGATGCAGAATCTGCATCTCATTGTGCGAGGTGCCCTTTTGGTATTCCAGCTGGGTCGTCGACCCTTTGGGAGCGAATCATCTTCAAACATCGCGACCGGTCGAGAGAAAAACAAACCAAATGTTTGAATATCAAATCAACTCTGGGTTTGCAGACTCGACTGAAACTGTTGTACGCAACAGAAATAGGAGAATGGAATTGTGACGGCAAACAGCTGGAGATTCACCGCTGAACAATTAAGAGATGGTGCAAGATTGCACTGGACATCTCCCCATTGAATAGAAAAGACGTAAGGGTTGTCGAGAGGCGAGCGGAGCGTTTAACTTTAGCGGTTATGGTTATGTTTGTCACGCTCAGCCGGAAATCAACTTTGTTGAAGTGGGCGTAGCGTAGCTCTCTCGTTGGCCTTGTCAAACTGAAGCAGCCAAACTTGCATAATACGGTACAACGAAAATACTCAAATACAAATAGAAGCTCCAATTACATGTCAGGCTGGGTTTTTTTCCGTTTTTTCTTCGTCTCCCATTGAAAACATGACAAAAATCAGCCGTGCACGTAGTCGTGAGCCCGAAAGAGTCGTGGATGATGAGCCTGTTATTGTGGCGCATCTCTTCTGCAACCCGAGATGCGTGAAAAAAGATGAAATGTACAATTTGCGGTGGGCAGAGAATGGAAGGACACAGAAGATGACAGCAGACGGGCTATTGACAAAAGAGCTGATGTAGTCCTATGGTGTGACATTTCAGAATAAAAGCAATAGCGACCACGAGATGCGTATCCTCGCGACGAGCCGAATGAATAGGACCAACTGAACGCTAGGACTATAGTTCTCTCTCTCTCTCTCTCTCAAATT
The DNA here is from genome assembly GCA_022539655.2 of Ceriodaphnia dubia. Classification (NCBI taxonomy): domain Eukaryota; kingdom Metazoa; phylum Arthropoda; class Branchiopoda; order Diplostraca; family Daphniidae; genus Ceriodaphnia; species Ceriodaphnia dubia. The sequence continues at coordinate 764,383 of JAKUCG020000200.1, read as the reverse complement.
CTCAATCGACTTCGTGTCGACGAGGGCGCGTGGCGTGAGAACCTGCACGCTCGGCTGGGCCAGTGGACTTGACACCAAAGTGGTTTGGAGCTGTTGTGATTCCTCAAGTTATACAACTAGACAACAAAACCTCTCTCCCTCAACAAAAAAAAGAGAAAAAGAGGAGAAAGAAGAAAAATAATGAGCGTGAAAATCCTTTGGGCGCGGACACCTGCTGTCTGTGACAAAAGCTCCTAACCGCGCACGTTTGCACGCCTCGTTCATATTGCATAACGGCCGTTTATAGGTGATAGGTTTCTTCCTGTCCTGTCTTGAAGACGGAGCAAGCGCAAGCGGCGGGCCGGGCCGACAGGATATCAACAATTCAAAGTTTGAATTGCCCTGGCAAAAGTCACGTCGACCGTCCGTCCGAGTCGCACATAATAATATAACAGACGCATGCACACACATGGCCGGAATCTAACGGATTAGAGAGGGGAGAATGGGCCCATCGGCCGGCTCTGCTGTCCACGTCGACTTATTCACACTCTCTGCTCGGCTCATCTGCACAAAGAGCTATGAATATTCAAATAGGTATAGAGTAGAAGTTGATGCGCCCCGACGGAGAGAGAGAACCCGCGTGGGGTCACCAGTCGCTGCCTCTTCTTCACCGCCGCCGCCGCCGACGATATTTATAAAGGTATATTGCAGCTTTGCTTGTGTGTGCTGTGTTGCTGCTGCCCAGCCGGTGAGAAGAAGAGTTGGAGGAGGCCGGCAGGCCGTGAGCGGAGCCACGATTTGACCCACCCCGTTATAACAAGGCAGTCGTTTGATCCAAAGGAGGTGGTGATGGCCGCATCGCATCAATGCATCGCTTGTAACAATCATAAAACGCGGCTGCCTGCGTTCACATAGAAGAAATCCCCGTGCCGTAACTCTCTTGCTGGCCGGCCGGCCGGCCGTCTTCACGCTGGATGATAGAAGAGACGAAAATCTATGCGTCTTTGGGAAACAGCTGCTGCCAAATTGACCGTAAATCAATCAACTCTTTTGCTTTTGCCTGATGTGTTGCTGCTTGATGTTGAGCGGCTTCGGCCGCTTCCCTACGTGTCTGCTACTTCCCCTTTGATGATCATCATCATTATTCTTTAAGGGGGAAGTGCTAGATGTTGCTAGCTGCATGGCTTTACTATGACTAGCTGGTGGTGCTCGTGTGGTATGTAATATTTAAATGAGTTTTCCTCCGTCCATGATGAATATTCCGTCAAAAGTCCCGTACGCAGACGAGTACTCGCTACTACTACTTTTCTGCTCAGCCGCCCAACTTTGATGGCTTTGAAGTGGAGCGTTATTTGCATAAAGGTGGTTACCGTCGTACACTCGTACCAGCACCAAAAGAAACGAGCAGAGGCCGGGGCACAGCATTAACTACCTAGTATGTACGTACGTAATACACTACATATTGCTGGGAACCCATAGGAAATGGAAAATCTCCATCTACAAATACACACATCTCCAGAAAAAATCTATTTAAAACAAAACAAAAAACAAAAGAGAAGAAAAAAATAGAAAAAAAACATTGAGGAAATGTAGGGGGTAAAAAAAAAAAGAGTCGCCCTCTTCCTCTAGTTTTTGACACGGTTTAAGCAGCTGAAGTGAGAGAGAGAGAAACTCGTCTGTGTGCGCGCACACCGCTTCCTGCTGCTGCCTGATGTTCTGCCATCAACGTCGGTGATTAGCTCACTTGGCAAAGTGGAAAATGAGGGCCCTGAAACCCGTCGTTGGCGTTCTTTTCCAAACGACCAGTGAGGCCGTGCTGGAAATGACGACGAGTGCGGCAGTGTTGAAAACATTGATGGCCACATTAGAGACCCCAGTCGTATATATATTCTGTATATATATATACGTATATATATATGCTGTATAGGTATATGTATTTCCTTCATTTCTTTTTAGTACCGCGCTATCCTGTGTGTGCTGCGCTGTAAGGGATTTCTTTTTTTCCTTTTTTTGTTTTTTTGTTTTTTGTTTTTTTGTTTCTTTTATTGTATGGACGCCTGTGTGAAAGGTGTGCCGCGTTCAAAGTATCTGTTTCAAAACATTTTGACGAGCTTTCCCTGAAATTCCAAACAAGAGACGAAACAAGCATGGGCCGTTATTGCCGTTGTAGGCTCGGTTGTAGGCTTGTAGAAGCTAGGGCAGACTTCGTAGCCTCAAGTTCTGCTATGATGTCAATGTGGTCCGGTCACGGTAACGGGTCACGACGAAAGGAATCTTTATGGAAGGACGTAACGTAAGAGACCGGCGCCGTATATTACAACAACACCACGGAAACACATCAGCACCGTCGGGCTATCAAAAAGCGACGAGCTTTTGTTTCAGAAAATGCGCCGCGCTCGCATCCGCCACGGTAGTTTGAACGACTTTCGCCATGACGACGACGACGACGACGGGGAAAATATTTCAAATGATAAATATAGCAATAAATAAGCCAACGGGGCTATATTGTTCTCTTGTTGTAGGGTTTCGTTGCAACTACGGATTTTTGACGATAATATGGCCGTGCGGCGTCGTCATTTCATCGCGGCGTCATCGTTTAAAAGATTACGATGCGAGACTATACCAACTTTGCCGGGGAAGAAGAAGAAGAAGAAGAAGGAACTTTTGACTTTTTGAGTGATTCAAAGTCGTCGGGACAGGGGAATTATTGAATGGATCAAGAGTGTAAAGTGGTTGCCGGTTGGCGCTGCCTCTGTTGCCTAATATTTTCTGGTCATGAATACATAACGAAGCCAAGAGCAGCAGCATCAGCAGCATCAGCAGCAGGAGCAGCAACGGCAGCCGCAACCCGCGTCTCATCCACTCCAACGGCGTCCAATCGTAAATGTTACCCGTATCGTCGTCGTTGCTCTCCCTGCAGCAGTAAGTTATACGCCAAGTTTTAACTGGTTTTGGATATATTATCTGCTTATAGATGTGTATCGCGCTGGTTTTGAACGCTGTGGCGCGCGCGCGCTCACGGGTCGCTCTCTCTGATCGGACGGAAAAGTAGTCGAAGAAGAAGAAGAAGGAGAAGGAAAAATGAATAGATGCCCGCGTCTGATAGCTGTAATAAAATAGAAAACACAAGCCAAGCCAGTTGCTTGGCCATGCCAGTTAATGATCCAACAGCGCTCGCGTTACCACATATTGTTAACGGAGCCTCGTCGACTCGTGTCTCGAACAACACCCTTCATAAAATAGATGGCCGCCTTTGGAATCGCATCGCATGACAATATAGCTTTGACTAGATCCAACAGAAAATGCCTCAAGTGATGAGGTGAAAGTTCCGGGAGCCATTTTGCTTTTGTTTTGCTTTGCTTTTCTTTTCGCCCAAACGACCGACCCGACCGACCGGCCGACCGAGGGTGCATGATTTCATTATTTGTATACATTATAGGATTCTCTGCAGACAAATGAGACTAGCTGCTTTACATCTTGCTGTGTGTTGCCAGGCATTTCAATCGTGTATACAACAAGCGTTGGGCCTGCACCTGATCAGTATATAATTGCTCGCTTCCTGTAGCCGACGCCTAGTAGCCTAAGCAGCTGTCCGATGTGAGTCGAGCCTATTATACGGCCCTACCGGGTCCCAGGTCCCTACACAATAATGCGCTAGGCTCGCCCTACTACTTATTATTAGAGAATCAGCTGGTCTCATTTAGGTACATGCCCAAATGGTTTTCCGAACACCAGTCGAATCGCGCGCCTCCTCCTCGTAAATTCTGTCAGTACGACTAGATAACTGGGAAAGGCCTTAAGTACGTCAGTCAAAGAAAAAGCCTACAACCACTCGGGCAGCAGCCGAGTGCATGTCCTGTTGTGTTCCATACAAGTTGACTCCTCTTCTCCTCTCCTGTAATTGAGAAAGGAAAGGCGACTTTGATGCTATATGTTGGCTCTGTTCGCTGCACAGACGGAGTACATCGGCGAAGCGAAACGACGACGACGGAAACGGGGAGGAAATGAAGGGTCCTCGGCCCTATCCTTCCGGTGTTGGGCTAGAGGAGCTATAGTTGGTTGTTGGTTCGTAGAAAGTCCCTCAGCTGCTGCCGCTTGAAATGCCCACCAACTCATCGGAACTGGCATGGGCTCTGGCATGGCTCTATATTATATACGTACGCAACGCGGTAGAATAAGGGCCCCCAGAAAAGGATCGCGCTCGGCCAACTCGTCGCTGGTCTGCGTCGAGATTGGCCCTCAAAGGCAGAGCCCATGAGTTCTCTCTCATTCAAAGTCTTTTCTCATCCATTATCCACAAGCTTGTGTGTTTGACTTGGGCATGCCGCCGCTGCTGTTGCTGCCGCTGCCAGAGCAGCTGATTACGACCGAGGCTGCGTGTTTCGCTCTCTCTCTCTCTCACTGTGTACAGTCGACCCTTCATTAGCTCTGGCTTGTTTGTCCCGATTCAATATTTAAATTTTACTACCTTTCCCCCTGCCCGGCTCCTCCTAATGGCGTCCAGCCGACCAGCATATTATGTATAGTGTACCGAAATGAGAGAAAACAAAATCAGAGAAAGAGAGAAAACGAGAAAGAAGAGAAGAGAAGGAAAAACGATCGTCGTCGTTTCTTCTGTCTGTTTGCATTGCGCGCTTGTATGCGCGGAAAGAGGAGCTCAGAAATTCCAATGTTGTGCCGGCTCTGCTTTCATCGCTCTGGTTATTATGGCCGCCGCGCGTCCAATATTGATCCTCAATGCGACGGGAATGAACGCGACCTTCTACATAGACTGCGGCAAAATACCCCAGAGTTGATCAACTTTATAGCGAGATGGGAGGCTCGCCTCCGGAGAAAGTCAACTCCTCCCAGCATCCGACATTTCCTGACTTTTCGACGGACGTGGCATTCATCCTCCTCCCCAACACAACACTAGATATGATACACACAAACTCGCAATTCATTCGTGTGCAATGAACCCTGACTCAGTGCGTCACTGAGACGCCTCAAAAGTCAAAACACATTGTGAAACGTCAAACAATGCGAATCAAAATTTCAAAGAAACCCAACAGCAGTCTAAATAAATAAATCCAGCTAGGAATTTCAACGGGAGGGGGGCTCAGGAATGTCATGATAGGATATATACCTCGACCAACTATTTTTTAGAGACTCTATAGCGTAGCGAATTGAAAAGACGGCAGTAACCGTAAGATATTAGTGCGTGCGAATAATGACAAGTCGGTCGCAAATTGCCGACGCGTTCTCTCTCCCTCTCTTTTTCTCTCTTTCTCTGACGGATTCGATGGAACAACAGAGACGATGCTGTGGGAATCGGCGCTCGTTTTGTGTGCGAGCGGCTTGTCTGGAACATCTTTTGCCATTACCAGTGCGGCGTCCCGACAAGAGAAACGGCAGTTGAGAGAAAAACTTCTTTTTTCCTTTTTTTTTTCTTCGGAAAAATGATGGCGTGCCTGGTTGATTATTCAATTAAGTCGGCCGACTGATTGACGATGGGAACGTTGTTATTTGCCCCCTGAGGGGAAATATAAAAACAAGAAGCAGCTAGCGCATCGCAGAAGAAGAAGAAGACGACGACGGAGGAGATTGTTATGTTTTGAAAAGGGACCCCAAATCCTTTTGTTCAGTCCCGGGAAATAATTCGGCTAAATGCCCGAGCCGCGCTCCGCTGCTACTTGCCGTTTCACTCTACGTCTCTTTTCTCTCTACGATGTGTACGTATATATACACACACAAGACAACACAATAACAAAAGAGAAGCTCCCAAGTGGAGAGAGAAACCCCAGCAGGGGAAGAAGAGAAGAAGAAGAAAAAGAAGAAGAAGAATATAGTGTGCCACGATAAATACTTTGGCACTAGGAAAGTCACTGGAAAAATAAAAGCCGACCGTCCTTTTGTTTTCCATATCCGCCCTTTTTTCCAACCGAAAAAAAGAAAGAAAAAAAGCAAAACAAAAGAGAGGCTAACAGAAAGGAAACTCGGAAAAAATATAATAAGAGAAATAGTCCACTTTTTTTCCGGCTTTTGTTTGTTAATATCTTTGTGTGGAAATGAGTTTGTTTTCTTCTTCTGCCTGTCTGTCTGTCTGTCTGTTTCTCTCTTTCTCTCTACGGTATATATTGAAGTAGTGACTCGCAAAGGCCACCTGAGGATGAACGAGAAACGAAAATCTGGTCGCTTATTTGGCCGCAAGGTGATGACGTTCCATCCAGCGGCTCGTATCCGGCTTGTTGGAATCCTTCGATGGAAACGGCTGTTGCTTGCAAAATAAAACAAGAGAAATACGTAGGCTACAGTAGGTATACATCTAATATTTGCCTGTCTGAATATATGCGGAAAAGGGAAAAAAGAGTTGGTGGATGATTCATGGATATGTCGGCATGAGATGTCGGCTATGTCGGACGTACGTGACCAATCAATATTGATGGGTGGTTCATCGGTTCGTCATGTCTATTACCGTGCAGATTTATGACCGGGCAACATTTCTTGACGTATGACGTTGCTGCTGCTGTACCCCTTTGATGCTTCTGCTGACCGGGCAACGGCTTTTCTTTCTTTCTTTCTTTCTCTCTCTCTTTTTTCTCTCTTTCTTCTTCTCCTGGGCGGATCCACAATGTATACGTATATATATATATATATATTCGCGTGACTCCCTTGTCTGGAATGATTATTGTTTTTGTTTTCCTTCATCTTCTTTTTCTGCTTTTCCTCCATCATCATCATCTTCTCCGTCTTCTTGTTGAGTTTCTTCTCTCGATTATTCGTGCTCTCTCGTTATATGCTTTTGGCCCAGATATCCATCTTTGGGATGAAAGGCATCCCAATATCTTCCGTCAATGGAGATATCGGCTGGCGCTATAGTTGCTGCCGGATTGCCGCCCGCAAATAACAATTCATTTCGGCTGATAATTGGGTCTACCTCTTTTAGCTCTTAACTCTTACCCAGCAGTTATCGTGCAAGCCGGATTCCCCTAGAGTGTTGCCTTGTTTTCTTTTCTTTTCTTTTTCTTTCTTTTTTGAGGTCGCCTCATAGGTCGACGTCTCGAGTTCAAGTTATGCATATGAAGGGCGAGATGTCTCTGTCACAGTTGGAGAGGCCGAACGCTTCTCTTTTCTCTTCTCTGGCTTTTCCTTCTCTCCTTTCTCTTTGCTTTACATTCGTACACTATATATACGTATATATATATATATAAATATACCGTGTATACATACATGGTATTTTTCCCTTCTCCGAGGCTTCGCTCCATGGCCGAGCTCGACTTTGAATTATTCAAGAGGTTGGTGGTGGCCGCTGGTGATGGTGGTGGTGGTGGCGGCGGCGGTTCCCTCTTTTCCGGCTTTTGATTTTTTTTTTTCCTTTTTTTTTCTTTTTCTTCTTCTTCTTCTTCTTCTCCTTCGTCTCCTTCTTTTTGGTATTCCTCACTGGCTGCGTCACATACCAAAAGCGAGTGGAAGGAGAAGAAGAACAAGAAGAGGAAGAAAAAAGAAATGGATTCAAAGCTCGTAAAATGTTTCTTATTCTTTTTTCCTCTGTCGACCACGAGGCAGAGGAGAAACCGAGAAAGAAAAAAAAATAGAAATAAATAAAAATGGACGACGTGAGAGGCCGCATGCTGAGGTCAGTGCACACACGCTGCGTTTCCAATATCGTGATCGTGCGCCTTTTTTCCCCTTCGCCAGCTTACCCCCCTCCATCGACTGTTTTCCAAGTTTCTGACCTGGTTCCTTTCGTTTTTGGACGGCGGACGGCGGACTCTTTAGATTTTTCTTCTTCTTCTTCTCCTTCTCCTTTAAGTATGGGGCGCTCCTAGAACGCGCCGCTCATTTGTCACACTGTTTTTATTGACTTTGTGTGTAAAGTAGATGCGCGTGTTTTCTCTTTCGCCGTAGTCTAATGGAATTTCTCCTTTTTCTTCCTGGTCGCCCGTACGCCCGATATATATATCCAGCGCGTCTCCTCTCCTGCCACCAGCATCACCGATTTGCCTAGCGACAGAAATGTCAGTCGCAGGCGCGCAGCTCACCAGATCATAGTCATAGCCAGCCCGGCAAGCCCAACCAGCATAATATATATACGGTGCGATATATTCATAATGGGATATCACGTAGAAGAAGAAGGAGAAGCCGAGTTGGTTGTAGAGAAAGATTCCGGTGACGTAGTGATGGAGGGTTGTTGGTATCGCAGCATGGACCACGATGGTCTTGGTGTCTGTTAAAAGGCAAACGAGGAACCACCACGAGGCAGCAGCGGACTGAGAGGGTTAATTCATTTCACAGCGTGTGGCCTAGCTGCTTTGTTTCTTGTTTCTGCCTTTTTATGACGTTGAGGGTTCTTAAAAAAAATTTGACGAAATATAAAAGTCATGACTTGTGTTAAACTGTGAAGAGTGTTGAACCCGGGCGCACACAGACAAGAGGTCCGTGTGTGGTTCGGTGCCATCGGTGGTTTCCTTCGCGCAAGCTGCTGCGAGCTGCGACCGTCGTCCTCTAGTCTACGTCTACTAGCCTAATGCTCGCCGAGCAAAAAGCCTTTGTTTCTAAGCTGAATAAAAGATTGCGCGCGCCCACCTGTCGGAAATCACTACGGTAGTAGTAGTAGTAGTAGTACTGGGTAGTGCCGGTGAGTACCGTTGGCTCGTTGACCCTGTTTCACCAATGTTGGCGTAATGGCCGTAGAAATGAGGAGCCGACCATCAAGAAAAGAAAAGAAGAAAAGAAAGGACGCCGAAGAAACAACAAAAAAAACAAAACAAAAAGAACGAACTCTGCCCGCGCCGCCCAACATTCGGCACGTTCGCCTTTTTGTGTCGGCCGTCGACCGGCATTTCCGTATTATTATTCGCCTATTCATCCGAGTGATCGTCATTGGCGCGCTGATGGATCAAAACGGCACACAACTTAGATGCGTTTATGAGGCCGTTACGGCGGTGTGGTCGATTGATTTATCGCCAACTTAACCTCTCAGCTGAATTCCTAATAAATTGAATGAATAGATATGTGGCAGCGGCGGCGGCTGTAGCGGCGGCGGCTGCAGCAACAATCTTTATAGGCGTCGTTGGCCGTCAGTTGTTGTGTGGAAGTGGGTCGAGCGCGCACCTAGCGCGCAAAAACCCGAAATTCGTCAAGTTGGCCAGTGGCTGATGACGATGACGACGACTACGATCCCTCCCGGGCTGACTGCCACCACTTCTACCAGCATATTATCTTTCGACGACTGAATGGCCGGCCGCTATATGTATAGACACTGTAGGCTATACTTAATCACACGCGAGAGTCCAGCGCGTAACCAAAGACGCGGTTTGACGAATGTGCGCCGCCGCCGCTGCCGCCGCTTCGTAACCCGAAAAGGTTCCTTGTCGCACGTGGGCGGCGTCCGTTCAACATCAGTTCACGAACCCGAACCTTTGTCTCTTTCATCTCGTATAGATGAGCCTATTCCTTCTACGATCTCTTCTTTCTTCCAGCTACGGTATATTTGATGTCGTCGTCGTCGTCTCAAGAAAAAGGGACGAGAAAAAAAAACAAATATGGAAAATACGTAATATTTGGTTTCATGTCAGCTGTAAAAATAAAAGGAGAAAGAAAAATAGTCAAAGGACATTTGGGATTTTGGGTGAGCCTATAACACGGAGTTTTTTTTTCATTTTTTCCGATTTTTTGGAGAATGATGGCGCGGCGAACATGACCATCTACTTTAAGGACCCACCGTCTTTCTTTTTGTCGATGATGGATTGATTGCATGGCCAATAGAAGCCGACGACCGCGATGACGCCGACTGAATTCCGTCCAAATGTTTTCCATTGGACATAGTTTTCTGCTCGACCTCGTTTTGGAATGCCCTACTGCTGGCTCGACTGCTGCCGAGTCGATCCGATCCTCGTCATTGATAATATAATAAAATAACAATCATAATAATAATGAAAAATACAGAATAGACGTGGAGTATGTGTATTCGATATTGATGGATATCATTTTGATCCCAATGTCTTCCCAATAATAGACAGCAGCGGTAGACGAACCCGGACGGGCGGTGATTTGTCCACGTCGAAACGAACGCGGCCGAATGCGCCCGCTCCCTGCCAAACTCGTTTGTGACCTATTCCGACCACTTGTTCGATTCGATACCGTCATTAGTCTTCTTTTTCTTTCTTTCTGTTTTTTTTTCTCAACTCTCTCTCTCTCTCTCGGTTTTCTCCCTCCTCTTCTCCCTCGTCTCCATTTCACCAGAAAAAGAAAACATTTGTGACAGCCGTCTCTGAAAGTTTCAAGTTACTCTTTCTCTGTTTTCCTCCGCTCCCTCTTCCATCTCTCTCTTTCTCTCTCTCTCTCTCTTTCCCTCTTACTCCACTCCATACTGAATAGCGTGGTGGCTTGACAGCCAACCCATGAGCCCTCGGACCCATTTATCCGTGTCCACTGTGTAACAATCACTTAGTATCTGTCCAAAGCCATCAGCCCCACCGACTGGATTTCATTACATCGAAGGGCAGGTCTATCCGTATGTGATCCTATACTACACGAGACTACGACTACTATACACTATTCTATGCCATACTATATATATATATATGTATAAATATATCGCTATGTTGGTTGTTGGCTCGAGGAATCCTTCGAATAAACAACAACAACAACAACAACAACGACGACGACTTCTCTATAGACAAGTTTGACCAATCACGGCTTGCGCATTGAAATGACAACCTTTCCCAGTGAATAAATTATTCCAATTTGTGCTCAACCAGACGCATTCATTTGAATTTCAATTGGTGAATGACATCTTTTCTCCATTTGCTCCATCTTGCCGCAGCAGCTACCGTATTATCCTACCAAACAATATAATATATGTATATACTTAGTCTATATATGGCAATGGCAGAGTACCGTTCGCCAAATTAGACCATGCAGCCATTCAGTGATTCCGTACATGTACCAAATATTTCCCATACGAATTGGACCCGGTTAGAAATCGTTTTCGGTTCCCACCAGATCCCTTGGAATTTATTTGAAATCGAAACGGTTCTTTTGTATTATAGGCTCATCAAAGAGCAAGTGCTGCGAGTCTGTTGAGAGAACTATGGCCAAGATAGTCTATTATTTATAGCAGTGTCAATAAGAAGTAGTACCGTATGTCACGCTTAGTCAAGGCCCAATATATCAAAGAAAGATTGGGACTTTATAGAATTCGAGATAACCGTGAAATGTCGTTTACTCGAAGCATAAAACAATAAAGGCAAAAGGAGAGCATCACAGCTGCTGCTTCTTGGTTCTTCTGTAGGAGACGTACGGTACGGGTCTGGTGGTGAGAGATAGGGAGACGTCTCGTCTTTGGGTCAGGAGCAGATGACTTTGATGACTTTGATGATGATTTATAACCTATTATTAGCAGGCAGGCATCGCCATTTCCCCTCCTTTTCCGCGTTTTGCCTTGCAACGAACACGATATCTGCACATGGTGAATAAGTAACATGTCATTCTCTCCCCTACACCACTAGTAAAACAATTTAAATGCTTCCCTCGTTTCGTTTTCCCTTAGACTTGGCTCCCTCTTTCTTCCCCTATTCCTTTTTATTGTTATTAGCAGTGTGCAAAAGAAAGTTTAAAAGGGGGAGACAGGGACAGCAAAGGCGCATGTGTCGCGTCTCTATTGTAGTCGACGGAAAAGAAAGAGGCCGTGACATATTGGCACGGCACGATCCGCTTTTTATGACGGTCGTAGGACGTGTGTAGTTTTTTTTTTCTCTCTTCCAGGTGAAACGACTGCCGTCTCGGGTCCCCTTTTTTTTTACGACGACGACCAACCGACCGACCGACCGGCACATGAGATGCTGATGGCAGAGGACAGGGCGAACCGTATGGGGATATGATCCTGTAGGGAAATTCGGCCGAAATGCGCTGCGCAGACGTTGATGGTCTCTTCCGATAAATACGTCCCCCGCTCCTCCATCTCAGGTCTCTCTCGCTCGCTCGCTCGCATGGTAGCTTATCGGCTTTCGCAGTCGAAACGATGTACAAGGAACAGCACAAGACGCACACACAAAAAAAACAATGTTTTGGCGGCATATTCTTTCAGCCTCTTTTTCTTTGCCTTTGCCAGTTTTATTGCTGCCAAGATGGCTATCAAGACTACACCCACCCTACAATATTTTATTTTATTTCTGCCTTTTCTCTCCCCCAAAAAAAGATATTTATTCCGGGTTTTGAAAATTGCCATTTTATACGGCGAGGTCGACGGAGACGAAAGGACTATTGCTAAGGAATAGTATAGTATATAGTGCTGTAGCTAGCTGTAGCTGTTTCATCTCTTTTCACAAGTCATTCGCACACTGGCGCGACTTTATGCGTTTGGCGCTGTAGAATTCTTATTGAGGGAAACGAGGTGGTGGTGCATGGGGGTGTCAAGACGGCAGTCCCGGTCGTCACCGGTTACGATACCTATTATCCTTGACGACTCGACTGCTGGCCTAGCTGGCAAGTAAAGACATCCCGAAGAAATAGACGGAAAGGAAGAAAAGACGGACGGGGCAAGAGCGTATCAGTCTGAAGAGTAAACTACATAAGAGACTACTAGCTGGCAACCAATTGGACTGAAACTGACTCGCGTCATTTCCTTTTGACGCTATACCAGATGCTACCCGTCACCGGCTAAAAGATATTATTCTCTTCTTCTTCTTCTTCTTCTTCTTCTTCTCCTTCTTTTCCTTTGGCTCTTGCCTCTTTGAGACTGACTCGCGCGATTCTATCGCGCCCGTCAAAAGAATAGAAGACGACCAATTTTCCTGTATACGTATATGTCTGGCACATGGAGAGACAGCGAGCAGCAGAGACCCAACTCCCCAACTCATATCTGCCCTGGAAAATCCCGAGAGTGTCGTTGCACCCATACATCTACTACACAGATTCCTTAATGAATGTCTCTCTTTTTATATTTTGTCGGTGGCCGTTGACGTTGTGTCGTCGCCCAAATGGACAATGGCTTTTTGGGGTCCATAGCTCTCTGGAGAGTGGTTCTTCATTCAGTAATGCCAAACTGCCGCCCGCCACGAGATAGACCTTTTCATTTAGGTTTTTATTGGTGGCCTCTTGTGAGCACTTACCGAGCCAGTAGCGGACAGATATATATCTATAAACTGCACGATGGACACTGCTGTGCTGTGCTCTACTCTCTAGACTCTTTCGTCTATTCAGAGCGCGTACAGTAGCTATAGTAGCCGCTGCTATACTGTACGTATAGTACGGTAGTATATTGTAGAGATGGCGACGGCGGCCTCAATTGGCGCGACACTAAAAGAGCCGCTAATTCAATACCAGGCACTGGAGATGGAATAGAAGTCATGTTGTCCACTTTTATCGCTCTTGTTATTCCGTCTCCTGCTCCCACCCGTAAAAGCTTGTTTCAATTAAGCATTTCCCTACGCATTTTCTTTTCCATTATTTTAACAAATCCAAAAGTGACGCTGCTTGTCTTTTGCCATCGTCAGCTGCCCCTGCTGCAAGTCTGAAACCAGCTCGTCTGTTATTCTTTGTACTGCCGTGATGTTATTTGAGGTCTGTAGCACACGTGCATGTCGTCCCCTTTAGCCGCCTCTTCGTCTCCTCTTACTTGTCTCTCCTCGCTTATCGTGTGTCATACAACTTTAAAGTCTGTCACAATACAAACGCTGTGCCAATGACAAACACGTTTGCTCTCCCTTTACGTCTAGCTATGTATAGCTATGTACCGTACGGTATATTTATATATATACACGTATACATGTATACATACAACTTGTAACTGGCTCCGTAAAACATGAAGAAGAACCAAAAGTCTCGCCCTTTTGTCCCTTTTCTCGACACGCAACAACTTCAACTATCATCGATACTTAATCTCGCATTGTATAGTATACATAGACTGTAGACGACCGCTCGTCTATCTGTACATCGTGATGCATGTGAAGCCTCGCCTTATCTTGTCTCGATAGGAATATTGTAAGTTTTCAATTGAGAAGGACAGGAGAAAAGAAAAGCCAACCGGTTCTCCTCAGACTGTTGCTCATAGTCCTGCGAAACTTCTTTTGAGTGACTGACTCCCGATCAGAGAGATTGGGTTCTTAGAGCTCAAAATATGTATCCGCGGGGCAATTGGCCGCTCCACGCAAAGCTACAGATCAGCATAACATTCGATCGTTTCCACTCGAAGAGAGTCAAGTGACGAAGAAAGGAAAAGACATTCATTAGGCTATCGAAATGTCTTGAAATTGCTGCGTTTGGCCAGTGTAAATGAAGGGCCGACCCCTTGTGTGCCCCTTTAACTGGCGCATGCCAATTAAGCCAGCTCGTAAACTAGTATGGGACGAGCAGGAAAAGGAGTCTCGGCCTAGCTGCCGGAAGTCGAATGTTAATATCCAAAAGACACGTGCTGCCTGCCAACATTTGTGAAACCGAAGCCAACTGTTGAATTTTCAAGTCGCCTTGTGCAACGAACGTTCCAATTTCCAATAATAGGCCCATGCCTATACGGTACTGTATAGTGTATTGGCAGATAGAGCGGATGGTCTCAGAGGCATTCCTCAGATGTTGCTGGTTATTTATAGAAATGAATGGTTTTAACTGCTTCCTCTGCATGAATCTCTGGTCGACACGCTGGTCACAGGGAACAAAAGTCAAAAAAGAAAAAACCATATGAATATAAAAAGCCAGAGCACACAGCAATTCAACAACAATGTATAGAATGAGAGAGTTTGGCGTTCCATTGGGTACCACATGGAATCCGGTGGTGCCGATGGTGGTGGTGGTGGTTCTTGTGGGTATGGTGGTGGTACATTTCTTCCCTTTTCTTTCATCTATTCTCTTCTCCACTCCATCAGCCTCGTATATTTGGCTATTTCGGCCTCCTCGAACGCGCAGCTATGCCTACCTTTTCTTCTACGAGTTGTTTTTATTAGACCCCCCTAAACCTCCCCAAACACACCCTCATCTACCCCTCCCCAATTCATTGCTGGATGAGAAGGAGGAGAAAAAGAAGAAGAAGAAGAAGAAGGAAAACATTTGTGGGTGAGAAAAGAAGCTGCGGGCTGTGTTGCCCTGTATAGGGCCATAGCACACGAAGGCAGCAGCGCATTCCCTCTCGACTCTCTCACCGTCTGTTGGCCCACCTTTCACGACAGGGGATCCTGCCTGCCCTCGGAGGGGAAAAAGGCACCATTTTCTATCGACTTCTTTTTTGTGTGCTGTGTTGTTGGAGTTGAGAGAGAGAGAGAGAAAAAAAGAAAAGAAAAAAGAGTCAGAGGGGGTCTGCGGGAAACACAAAGATATTATATGGCGGAGGACCTCAACCAGTCGTCTTCGTTCTACATGGGCGTTTGTGTCCGTGGCCCTTTATGTACGTTCCAGTGTTCAATTTTTGGGGGTCCAACAGGAAACGGAGGGGTCGTCTCAATATTTATGTATATACATTCGTGGGAGGGATAGTAGTAGGCTACGTATACTGTGCCTACGCCGTACGCTGTATTATAGGCCGGAGAGCAAAGAGCATAAAGGTAAAAGGCCAGGAGGATCCTTCTTTCTTCTTCTCTTCAATTCTCTTTTCATTCGCCTGCTGCACAACACGTGGGCTCTTTTTTCGCTAGGAAAACCCATGTGAAACTTTTGTTCATTATCCCATTGTAGTTGAATGGCGCCGAATCGATCTTGAATTTGTTTTCAAACATGTCCGACACGTTGGGGGCACACTCCTCTACTTGGCTCCTCCGTTTTTCTCTAGTCCAACACTCGTATGGCTTTGATACTACAGTACCTCTCCAATATCTGCTGGTACCGTCACGTATCCATTCAATTGACAGGTCATGTTGACAAATGTATCTCATTAAGCCGTCATACAACATGGATACGTGCACCCAGATAACAGTCGTACCCTACGACAGCTGTTTTTTTTTATCTCTCTCTCTACTGCAAGATTGAAAAAAGGAGGACTAGCACACGGTTCAGGAAAGAATGCGAAGTTTAATGGAATAAATTTGATGGAAACTGTGCAGAACCAATCGATAACTTGGCGTCAATGTTGCGTTACAGTTTCGTTAACGCGCTAGCGGGCGCAACGGCTCTGCTGGAACACCACAAGCTCCTCGTTGGTACGATTCCTTATCGAAACCTTTTATAGATATAGCGCGCCTCGGCAACGCATCAAGGATCGCCTCCACGGATTGATGTTCATTGTTCCAAGTTAATGGCTCGTAGTGCGCGGTTCATTCGCTTCTATACTGGGAACTCGGAGAGCTTCTACTCGGTTAGGGAATCTTTTTTTAACGTTCCGTTTCCGAAATTTCAGGAGGTTGAAGGATTTATAGGCTAAAAGGCAAACACAGCGGGTAGTTTTGTATCTATTTCTTGTTTTCCCTCAGACTTTCTCTCTCTTCATCTTTCTTCACTCCAAGGTGAGAATCAAATTACACAGTAGGCTAGACAAATTCCAAAATAAGAAAACAAAAAAAAATATGTTGCTGGAAGAGTTTCTGGAGGAAATAAGGGACCGTCTAGAAGTCCTAGAACCAGCTAGTTCTCGATTCCAGGTGATAAAACGTGTTCGTCTGTAGTCTGTTCAATCTGATTTTGAAGAGTATGACGCCCCGTCTCCAATGTTCATAGAAGCCGGGGGAAGTTGAATCTAATAAAAGAAATTATAATAGACGAGATTTTCGTCGCCAACAAACAAGAACACTCTTCAGTACGTGGGCGCTCCGTTGGCTTGTCTGCGGACGCCAAAAGGGTTTCGTGCTTAATGCACAGAGGGAAATGTCACGTGTGAAATCAGCGTTTTGTTCTTCCTCGTATCCGTCTAAGGTGGCATAACCACGGCCATGTGTTCCGAATGGCAATGAGTAAGGGGAGTTCGTGATCGAGTGCACGGCAACCAGCAACGACTGCTGGGCACAATCGAATCCTCACTTTGATGCATCCTGTGTCGAACACTCTTACGCCATCAGCTGCTTTTCTGAAGACTAGAAACTCTAGAAATATATAAGGGGAAAAAAAAAGTTCAAACGAGCCACACATGTCCTGGCCTCCCACAGACAAAAAGTGTCCATGCCGTTGTAACCCGATACTCTTGTATGCGATAGTACGGTTCTAGTTATTGATGTATGATGACTACGCCAAGATTTCGGGTTCTAGTTTGACTAGTCAAGCATCATCTAATGGAGTCCCCTACACTGCATCAGTGCAGTGCAGTGTCTTGACCAGAAGCAATAGAAATAAAAAGTCAAGAAACTTTCTTTCTTTCTTTCAAGTCTTGTTCTAAGACGAGAATATAATAAGGGAAACCGGAAAGCGGGCAGCCAACAGAGAGGTGGACAAGTTTGGTTTGTTCATCTGATTTGAGTCGACGTTGTATTCCTTCTTCTTCTTCGAAGGCATCGCGCATTATCGCCGTCGTGCTTCTGGCTGCTGATAAAGCAGAGTGCATAGCTGAAGCTTAATCAACCGTCAACTGCTGGACACGGTGTAAGAGGCCATGCTTTCAAAGTCTCCTATTTCACCAGGCCCCTTCTTCAGACTTCTTATACGCAGCTCTTCTTAGAAGACGAAGGGCCGAAGGTTCTCCGTCAAATACTAGAAACTCACCATTCCGCTTGGATAATGCTTGGATAGGGCAAGGAATTATCGTCGACATCGCTCACCAGTAACAAATACAAAAGAAATAACTGAGCAGCAGCACGGCAAAAAATTACAACAACTCAAAAAAGAAATCGAAAAAAATGATTTGTAGTTCTCCCCTATGGAATGACAAGAATATCAACTATTTGATAGGGAAACATTCTTAATTCACCAACTAAAAGTATTCTCCCCTCATTTTATTTGAAGGAGAGAGAGAGAGAAAAAAAAATACGTTATCAATTAATTTCCATGCCACCGTGCGGGCTGGCCCGGTCTCTCGTCTAATCCCAAAAGGCGACGGTTCCACGGGAAAACGCCCCCGAACGTAACGAACTTGAATCTGAAGGATTTGAAGAGGGGATCTTCATGAGGAGCAGCTGAGTCACCCAGAAGTTGATCCGACAACTCTCGATGTAACAAACGTTTTTTTCTTTTTTAAAATAGATTTAGATTGTGAATAGAGTACGTACGGTAGTATAGTAGTCGTAGGAGTAGACTAGAGAGACGAACTGATGCTGCTCTAGACTTCGTTACCCGAGTTTTCAATGTATTTTACAAGTTACAACACGCAGATAGGGGCACCGGGATAGCACATGTGCATCGTAACCGAGTTTGTGATGGAGAAAAAAGTCTGTAGACTTGTAGAGAGAGAGAGAGAGAAGGGGGTGGAGAAACGAGAAGGTTGCTGATACGATTCAAAACTTTGAGCTGCTGTTGGCATCGCAGAGTTTGCCGTGTGTCGTCGTCCTCCGGATTCTGCTGTAACCTATAAAGAAGTTGGGTAAAAAAAGAAGGCCTCCCAAAACGAGAATTGAATAGAGTCTAGAGGATGCATGGCATAGAGCACACACAGACGAACTAAAAAGGAACATTCTGAATGTCATTGTGTGACCAGATAAGAAGACAAGACGGGACAGCTGTTCCGTCTCTCTTTTCCTTCCTTTATAAAAT
The DNA here is from genome assembly GCA_022539655.2 of Ceriodaphnia dubia. Taxonomy (NCBI): domain Eukaryota; kingdom Metazoa; phylum Arthropoda; class Branchiopoda; order Diplostraca; family Daphniidae; genus Ceriodaphnia; species Ceriodaphnia dubia. The sequence goes on along the minus strand of JAKUCG020000200.1, from coordinate 745,825 downwards.
ATTGTAAATCTCTTCACTCGCCGCTCTAGCTCGTACTACACAATAATAACACGTCCCATAAAGCAATTTGTGCCTGCTCTTATGGCAAAAAGGGGAAAAAAACGGGTCCATCCATTGTAGATTATTCGTCCATATGACACCCAGGCAACGGGATAACCGATGGAGATTCCGGCTGATAATCTCGCTCGGATCCAAAACTCGTGCTCGGGCTGTTCAACATCAGAGAGACGCGCGAGACGGGGGAAAACCCATGCCAGAGGCGAAGACCGTTGCTGATGAACTGAACAAACTAGAAGGAGGCGAGAGAGAGAGAGAGTTCTGGGAGGTCTGTTTCGTTGCGGAATTTCATTTGAGCCGCCGCGACAGTTCCGAGATTGGATGCATATATGCAGATTGAATCCAAACAACCTCTCGAGGAGAGGTGGGTCGTCGTACGTACGCGTTCGCGGTCCCGTGTGTCTCAATCGTAACGCAGCATTCCTTCATTAAAATTCACGTTTTGCCGCATAAGCTGCGACGCACAAAGACGACCACGACGACCAGAAAGTGTATGGAAAAAAAAAGCGGCCGAGAAATTCCGTTCTGCTACGTAGCCATCAGCTCTATAAAAGAAAAAAAGTCGAAACGGTTGGCCGGTCAGGAGGGGGCAAGACATTCCATCAGTGGGCTTGTGGGCAAAGGGAAAGAAAAACAAGAAGGACTGCCCATGCAGCGATATGAACTTGCTGGGTGACTTAATAATCGAAACAAAGATCATGCATCCACAACTTCTATATATGAACACAAGTTCGTGCAGGCTGGCACTGGCAAGAGACGAGGTGCTTGAAATCAAATCATTGCGGTCGTTGCTGGGATAGGGCGCTGGCATGGCAATGGCTCGATCCGTCGACCGCCGCCACCGCCCGCGAGTTTTGTGGGGAGAAATTGAGAAATCCCGCTGTGTCATCTAATTGTAATCTTCCATCCCTCCTCCTTTTTGCTGCTCTCGTAGTCTCTCCTCTTTCTCTCTTTTCCTAGCTCCATGTTGCCTGATGTTGAACGGAATGGGGTGGAGGATGTGAAAATGATGAATCAAATATTGGTTTAGGGCGCCATACCTTGGCGCTGCTAGTCGAGTCGCCTAGCTGCTACTCGATTAGATTTTTATTTGCTTCGTCAGGCTCTTTTTTTGCCTGCTGCTGCTGTTACTGCTGTTGCTGCTGTAGCTGCCGAGTGGTGTGTGCCTTCATCATCATCAGGGAGCGAAACGCCGCACGCATATTCAATTTCCATTAGACTTTGGCAGCCAACAACCCGTCAGACCATCTTGAAATCATTTGAAAATCATCGTCCATATTATATTGGGAACGAGTTTCCCAGCAAATGCACCAAACGGGAATTGATGGACGGACGCGCGCCCCGAATGATTTCAAGATAAAAACCCTACACGCTTTACCACTGACGGACTACTCTAGATGAACCAATCAATAAAACCAATTACAAGTTTTTGGCATCTTTTTTCTATTGAGAAGGAGAAACGAAATAAGAAACCAGAAAGACAACAAGATAATAGATGACACTGACAATACAGCAGAATGTATGGGGTCCACTCTGAATTTTGTGTTGCCAAGCTACAAGGAGATTGTGCGCTGAAAAAGAAAAGACTTGCAGTACTGCAGCTTGCTCTTCTTGGAAAGAAAAACAAAACAAAAAACATTTTCCGTCTAAATTCTTTCCGCCTCTTTTTTTCTTTGTCCTATCAATCAATTAAGTTGAGTTAACGACATTAGCGATCTGTTGCCAAGACGCGGGGTAATCCAATCTCTCTCCTCCCCACCCACCCACGACATAGGGGCCAGCCTGTAGAGAAAGAGAGAGGCGCAGCAACAGCAATCTATAATTAGTGGTAGTTTTGGGCCTTTGAAGTAACAAAATGAAATTCAAGAGTTGGGTTCATTAAATTATTGAGGGACCATTAGCCTTGCCTTGGGTTTGGCAGGAAAATACCGTCTCTTGAAGGATAAAAAGTCAAGGGGATCATCTTTGCATATTTGCAACTGAAAAGAATGCCATTTTGCTTGACAGGCAACCTATGAGGTCTTGTTATTGTATCAAGATGGATGCAAAATGCCGACAACAAGAACCAAAAGCTCCTAGTCGGATCACAACAAAGGAGGACCAAGACCAAAACACACGCGATCTTGTGTATGCTCGTACGAGACAACACCAGCAATACAAGCAGCGCAGCTCAGCAGCTCCAGCGCGTTATTCGACCCCTCCAATCGATGTTGGGACCTAAAAGGGCTGAACTGAAACTGCATGGCTCTAAGGTGAGGGGTGTTGGGGAGAGAGAAGAAAAAAGGATTATATCAGGTCTGAAGATGCCAAGGAGACCAAACTCCGTAGGAAGAGAGGGAAAAAGGGGCTTTGGCCAGTTGACCTTTCAGCTGGATATTGACCTGACTGGGCATCCCGCTGTCTTCGACACGTTTCTTTTTCTTTCGACAAGAGTGTGTGAAATATTTCCTGCAGACAATAGAAGAATTCGTGGAATGAAGAGGCCACAAAAGCCGATTGTCGCAGTCCATCGTGTGAAAGACGGTTAAGTGGTCGACTGAGGTAGTATCCCTTTGACGCACGACTTCCATGCCAGCGGGCGGAGCTAGCTGTCATAAAAAGAAGATCAACATCTGCAAAATCTCCTGAACGACGACCCAAACTTTTTCTTTTTCTTCTTCTTCATCTTCTAGATCCGCTTTGCGAATCGCAGGGGCAGCAGCGGCCGCTTATTCATGAGTTACTACTCTAATCCCGATGTTTCCATCAGCCAAACCACCCGACGTGTTGCGAGCGCGCGCGCGCACACACACACAAACGTCGTCAACAAAGCGCTTTTTTTGTATCCCCTTGGTACGTGCGCCGTCGTTCCGGTCCATTTGGGCGGCCGGGAGCGGCAAAGTGAAGATTTGGACACGTTTATTAACGTTCGGTTATCAAATTGACAGGACGGGACAAGGGAGCGGGCGACAGACGTGAAACGAGGTGCGCTGCTTAGTTATGGAACTACTAGGCTACCGCACACGTCGACCGGGTCCAATACGTCTGCTGTCTATCGGAGGCCTCTGTCTGTGTTGCCGCAGGAATAAAGAAGCCGAAAGCCATTAGGAAATGGTTATCCGTGGTGGCGGTGGTGGGGGCCGGTCAAGTCCATCGAAGGAAGATGGAGATTATAGAGAGGGGAGACGAAGGAAAATGGGATATAAAGAACAATTAAACCATCTGGGCTATCAATCTGATGGTACCATTGGGGGATTCTTCGGCTCTTCTCTTCTCTTCTCGACTCGACTCGATCTTGCGCCATCCCAATAGAAAAAAAGCCCCAACTTCCTTTGTAGCTGCCTACCGCTACGGTACGGCCTGATGACCCCCTCTTCTCATCCACTCTCTGCTCTCTTATTCTTGTCAATTTCCTCCGTTGCATCCCCATTAGGGCGAGAAAATGGTGTAGCTGGGGGGAGAGGACGGTACAGTCTACAGTAAGTAGTACGACGTAGTCTCTTTAAGTTGCAAGAGCTTAGGAAACGGTATTATAAGGGGCCCCGAGTCGAATCCCTTCCGAATGCGCTGACGCGGTGTAACGAAGCGACGTCAGTAACGCCAAAACACAACTAGAATAAAAAAAGGTCCCAAACACTAAGTCCTATAGCCTGGCTACTTGAATAGGGGCAGCCAGGCCAGACAGAGAGAGAGAGAGACTTATAAGAGGAGCAGCGCGGAGAACTAACGAATAGACGAGAAAAGAAGACGATTCTCCGTCTCTCTAAAGTTACAGGTCGGTGCGTCTGCCACGGTCTAAGCATGGCCGAGCGAGCTGCCGACCCGCTAGACGACGGCACAATCAAAACAACAACAATACACGCGGCGGCGTGTAGTAATACGCACCCTATACTATAGACTAGACCTCGGTCCTTCTTTTTCTTCTCCTCGCGACTTTGGACGGCGACGAAACTGCAGCAGGACAATAAAGAAAAAGAAGAAAAAGAAGAAGAGACGCGGGGAGAGATTTGAGCCCCAGAGGAGCTTTTGTTTTCCATTAGAGGTCGAATGTCAAGTTCTTCGTTTCGAATTCATTTTATGCCATCATCTTTGGTTGTAAAGTAAGTAGTAGCCAACGCCGGCCAGACGGCTGCGCATCATCTACAACTATTTATTGGGGCCCACCTCGATGAAACCATTTCTCCGCCATGGCCATAGTTTCATGTTGCCGGAGACTTGGAACTTGTTCTCCTTTTCTCGGTTTTTTCTTCTTTCTTCTAGATTATTACTATATCAGTCGCCACGATCGTAAATACCGTTGGTCCGACAAGGACTGAGCCCGGCCGGCTGATGACGGCGACCCGTGGGATTGCAACTGCAGTTATACTGCATCACAATGAAATGTAATAAGTTAATAACAGAGAAACGTGAGGCCATCCAGGCACGATGGCCGCGCTGACCGAATCCCTGACCTCTGACGATTGTTTCCAGCTGCCCTTTCTGCTCCTGCCTTCTTCGTCGGGAGAACAAGGAGACGACGATAAAAAAGAGAGAGAGAGAGAGGCCCCGGTCGACTGTACGTAGCTATAGATTGATCAATCTACATGCTGCACGCTCAATCCACAGCAGCAGCAGCACGGCATAGACCGGCCGTATACTCGGCCGGGTTCTGAGCTCCGCGAGCAGCGCATTGTTGTCATCATCACTCAGCGGACAAGCGGGCTGGCTGGCTGGCGCGCGCGCACGATTCAATTTTGGAACTTAACTAAGAAAAAGTGCCGACTCTTGCCGATGCCGGTTCAATGACTACATAGATAGAATATACACATACGTAGGCTACGGCTGGCGTAGATGCTGCTCACCGCCGTATACACGTATACTCTGTTCCGTGTAGAATAGAATTGCAGATCCCGTTAGACGGGAAAAGATTTATCAATAAGAAGAAGTACAGCATTTTATTCGGTAGATAACTCAAACATTCAACCGTTGCTGCTTGTTTCAAACGAACCTATTAAACTCCCATTCCACACGTAAATAAATAAAGAAGAAGAAGGAAAAGAAAAAAAAAGGAAAAAAAAAAGAACCATTTAGATGAAAAGGGGGATGGCTGCTGGAGGATAATTTCCATGCCCGCACTTGTCTGCTGCTCGTCGGGAGGTACTATAGGAGCGCCGCCGATGGAAACAATCAGAAAGGCTTCTGCAGTAATCATCAGTCTGACGACGCGTCTGCAGCCGGTCTCTCTCTCTCGTCGCGTTTTTTTCCCGCCACATGTTTCAATTCCCTCCTTTTCCCAGCTCCGTTCGAATTGAAGGAAAAGAAGCGTCATAATCTCCAAATGGCACAAATCCTGTCTCGACTGTCGGCTCGTCGTCATTCCCAAAAGCCTGTTTGTCTGCTGCTGCTGCTGCTGTACAGTAAAAACCGACGAGGATGAAGACGACGATGAAATGAAAAATTGCTCATAAATCCGGGCTGTTGGCCTCCAGTTACTGGCTAATCAAAACTTTGCATGCCCCACCACCACACAGAGTATGTGTGAGAGAGGATAAAGGCGAGGTCCTATCGCTCTTCTCCGAAATGAGCCAGCAGCAGCAGCGCGCAGCAGCTTGCTGGAATAAGCCACATTTTCTTCTTCGTTAAGGAGAACCACGCCACGACCAACAACAACTGAAAGAGTGCGTGGTGGGCAGAGAGAGAGAGAGAGAGAGGATGTTGGGGCCAATATAAGAGCCAATTTGTAAGTAATTGCAACAACTATGGTCGTAGATAAGATAGTACTGTAGCTACAGTGTTGGTAGTGTGATGGCATGTCTTGTTTTCTCTCACTCCCCATCTTTTCCCATTTCCATCAGGAGTGCACAGGTCCCGCGCCGATAACACAAATCGATAACAGACTCAGCTCTTCTCTTCGTCTTCGCTGGCTTTATATATATATATGAAAGATAACCCCTAGCTCAGTCGTCTGACCACAGCACAATTAAGTATTTTATTTTATTTTCGGGGTATATGCCGCATCGCGGCCGGCAACTGCAGAAGAAGAAAACGAACCTCTCCAGCAACTAGCACACGAAGGCAGCTCCAGAGAGAGGAGAATTGACTTGAAAAAAAACTCGGTAGTTATGGTAGAGGAGCTGTCAGACAGGCCTAACGGGGGGCGTGGTTCAACTATAATGGATGTTTTTGTGTGCAGGGGGGAAAATAAAGGGAAAAAAATATCCGAATTCCCCGCAAAGCTGACCGCTGCAAGCGTCTTTTATTTTTGTGTCCGTGTATAATGGTTGCTAACATAAAGAGAAAAAAGGGAAAAGAACCAGAGAGAGAGAAAGAGAGAGAAAAAGCGGAAGAATAATCATATTCTCAGAGGAACCATCTGCCTGGCTCTTCTTCCGTGATGATGAAGAGTTTTGTTGAGCCGGGCCGCAGTCGGTTGCTGTGAGGTTTTCACCTGGGCCGATTCGTTTGGGTCGTGTTGTTTGTCTGCTGTTGTTGTAGCACAGCACAGCCATACATACATATCTATTTCAATGGACGATGAGGGGGCGTGTGAGCGTGTGTGATATCTTGGGCTGCCCGCTCATTTGGTAAGCAAAGAAAGGCGGGTGCGGAGGTGGTTCCTTTCCCAACTTTTACCCAAAGGAGGACGGATAGATTCGGCTGCTTGTTGGTATAGCTATGCACTATGCTAGACGTAGGGTGAAACCTACAACTCCGAGTCTGAGTGATCCTTTCAATAAATCCGACAAACACCTTTCACAAGCCATACCGACATTTTATCAACATTTTCATAATTGACTCGATGTGATTAAATTACAATTTGGTTAAAGGCCAAGGCGAGTCGGCCAAGGATAGAAACAAAAGAACCCGTCTCTACATTGGACCAAAAAGAATAATGGTCGTCAATATAGTTCGACAGCAGCAGATCGGATCCGTACCAGAAGTTGATTGGTTTTCCCTTTTGCGGTTCAATTTTTTTCCCTCATTTTGAGTTTTTTTTTTTTTTGGCTCGGTCCTGCCGAAGGTCAGAATCGTAAACCACGTAGTGTTAGTGATTGGCTGGCTTTTTAATTGAACTGCTGCGCGCCAACCGTATTTTTACGGCAGCTGAAATGCCAGAAGCTTCAAGTTGCACATTCATCGTCATCGACCGACTCTTATATTTCTGATAATTGGATTTTTTTCCCCGATCGCAATCGATTGATGTCTTCCGATTGACTTTCCGGGGAAACATCTTGCTTCTATCTAGCGCTCCCACGATACTGTACTACTAATTGGGGTCAAACCGAATCCGCTCTAGTAGTACGTAAGTTTAGTGTTGGATTTGAAGCAGAAATGAACTTGGAGTTCCAGTTAGGAAGTCTGAGCAAAGTTAGTTCTGTGTGAATCTATCTCGTTTACGCAGAGTGTGCCGTGACACGCCAACTGGCCATGTTCGTCTTCCATTTGGTCGAATATGGTCACTTGAGTCAGCGGACGATCGTTTTCTCTGTCTAGCTGAGAGTCTGGTGAGAAGCAGATGCGTCTAACCGGTTCTATATATATTGTACGCTAGCGATTATTCCTGCCGTCCGAATAGACAGAAGACATTCTCTAGCTTCTTCCTGCTGTACACCACGTGCATGTTGCTCGTCGACCGTCGACTGCAGCAGCCAATCGTCTTGTTCGTGGTAAGGGCCTGGTGGTGGTGTGTGGGGAGACGAGTATGGGATTGTCAAGGAATGGTGGCATGTCGGCCATGGACGAGACAGACTTTTATTCCGGCCAACAGGAGTTTCATATATTTCATTGGCTCAAGTGATCAATCGTGAGCCAGTGCCATAGTACGTTACCATAGGGAAATCATCTACGTACGTATTGGTCATGTTATTCGGGGGGTTGTGGGGTCCTTATCTACTGGTACTGTAAGAATAAGACAACGACGACGAGTCTGACGACGACGATGATTCCACGCCCATAATTTTTGGGTCCGTCTGCTGGCCGCTCAGATGGCGTTATATACCGTAGCGTCTGATAGGAAAGCATCGATCACACTCGCCGCTGCCGGCCTGCCGCTCGTATCCTCTAAGCTGGCTATCAGGCCCGCGATCGTCTCATTCGTACACGTATATCCATCATCATCTGCGAAAGAGGGAGGAGGAGGAAAGCCGACCGGACGAGCAGAGAGAGACGGTCGGTACACAAGCAACACAACACAACACAGACACACACACAAAAAATAACTCTCTAATCAAGTTCCAGCGATCTAGAGAAGGAGAGAGAAGGAGAGAAGGAGAGAGACGGGAACTGGCTGCGCCCGGTTTGTGTTTTGCTGGAGCCGATCCAAGCCGGTCATCTCGGCTGATGGAACACCATTCACACTCCCTCTTCCGTGATGTCGCGTCTGTATGTACACAGTTTATATGCAGTACACTGCTGTCAGTACTCTCTCTCTCTCTCTCTTACCGTACTCTATCTTTCTATCTATTTGGGCCAGCGTAGTAGTAGAGAAGACTGGCGTCTTCACTGAGCACTGTATAGTCACTCAGGCGTTTACTTTGGGCGGCTACTTGCTGAAAGACGAGCGAGTTTTCGCAGCGGTAGAGCACGGGATTTATTCCGCTGCGATTCCTAAACGGATTGGCCCTCCATTTCCAGCGCAGCGTAAGACGCAGCTCTCCATCGCTCAGCACACAGACCCTGCTGGACGGATCGTTAAGACTGATTGTTCCATCCTTATTCTATCGTCCTTTAGATACCGTACTTTAGATACTCTTCGTATTGTCATTGTTATGTATCGCAGTCGTCGGTACTACGTAGTCTCTGACGATGTTGGTTTTTTGTTGGTCGCGCAGATAGATCATCGGGGTCGAGAGATAAGACAACGGAACGCTATTATTCCGTTCCGTTCCGTTCCGTGATGGTCGTAGGCAGTTTGGATCAATCAATCCTGGTGATGGCCGAACGTCCTCTACTGTTAGCCCATAGCTACTTTTTCAGTTTTCTTCCTTTCTATTTGTAAATATTCCTCGTAGCATCGTCAAATGCTCATATCTCCACATCCACATCGCGCAAGGGCAAAGTTTAATAGCTTTCTCTTGTCTCCTGGAACTGCCCTCAGTGCTGATCGCAACGCGCACCTTTAGGCTCTTTGTTCTAGCGTGTCCCGCTATATTCTCTTGATTGTTTTTCTTCTTCTTCTTCTCCGACTCGGAATGGGCTGCATGGACGACGATTGGGGGCCGTCGCGCAGTGTCCGCAAAAGGAATCGCGGATCGATGCGAATCGATGCTGTCGGCAGTGCGGCAAGTCGGCGCGGCGCTTCGTCGCTTAATGAGGTGAACAGCTTCTGCTGAAGCGAACACGTCCGGTCGTTGTATTATTCATCTCTCGTTCGTCCGTCCGTCCGCCGACGATGGCTAATACATGCGACCCGACCGTATTCCATAGCATCAGCGCAGCGCAGCGCCGCGATAGCAGCTACTAACCAACTAACCGACGAAAGGTGCCATAGGTCAAACAAACTTTCGGCATTCGACATTCTCTTCTCAGAGTTTCGCCGATTTTCGCCGACTCGGCTCTCTCTCTCTCTCTCTCTGCGGATGTGAACAGAAGCCTTTTGGCCAGCGCCGCCATTTGCCCATTTTGGGTAAAGGCACCGCTACAATTGTATAGACAGCGAGTCGGATGGCTCGAACAATGCCTAGTCCTTCATTTTCTCTCTCTTAATGATAAGACTAGAAAGGGAGAGCCAGCGGTCCAAGTGCGCGCGAGTCCATACAAGTCTCTTAGAGGCCAGAGTAAAGTATAGAGCTTCATGCCTTTCTTCTTCTTACTCTTCTCCACCGTCTGCCCCGACTTTTTCACAACCCATGCAGCAGTGTAGGAAAAGAAATAAAAAAACCCGGTAACCAATTAAAGGTACACGGTCAGCAAGTTAAACCAATTAAGGAAAGAACCCCTGGATAAAAATGGCCCAAGTGGCATTGACTGCCCCCTTTTCCGACTCCCTCCATTTCTTTTTTTGGATTGTTTTCCGCACTAGTACCGGTACCCGGTTTTACCGGTCTATATTTTTAGGTCTCATTGAGACTACTTCCTACTTCTTGTCCATAGGACGAAAGGAGACTATAGTAGAATGTAGAAAGAATAAAAATTAGAGGAAACTGCCGATGAGTCGATTTATGAGCCGATCGGGTGGGCAAAATTGCACAGCGGCGCATAAAGGGACTGGGCATTGAAGTCGGAACAACTCTGGCACCACCGTCTCTGTATCCCCTGTGATTATTTCACTCTTTTGTTTCTTTGTCGGCGGCACCTGACTTACAGCCAGCGCCTGACTTTTCCCTATTTCAAAGTCCAGCAACTGTCAAGAGCTGCGCGCTAGCTGCTGCCAAAAGGGATCTTTGGCTGCTATACATTTCTCCCCTTTCTCTCTCTCTCTCGTTCAGCTATTGTCTCGTTCGTTTCTTTGATATGCAATTCACTCCCACTATTACTGTAGTGTAGAAGACGAGCGTCAGGGTCAACTAATGCTTACAACCCGTCCGCTCTACGCATCAGCTTGAGGGTAAATCGATATGCAAAGTGTTTCGCTCTTCTCCTTTTCATCTTTCATGGAAGCGAAGCCAAGCGTGGAACAAGATGGGCAAAGTTCATATCTCTCGTCGTCGCTTCTTGGCTCCATTCGATTCACTTGAAAGTGTCACGCGCGTTATAGGATGACGGGGCGGACGACGAGCGATGTCGCCTATATATAACACGCCGTGACGCTTCCTGCTGCCGCTGATGGCCTGCAATGGCTGGATGGATGGCTGTTGTGTAGCGGGCGGCACTAGCTTGGCTCCATTGACATCGATTAGCTACTATTCTCTTGCACGACAGTTTGACGTCACGAAAAACGATGAAACTGCTCGCTGGGCTTCCTCCTTTTCCAACATCGACTCGTCAACGAAATATTCACGCAGCTGCATCACGTCCAGTAGGATCCCAAATGATGGCTGTCTCTCTGTCTCTCTGTCTGTCTGCTCCTGCTGGAGTTGTGGCTCGTCATCCTCTCGACATGAAGACATCGCCTTCTGCTTGTGTTCCGCTCTGCCTTCGCCTTCTTTTTCCAAGTTCCAACCTTGTTGTTTTTAATGAATAAATAACAGGAGACAGGGCATATGGGGTGGACTGAAGCCAAGCAGGTCAACCCCTCAAAGTAAGAAATCATCATCATTACGACCAACAGAGCTAGGAGAAGCTCTGACTAGCTGATGATGAGAGGACATTCTCTGTTGACCTGTCCGGTGGTTGTCTATTCAAAATGACTCTCTTTCCCTTCTTCTTCCCAGCAAAGCAACTAGCTAAACCAACCAACCAACCAACCAACCGACCAACCCCCCATATTCTGTTCTGTTCTCTGCCTGTCCCCCACCATGTCCTGTAACAGCAGCAGCAGCAGGAGCAGCAGCTCATTGTTATTTCCTTTCTGCTGGCTATGACATTAGCGTTCGCGTTCCCGGGATCCACGCCCACTTTGCTGTCTCTCTCTTTCTCTCTCTATTTTTTTCATTATTTTCTTCCTTCTATTCCCGGCCCCCTCTCTATTGCTTCTTCAATCCCATTGTTTGAGGAAATAAGGGGCCTCTGACGACGAAATCCCCAAAAAACTGCTCATCCGCTTCCGTTGAATTGTTGTCTTGCAGTTTCGTTTTTAGCGCTCGCACTTTTCCGGGCAGGCAGGCGCCTCTCTGTCCGGCAACTTACTGAATGCTCTGCCCCTAAGCAAAAAAACTCGTCGTCCTTCTTTTGATAGTCTTTTTTTCTCTCTCTTTCTCTCTCCTTTTTATTTGAATCACGCACACTCTCTCGGACAACATCATGTCCGTCTGCAACAACAACAAGAAAGAAAAAAGAGAAGCTAGAGGAAAAAAGCTAGGAGAGATTCTTCAGAGAAAAAAAAAGAGAAGGGACGCTCATTAGTCGTTAGCTAAACGAAGAAAAGGAGAAAAAAGTTGAGGCAAAATATATCTATAACAAAGCAGCGAGAGAGAAGGCACTATTCAACCCCTCCAACGCTAGCGGGGCGGTTTTGATGTCTACAAATGAAGGGGGCCGGACGGAGCAGTGAAAGTTGTGTTTTTTTTTTATTTGATTCATTCTTCCCCCTTTTTTTCTTTCCTTCTTTTCCCCTTTTTCCTTGTTATTCTTTTCTTACCTCTTGCAGTCTCTTGGTCGAGTGGGTTACGAGAGTCTAATGTCGGGACACACATTCAATGGCAAAGACTTCATCATCCCTTTGCTGCTGCGAGCAGTGGAGGCATTCCCCTCCGCCCCTGCTAGAAGGGATGATCCTGTTTCCTGTTTTGTGTATTGTACCGTATATATACTACAGTGTATTCTACTCGTTGATGGTGGTTTAGTTTGCCTCAACTTATAGACGTACGAGTACGAGAGAGAGAGAGAGAAGATGAGGGGAACTAAAGAGAGGACTGGACGCAAGCAAGAAAAGTTTATGGAGTGGGCAACTGTGCCCGGCTCAGAGAAGGGGAAACTGGCGGTGTATAGCGTAGTAGTCTGAGTAGGAGTAGTAATAGTAATAGTATAAGGAAAACCCTTAACGGAATGAGCGGGACCGGCAGTCCGGCAGCTCTCTATCATTAGCGGTATGCCCTCCACCGTTTGCTGTTGAATAGCGATGCTGCTCCTCGCTGCTCGCTGCCGCTGCTTTCGTCGAGTATTATATGAGACAACGACGACGAATGTGTACGCAGGACGATACGAATGAGCCACCGAGTGTTTGGAATGTCTAGTGCCCCCTACGTATATCATTGACCGCCCAAAAGTTCCCAATTAGCCCAGCCAGTTCTTATATTCTTCTTCTTCTTCTTCTTCTTCTCCCTCGTCCAGGCTACAACTTCTCTTCTTTGTTTTCTTCCACCCGTAAATAATCGTCAAGATATAGCTATAGAGGAGTAACGGCCTCGTTTGGCTATTCCCTCCAACGTGTTCTTCTTCTTCTTCTCGGGGTTCTCTCATCCAGTCGTGATGGCAACACTAACAGCAATCAATTCCGTCAATCCTGCAGCAGCCACTCGAGACTTTGTCAGTTGTGGCTCGTTATCTCGTGTCTTGCAGTTCAGTTCAGCAGTTTGTTCATGGGAAAATGGCAAAAAGGTGTTCATCGAAAACGGGACGGAAGAATTTCAAGTTTTCCACTTGTGTTCACACCAAAGAACATGAGAAAGGTATCCGCCCTTATTGGAATGAGTCAGCAGCAGCCAGCAGCTCAGCTTAAGCGGCGGAGATGGGCCCTCTTCAACTTTTTGATTTCGCATCAGACATCAGTCCTGTCCATTTGCAACTGATGGCCGGGGCAAAGCCTTCATGCAGCTGAGCAGAAACAAATGAAAATGACAACACGTTGTCAGCCTGGCCGCTTTATATTCGCAGGTATGCGCGGCCGCAAGACCCGAAAGTCCAAAACTCTACTACGGTACCTTGTAGCCTACCTATGTCACTGCTTTCTAGAGAGTCCACAATTGAGGAAAATCCTCCAGCCGTCATCCCACCTGTCAGCCGTCAACTGTCAAATCATCCAGAACAAAAGAGAAACGACGTGGGCAGAAAAGCCTCTTCACATACAACACAAAAAAAAAACACAAGTACTACTACTATAGGCTGCTCTTTTCGGTTGAGAAAAAAAGTCAAGCGAGCTGCTCCTCCCACAGTTCCTGTAGGGATGATTTAAACCGATTTCCGGAACCCCCGAACCCCTACGCGCTGTACAGCAAGCAGGGCTGCAAGCAGGGCTCTTCCGATTCAATGATCGTCGTCCTTGACAAGCATTTCGCTGAGGCAGGGGAGATCAAATATTTGATTGACAGTTTTTCATCAAGTGTAGAGCCGTATAGATGGAGTGTATGGGGTTCAGAGAGAATCCCAGAGGAATCAATGGACATATGCTGGGATGAGAAAAAAGAAGTGTCAAAAGCCGGATTGTAATCCTTTCGAGTGCTTGTGCAGTCGTTGTAGGCCCAGGAAATCAGCAATGCATCGTCCATTGTTCAAAGCTGAGTCGTTCAACAAAATGGATCGTAAAGCTCTCTCGCATGATCAATAGTCCACAGTGCCGGACAGAGAAAAAGTGTCGTCCGCTGGCCGCGCTAGCAAGCCAAAATAAACCAAACCAACAGAGAGAAGAGAAAGAGAGAAAGAAAGAAAAAGACGATCCGGCGATGCGTGATCCGACAACGCGATAACATTCTTTCCCGCGCTGCGGCCAGCCCCGTCAACGCGCTCATTATTGTTACGTTCAGATGACGAATTCCTCAAGTCACCTTGGTCATTTTTCTCCAGCACTAACAAACGAACGACGCAATGCTATGAAACAAAAGAAGGCACTGCTGCTGCTGGTAGGTAGAGGCGGAAGAAAAAAAAACATTTGCGAGAGACTCTCTGGTGGTGGTCCGGATGCCGGAGAATCCGAGCGGTCGCAGTACTACACTAGACGGCCATAGATAAAAACACCATGCACCAGCACCAGCACCGTTTGGTCAAAAAGTCCAGTGTGACACTAGAACAATGAATCATGCTCTTCTACGACGTTCATCAACTGCCCATTATTATTTTTTGGGGGGAGAGAGAGAGAGTGGAGCTATGGGTGGATGCTGGTTGAGAGGAAAGGCAGCCAGCCCCTCTCTCTATCCCTCTTCTCCTTCTCCTTCTCCTTCTTCTAGGAGGAAACGGAAAAAATTCGGATATTTATTGCTCTGCCTCGCAACAGCACAAGATTCTTCCTACACCACCACACAGCAGAGAGAGATTATACAATATATATACACAGAGACAGCATATGAATTCTTTCCATTTCCCCCCCTCTCGTTTTTTTCTTCTTCTTCTTCTTCTTTTGAAGGAGCTGGAAGAATGTTATCGGTGCGGCTTATCAGAATGTTGTAGTACACTGACACAAGGAGAAATCCTCCTCCTCCTCCTCCATTTCTTGTTGTTGTTGTTTGGGCCTGTTTGGATGCAGGACCATCTCTTCTTTGGCACGTCGTGTCAAACCATCGGATCTGCTCCGTCGTGTCCCTTCTCGTCTACGTACATGATACAACAACAGCAACAACAACAACACATCTAGTAGTAGGACAGTACCATACAGCTATGTCTGGTTTCATCTTTCTCTTGTTCGTGAATCTGCCTGAATCACGAGAGAGAGAGAGAGAGAGAGAGAGAGAGAGAAAGGAAAAAGAGTTGAAGAGTCGACAGCATCTGTTGCTACCACAACAAGGATGATGCGGCAAAAAATAACGTCCAAACAGATATAAATCAGAAATAACGTCGAGCAGCATCGCACTATAGACTAGCTACGTCCGCTGAATATAAAATCCGGTACTCTATGTGAGCACTGCCTGACGTTTTCCTTCTTTCCTTTCGGACGACGACTCCATTGTTCAATCGCCCGTATCGTCGTCGTCGTCGTCTTCGTCGTCGTAAAGGTCACACAACACGCGAAGGCGAAATTCCTGCCGAATAAGTGAGCAACAATCCACCGAAAAGAAGTAAGAATAAAGGTGGGAAAGACAAAAAAAGAAAAACGCCAACTGGAGAAATTTGTCTACACGGCATTCCCTCCATACTAAATCATTTGAAGGAATTTCCCCCCTTTTTCCTTTAAAAAATGGTAGAAGAGGCGCAGAGGAGAGAGACATTGTTTGGTGGTGATCTTGCCCATTTCATATGCCAGAACCCGAGAAAGGTAGAAAAAGAAGAAGAAGGACGTTATCGGTGGTGGGTAAGGAGGAGAAGAAGAGCAGTGAGAGAGGCGAAAATAGCGAGAAGAATTGTTTGGTGGGGAGAAAGAAGAAGAAGAAGAGGGACGATGATGACTGCCAGAGTGCCGCGCCTCGCCTGTATCGTCCGCATAGCCTCATGGATGCAGTCTAGTATATAGAGGACGGACGGACGGACGGAGGGACGGACGGTGTTGTAGTAGTAGTCTAGAGTCGAGTTGAGTACATATAGCGACGGGCGCGCTTATCCAAGATGATGGAACCACACGGAATACCAAATGAAGAGCGCGCGCCCATCTCTATGAGATAGACTGAGACTGCGCTCAACAAGGCAAGACACCTTTCCTCCCTTCCCTTCCCTCCTTTCCCTCAGACTCAAAACCCGAAACTCTTTTTCTCTTTCTCTCTTCCCTTCCCATTTATCTCGCCATCAAAAAACCGTGGCCGCCGAAGAATGTTGGACCTGTAAATATTGGAATCAAATCGCTTGGCTTGGCTTGGCTTGGCTTGGCCGGCTCCTCGCTCCTCCTCTGCCCGCTGCGCTTGTGCTTGTTCACGGCGACTTGGAAAGAGAAGAGAGGATGATCCGTCTACGGAAGTGAAAGAGATAAACGACGGATTGTCAATTCGGCCAACGGCGCGACACTGGCCGGCATTGTTTGCACAACCAAATAGCCGAGCAGCGGCGGAGAAAAGAACGCAACAACAACAACTACTCTACTCGGAGAGTACACGAACAAACATTTGAATAAATTCAAAGAGACGTATATAGGATGGTAGTGGAAAAATAGGAGGAGGAGGACGTAGAAGGAGAAGGAGAAAAAGGAGAGATGGAGGGGGTTGATACTTGTTGGTTTTTGTGTGTGTTGGGGGCTGGATAATCAGCGGTGCGCCCAGTTCATCCACGGACCCCGTTGGGTTGTTTGGAATCGCAGCCAGCAGGGTTGTTGCTGTTGCTGTTGTTGTTGTTGTTGTTCTTTCTTCCGCTGTTGTTCTTCCTCCCCTCTTTTCTATCATTCCACCGTGATGCGCACTATTCTTCTTCTTCTTCTTCTTCTTCTTCTCTTTTTCTCACCATCATACGTACATATTATATAGTATACAGTATCTCTCTCGTTTCTTTTCTTTTTCTGGTTATGTGCGCGCTGCCAGCTCGCCTTGTCGTGTTGAACAGAGAACGAGAAACAATAGACTGCAGGACCAGCAGCAGCCTTATCTCCGAGCAGATTCCCTTCTTCCTCTTGCGAGCGATACGAGCAGCCACAGCGTTTTCTTTTTTTTTCTGCTTCTTTTTGTCGCCCTCTTGTTGCCGCCGCGATCCATCCATCATGGAGCAAATTTCACGCATATCATTCGCAGCAACAGATCGTCGGCCTTGTCGGTAGTTCCCATAGAGTATACAATATAGTATACTATAGACTATACCGTGGCCCGACATCGCTGGCGCTCTCACGTGATCAACCGGTCCACACCCTCTTTTGTTCGCCGTATCCTCTCCGTTTGCCGATTGTTTTCTTTTTTCCATAGAGCACCACCACCTCCGCCGCCGCCACCGCCTCCTCCATCCCTCCTGGCCGCAATTAGGCACACATACACAAAAGGCAAGCAACCATAATAGACGGACGGACGGACCAGGTCTTGTCGAGCATTGAACAAATAAAATTAATAATAATAGCGCAAATTGGTTTCCTTCTCCTTCTTCTTCCCTCCTTCTTCTGAGTTCTGACTCTAAAAGGAAACGGACGGGGCCTTTTCCACGGCACCAAGGAAATCAAGATGATTGTCTCTCGCCTGCCCTCCTACCTCTCCCGCGCCACTACCAAGAACCGTAACGAAACACCGCGAGGAGACGTACAGTACTACATACGTATGGCTCCTTATAGTAATACCGTACCGTACTACACGTAGGGCCATCAACATAATCAAAAAGAATATGCGCGAGATGATCCCCCGACTCGACCTCTTTTATTCGCTATCGAGACTTGACACCCCTCCCGAAAAAGATATACAGTAGACTCTATTATTATTATCTCAGAGGAAAAAAAAACTACGTAGCTAGTGTACGGGACGTATTGTAGGGTACCAATGGCCAAGCTTATATCGAGAACCCTCTTTTTAGATATGATAGAGAGGGTCGAGCCCACAAAAAAAAACGGATATACTCTAGACTGGCATGCAGAGCTGACACGGCTCAACTTCCCTTTTGTTGGATGGATGGATAGAAGACAAAAAAAAAAAAGAAAACTTCCTCACACCACTCCCACACTCGGTTGTGTACTGTGCAATACTCTATACGTATAGTATATCCGCAGCGCAACAGCAGCAGCAACAGCAACGCCGACCTTTTTGTGCGTCGCCCGTCTCAACAATTACAGCTGATTGTTTGGCAGTTGGCTCAGCGCGCTGCACGGCCCAGCTGTCGCCACTGCGCCGCGTTTTGTTATTACGACGGCCGGCCAGCTCCATGCGCCCAGACGAGCGTAGACTCGTGTGCAATAGACGTCAGCAGAGCTGCGATAACAAGTGACTCGACGTAACAAGACAAAGTCAGAGAGGGACTTGCTATTGTTTCCTCTACTATGTAAGAAGCGAACTACACAGGGAAAAAGTTCAATGATCCTTTTGCACAACTGCTGACGGCCAAAGAGATAACCACCCAAAAAAACAACAACAACAACAAAGGTTGCACGGGATTAGACCATCAACAGCAAGCACGCTCTAGGTTTCATATAGCGCATTCCCCCCTCTTTTCTGCTACTTATATAAATCCATGCTGCAGTATAATCGCCGTTAAATTCCAAATCTAAAAAAAAAAACGGAAAATATTTCTTTTTATTAATAACGAACGATACGGACGCATCTGGTACGTACACGCCGATCGCGCAGTTTGATCTCATCTCGCATAGGGTTTTTTTCCCCTTTTTAAATCCTGATAACAACAACGAAAAAACGAGAGAGAGAGAGAGAATGACGTGTATACGAGAGGATGATGAAGCCGGAATAATACCACCATTTTCGAGTATCGGGGTCAGTGACTACGAGTTTTATTATTTGGTTGTTGTTTTTTTTTCTTCTTCTTCTTCTTCTCCTCTCTCTTCTTCTTTTCTCTGCCGCCCGCTCACATCCAGAGCTATAGTTCAACGAAAATGGCCAGTCGTGAGTCTGACATTATCCATGCCAACATCTTAAATAATAAAGAAGAAGGGGAGAAAAAAAAGAAGGGAAAAAAAAAGAAGAGAAAGCCAAGACATGCCAACCATCCCCAGCTGTGCAGTACAGCTCCTCCCTAAAAACCCGAGTTCTGGTCTATTTCTCTAGATTATGCAGATGCATTAAAGAGTACTGAAAAATTGATGCTGGCCAACATTCGTCGGAAGAAACGGCGCGCCGGTTCCCTTTTTTTTCCGTTTCTTCTCTGTTAAAATGTGGCTGGGAGGAGAACGAATTGGCGAAGAATGATCTTCCTCTTTTCGGAACGCATTTTCTGGTGCTCTACAACAACAACAGGGAAGAAAAAAAAAAATGCAGAGTCGTTGAAATATAATTCTTCTTTACTTGTAATAATAAACTAAGAGCGAACGGAATGGCCATTGTTCCATGCACCGCCGACGTATATTCCGCCGTTACCTGGCCCGCTGATGGATTGACACGAAGAGAAAAACAAATGCTACCTCTAGTTGAATGACTAACAAGTTTCGGGCCATACAACATTGAGATGTCGAATATGTGAAAATCGACTTTTTTTTGCGGCTAACGGATGAGGGCGCTCAGAATGTGCTTCTGCTCCTGTCTAGTTATCGCCCGATGGAAGTTGGAGCACCGTCCGTTCCAAATAAATAATCCATCAGCAAAAGAGCAGGTGAGCCGCGCTCACCTCTCTCTCGTCTCTCTCGATGGTTGATGTGTGCGCAACATCAGCAGCAGCCCACAGCTCAAGGCGACAGGTTCGTGGAATGGCAGCCTTGTTATGAAGCCTTCCTTCCTTCTCTCCTCTCTCTCTCTCTCTGCCTGCTGGTAGCCCAGGGCTAACTCGCAATGAGATTCAACCTTGACTTATCCATTAAAAGAACTGATGCGCCGTGTGTATATACGAGACAGTCGGTAGCCTGTGTCATAACAATCCAAGCAGCAGCACCACCAACCACCACCACCAATGTTTCCTTGCGTCCCCGTCGCCCGCGTCTACACAGACAAGAGTTGATTTCAATTGTATTCAGCATGGACGGTGCGGACAATGTCCAGGCTGGCCTTGCGCTCGTCGAGTACGAATATAGTAGGCTTTCTGCCCAGTTTCTTCCCATTCACCCCAGAAGCACGGAACAAGAGGAGGAGCAGAGAACGAGCTAGGCAGATGAAACCCCGGAGCGGAAAAATGAAATAGCTACCTCATTCTTGACGCTGTGGCCATTCTACAAGTACCAAGTCCTCTCTTTTTCTTCCAGTGTTTCGTACTCGTTGGCTCACGACTCCCTCTCTCTCTCTCTCTCTAGTCCGTCCTTCTTGTAACTAACTGTCTAGTTCCACTTGGAAGAATAACTTTTGCGGATGTCTTTCAATGGCTGCATCGTGCAAATGCCCCGTAACCGCGCGCCGAGGGAGTGGACCTCGTTCTTCAATCAAAACGCCCGCACTTATCGTTACGTGACGAAACAAAAAAGTCTCGAGCATTCTTTCTTTCTTTCTTTTCCATCTTCTTCTTCTTTTATATCATCGCCGTATTTGCTGGTGAATCAAGCAAACCAAAAAACATTTGCTTCGCTGCCTCGACGATCTCTTGGCTCAGTACGAAATCGTCTCTGGCCGATTTTTACGAGCGCAGCCACAATCGAATCGTCATTGAAAGGGGGCGCCACCTGCGCCAGTGTGGAGCTAGCAGAAAGAAAAATAGTCTTTTGCTAGCAGTTCTCTGCTTTTTTCTCTTCCTAAATTGTTGATTTAATCAACTGGCTCCTTATTTTCTTGCTGGCTCGGCTGGCTGTATAATTTCAGGCGCCGGTCGTCGCTGCGGGGAGTTGGCGAACAAATGACGACCTTGCTCCGACGAAATCGAGAGCCCGGAAGCTGATTACTATTAGACTACAACGACGACTATTCTTTTCATTCTTTTCATTGGCGTGCATTCGAATCCAAATTTACACATCCGTGTGAAAAAATCTCTCTCTCTCTCTCTCTCTCGTCTGCTCGTCTCTCCGATGAATAAGAACTCGCGGGCGAACGAACCCATTTCATATAGAGAAGAACCCGAAAGTCATCGAATGTAAATCTGATAATTGAATGTTGCCAACCTGCAGTGAATATAAACTGAATCAACTGAATAAATCAATGAATCAATGAAAGCCAACAACTAAAAGTCCTGATTCATTCTTAACTTGACAACGATCTAGAAAAACGACGAGGCACCGGTGCGCTCCCGTCGGGCGTCTACAAGTCCTTAATCTATTTCCAGGAATATTAACGCTCTTTTTTTTATTGGCCCATCAAGAATGAGGCCGCCGCAAGTTGTTAGCGGCCGTCCGCGCGGAAACGGACTGTTACGACTTTTAACCGAATCGGTTTTTCTCTCTCTCTCTCTGCTGTTGCTGTTGCTTCTCCTGGAGACGAGATCAACGACAATAGATTATGTCAGCGACGGTATAGACGAATGTCGCCAAGAATCAAGTCTAATCCTGTTGTTGGAATGAAGAGAATAAGGAAGCCGCCAGCAGATGAGTCTACGTCGACGATCTTTTTGATGTCCATCTTGGCGTGTGTGATGCAGCAGCTCAGACACCATCGCGCGTCATCCAGCCGTCAACATTTTTTCCTTTTTTTGATAATAGAGTTTTTCAGTGGCTGTTGTTGTTGTTGCTGTTGCTGCTCCTGGATTTGTTCCTCCCTCTTCTTATTTCTTACCCTCCTTCTCCGTCTCGTTGGATTGTGATTATTTGATCAAGAGATCTTCTCGGACGGAGAGAGGGAGCACAACTTGATCCAATTGTCTCCGTCAAGTCGAGCCGTAGGGGCGGTGGCATCGTCGTCACTCAAACCCAAGACGATAGACGAGGCGACTTTTTGGATGAGCAGATGACCCCTTCGGTTGCATTGCATGGAGAATTCAAAGGCAACATACAGCAGCAGGAGCAAGAGAGAGAGCAGTGCTAGTCGTCAGAGAGCGACACAACAACAACAACATCAACGACGAACAACCGGTTTTTTCGTCTTCCTTCCCCCAGCCGTCTACCTGGTATTTATGCGCATTAAAATAAACATATACGCTCGCTGATGCCCGGAGCAGGTCTCTCGTCAATGCCTCGGGGTTCACACAGGTATGACAAATCATGGAGGTAAAGGGAGGTGGAGTAGTGTAGAGAAAGAGAGAGAGCCAGGTAAAAGAGCCAGAAGAAGAAGAAAGAAGAAGAAGAAGAAGATGATGAAACGTCAGAAGAAGGAAGAATCCACTGGACCCCACCAAGGCGAAAAAAGAAGAGAAGAGAAGAGAAGCCGCCGCCGTTGACTGTCTAAGGCAGACAGAGAGTGTTTGCCCCCTCGTCCAATGAAAGGCTGCGCGAGCATTCTAGAGCTCGTTGCCTCTTCAACCCCGCGAGCCTTCGTGGGGCTCAGCTTATTCGCCCGTCGGCGATATATACCACAGCACCCAGCAGCTAGCGCGCTCTAAAGGTTCCTCCTCTCTCGCTCTCTCGTTCTCTATTCTATCCCCCTTTTCCTCAGCAGCACACAACACACAAACGAATGGGAATGCCAGCGAGTCGGCCATCGTGCTTCAGTCTCTGCCGAGGTGTCGTACTAGACAGTCGTCGTCTACGTCTTCTCCCGTTCTAGCGCTTCCTCGCAACACAAATCACTGACTGACGTACTCTGAGACCCTTTGATTCGGATTACTACTTTGACCCTACCTACTACTGTGTTTCTCTTTCAACGTCTCTTTTTCGACATTCGTTGAATCGCCAAGACCTGGATTTTCGCCTAGGCCAAAAGTGAATTTGCGCCGAGTGTTTTTTTTATTCTGTCGCCGTGTCGTGTCTCCATGTGCCAAAACTTGAAAAGGAAAGGAATCCGGAATCGCCGACGACTTCAATGATGATCTGGTGGTCTCGGTGGTCCTCCTGGTAGTCGACATCTGCCTTCTTCTATCTGTTGTTTTCTTAACAACTGCGTGTGTCCGGCTTTCAATTGAAACTCTAGAGAAAGAAAGAAAGAAAGAAAAGAAAGAAAAACCCGAGTCCAGTTGACCTGAATGTCACTGGAATCGAGCAGAGCCACGACGATGGATTCGGTACGGAGACATTCAGAAGACGAATCGGTCACGGTTCGACAACAAGACAAACCGTCCAGCTGGATGGCTTTTTCTAGTTCTAGTTGGTCAGCTCTTCACCGAGACCGGCGGAAAATGCCTTGCCCATTGACTACAAGTTGTAACCCCCAGCCTCATTGCAGGCCACCAGCCCACCTTTCCAATATGTTTCCTTTACTCCTCCTGGTCGTGGCCCTCTTGTTCTCGTCGCCGACCACCGTCAATGGTCTCTCGGTCTCGGTCTCGGCAGACGGATGTCAGACCACTCAAGAAGACTCGAGTATTCATTGCCGATTCCGCGCCTTCAACCCGGACTGGAGCAGCTCCGTCAGTCGGCTGGAACAACAGTCGGCCAAAGGGTTGGCGGTGGAATGCGCCGACCCGTCGGCCTATCCTGTCATCTTGCCCACATCGGCTTTCGCCGCATTCCCACAACTCGACTGGCTGCACCTGGACTCGTGCCGACTCTCCGATTTGCCGGCCAGATCCCTCCAAGGCCTTGGCAAATTGCGACAGTTGCGCATCCAAACACGAAACGCCGACTGGCCGGGCACATCGCTCACTTTGTCCGACCAGCTCCTCAACGACGTCCGATCGTTGGAATCCCTGGACTTGGCTCTCAACGACATCCGCTCACTGCCCAGTCCGTCGCTCTGCGCTCTCGACAAACTGACGCAGCTCAATCTGACAGGAAACCGGTTGTCCGATTTATTGTGGACCAAGTCTTTATCGTCGGACGGATGCCTGGAATCGCTCAAAGTGTTGGACATGTCGTACAACCGAATGGTGACTTTGCCCGCCCGATCGCTGGCCAACTGGACTCGACTGGAAGAGTTGCACATGCAGGGCAACGGTTTGGTCAGCGTCGACGACAACAGTCTGGCCGGTCTCGAGTCCCTTCGCCTCATCAACTTGGCCGGCAATCAATTGACTTCCCTACCGCCGGGCCTCTTGTCGTCCAGCAGCCAGCACTTGGCCGAACTCTACGTCAGCGCCAACGGCCTGACCGTGTTGGCACCGGGCCTCTTCCGCGGTCTCAGCAAATTGCTTGTGCTCGACCTGTCGGAAAACCAGCTGACTGCGTCCTCTTTCGGCCCGACGACACTGGCCGGCCTGTCCCGCTTGGCCGTGCTCAGTCTCCACAACAACCGGATCGCCCGACTCGACTCGGCTCTCTTCTCCGATTTGAGCAACTTGCAAATCCTCCGACTAGACGGGAACATGCTCGACAGCTTGCCCGACGGCGTCTTCGCCTCGCTGCCCCATCTGCACACACTTATCTTGTCGCGCAACCGTCTGACGAGACTCGACGGCCAGCTCATGGCCAACTTGCACTCACTCTCGATTTTAGCACTGGACAACAATCTGATCGAGCGAATCGACCCGGAAGCCTTGGCCAACACCACTCAGCTCCAGGATTTGAATTTGAGTGGCAACAACCTGCCGGCCGTGCCCGTCGCCCTCTCGGCCCTCATCCGACTCCAGTCGCTCGACCTCGGCGAGAACCGTCTCGTCGGCTTCGATTACGCCGTCCTGGACGGCATGAAGGAGTTGACCAGTTTGAGGCTGTTGGACAATCAGATTGGGAACATCAGCCGGGCGACATTCGCCAGTTTGCCCAGTCTGCGCATCCTCAATCTGTCCAAGAATCAGATCGCCGCCGTGGAAGAAGGAGCCTTCAGTCAGAATCCCTTACTGCAGGCCGTCCGTCTCGACGCCAACGAACTGACGGATTTGACTGGGCTGTTTCACTCACTGCCCAACTTGGTGTGGCTCAACGTCAGCGACAACCGACTGGCCCATTTCGACTACGCTCTCATTCCCAAGTCGCTGCAGTGGCTGGACATGCACCTCAATCACATCCCCGAGCTGGGCAACTATTTCCAATTGGACGACCAACTCTCTTTGCAGACGTTGGACGCCAGTTTCAACCGGCTAACAGAGTTGACGGCCAGCATGCTGCCCGACAGTCTCCAAGTTCTCTCTTTGAACGATAATCTCATCTCCTCCGTCCAGCCGTACACTTTCTTCCGCAAGGATAACCTGACCCGAGTCGATCTCTACGCCAACCACATCGCCGACCTCGACCAGAACGCCCTCCGCATTTCGCCGACATCTGACGGACGACCGCTCCCCGAGTTCTACATCGGCGGCAACCCGTTCCAGTGCGATTGCAACATGTAAGTCCATTTGCTTTTCCCACCTTTTCCTTTTTCTCCGTAATGACGGACATTTGACACTTTGTTGATTGACGATTACCGATCGACCGACTCGTAATAATAATATTTGTTTTTTTTTGTAATTTTTCCTGTCGATAGGGAGTGGCTGCAGAGGATCAACACGCCCGACCACCTGCGCCAACATCCTCGCGTTATGGACCTGGAGGGCATCTACTGCCGCCTGTTGCACAGCAGCCGGCCGCAGCGCTCCTACGTGCCACTTGTCGAGGCGACGCCGTCCAATTTCTTGTGCACCTACGAAACGCATTGCTTCGCTCTCTGCCACTGTTGCGACTTTGACGCCTGCGACTGCGAGATGACTTGCCCCACAAACTGCACCTGCTACCACGACCAATCGTGGTCGGCCAACATTGTCGATTGCTCCGGCGGCTCTCATCCCAACTTGCCAGAGAGGATCCCCATGGACGTGACGGAATTGTACCTGGACGGGGCCCAGATCCGTTCCTTGTCCTCGCACAAGTTTATCGGCCGCAAGAACTTGCGTCTCCTCTTCCTCAACTCGAGCGGAGTCGAAATCATCCACAACAGGACGTTCAACGGATTGCGAGGACTCTACGTCCTCCACTTGGAGGACAACCGCATCCGGACGCTGGAGGGCTTCGAGTTTGGTGATTTGGAATCGCTGCGCGAACTCTATTTGCACAACAACGCCATCACGTCCATCCAGAACCGGACGTTCTCCGCTTTGAAACACTTGCAAATCCTGCGTCTCGACGGCAACCGACTCGTCGATTTCCCCGTCTGGAATCTCCTGTCCAACGCGCCCGAACTCAACGCTCTGACACTCAACGACAATCCGTGGAGTTGCGACTGCGCTTTCCTGGCCGAATTCCGGACGGCTCTCCGCACAGCCGGCCCTAAAGTGCCCGATGCCATCCAATTGGTTTGCGTCACCAACGAGCGTGATTCGGCCGTTTCCAGCTTGCCCGTCCTGATGCCGGAAGTATTGGAAGGATCCAACCGTAGCTCCAACCGGAGCATCGGCCTCTGCGTCAGTCCGACGCCGTCTGCGACGACGATCGTCCAGCAGCGCGTCATCCAAGATTACTTGCCACTTTTGGTGACGACTTTGGTGGCGTTCATCGCCATCACGCTCATCGTCTTGCTCGTTTTCATCTACCGACAGCCGGTGCGTGTTTGGTGCCACGCCCGTTACGGAGTCCGTCTTTGGACGGCCGGAAGTGGCGCAGCGGCGGCAGCACCGGACAGTAAACTCTTTGACGCCTTCCTGTCGTACAGCGCCAAGGACGACGCTTTCGTCCAGCAAATGTTGGCCACCAACTTGGAGTACGGCTCGCCGACTTACAAACTTTGTCTACAACATCGTGACTGCCCTTCCGGCGGCGGAGCTTACGGTTTGTCGGAGACGATCGGCCAGGCCGTCGACTCGTCGCGTCGCACCGTCATGATCATCTCGCCCAACTTTATCAAAGCCGAGTGGTGCCGTTTCGAGTACAAGTCGGCCCTACACCAACTGTTTGGAAGTTCGCGCCACTGTCAGTCGAAGGTGAAGCAGACGAAACGGTTGATTGTCATCCTCATCGGTGACGTGACCCACAAGGATTTGGACGCGGATTTGAAGCTCTACCTCAAGACCAATACGTACTTGCAGTGGGGAGAAGACGGCTTCTGGGACAAGCTTCGTTTCGCTCTTCCGGATCCCGTCCAGCAGCCGAACCGGGCGCACCACCAGCAGCAGCAGCCATTGCCGTTGCAACACCAGGGACACAAAGTGGTGAGACCTTGTGGTGGTCCCATCATCACGACAATGACACCGGCTCCGTTGGCGACCTCGGCGGCCATGGCGGCTCATCAGATGCATCTGCATCAGCAGCGCAGCGCCTCGCGCCCTTGTAACGTCACCATTCCGCCGAGAACCGTCACGCTGAACATGTCTTGAGCGGCTCTGCGCCCCTCATTGTGATATCCAATCTCTCTCTCTCTATCTATCTCTCTTTCTCGACTCTTTTTCTCTCCTCTTTCTTCCGACTCGTCGTTATGCGTATAGATTGTGTCACCAGTAAACAAAACAACAACAAGAAAAACAAAAATGAAAAATTGAAAAAAAACAACAGAGAATTCATCGTCTAGCGAAGAGCGCGTATCAACATTCAATTCGTTAACGATCTTGTGATATTTCCTCCACCACACATGTGCATAATCCCCGTCTCTCCTTGACTTTGCCGCCTTTCGCGTCCTCGTGTACATATTATATTATTTGACTTGTCTGCTGCTGTGCAACCTTACAAAACAAACACAAATTCTATCTAATTATCATTATCAGTTGAGTCAGATTTCAATGAGACATTTGGTAGCTTCTATTATATTAGACCTGCTTACCGCGTCTTTTCCCTGATATTCCCCCCCCCCCCCCGTCTAATGTTTATACATGTCAGTCGAGTCCTCCCTTGTTTATATTATTATTATTGTACGTCTTGTCCAGCAATTCAAGCGTGTTCGTCCCCGTTTTATACATTGATGTCCAAATGAATTATATCACTATTTAAATAAGACCAACCGCTAGAAACTATCCAGAGTTTCCTACCCGACAAAATAAAATCGTGAAACAAAATGAACCAATTGTGTCTATTCTCATTATTCCATCTTTTGTTCATTCAGCGTTTCTCCTTATTCTTGTGAAATAGTCTTATTTCTTCAAGTGAAGAAAAAGGCCAACGATCTAACTGGAATTGTCTCTTGTGGAGACGATGAGAGGTTTAAAAAAAAAAAGACAAGACAAGACAAAAAGAAAGGGGGGGAAGAGGCAGGAAAGGTAGAAACAAACCAAAGTTGTTGTCTCAAAGTTCCATGGGAAGTGAAGGCCAAAAAAAAAGAGAGGGATAAGAAGAAGAAGATGGTCTAAGAGGATGGGAAGAGAAGGGGACCGAGACCTAGGTAGAAGTAGTAGTAGGCCTTCTTCGTCTTCTTCACAGTCTTTTGATTTCTCTGCTTATATCTCGAGGGCTTGAAGTGATCATCTCGCCCGTTTCGAAAAATGAAAATAGGGTGAGAACGAGAGCCTACGGCCAAGTAAAAAAACCTTGTGAGTTGTGAGAGGGAAAGAAATAATAAACCTTATACCTTTTCCGTACAAAGAGGATGTTTCTTTTATACGTTATTACGGCCAAGGAAAATAAAACGAAACAAAAACGAAAAAGAAGAGAAGGAGAGAGATAGAGAGAGAGAGAAAAAAAACGATGATATCGGATCCCTCTAAGCAAAAGAAAATATTTTGTAAATTACCTAGAGATCCGAGTAGTAGAAATCTGTGAACATTTCCGTATCAATCCAGCAGCTGCACAGGTGTTAAAACAGTGGCAACAAAAAAAACAGCCAGCCAGCCAGCCAACCAGTCTCAGCATCTCTTGGTTGTAGATTATAGGCGTCAAAAAGTACTTTGAAGCACGCTGCTTCTGCTGCTGCTGCTGCTGCCGTGCTTCAGCATATCAAACGTTTTACGATGGCCGATTGCACTTGGACTCGTGATCGGACCGCTCGACGGACGACGGTAAGTGTTGCAGTTCTGGACGGAAGTCCGCTCGTCGTCACGCTATCACTTCGTGACCGCGGCGCAACATTGAACCCAAATTGTTTTTTAACGTTTCTTCTCCTCAGAAAAATACGTACGGCGGAAAAGGAGAAAAGTTCTTTATTTATTATCTCGTTCGGCCATCTCGCCGTCTTATCCGGCCCATCATCAACAGCAGCGGAGAGAATTTCACCGTTAGCGCGAAAGAGCGAGAGCAGCGGCAGCAGCAGCAGCAGCAGCAAGTGTTTTGACTGAGCTGGCCGTCTGATGCTCCCTGCTTTCACTGTGTTTGGACGATAACGAATCCGATCCTGAAGGGAAACGTCAAAGCTGGGCAAAGCTTGCCGATTCCATACATGGGTTTCAATACTGCTGCTGGCCAAGCGCATTAAAGCAACATATATAAAAGTAGACAAAAAGAAAAAGAAAAAGGGAAAAACAAGGAGAAGGAGATACCGTACTTCGTCGGTTGGGTCGCCGGTTGCGCCATAACACCGCGCGCCCTCCGTCGCGTATAAATCCCCGTTTCTACTCATAAAAGTAAGAATCTCTTTAAAAGAACGTTTATGGATTACATTAACCATGTTGCGTTGGGGATACAAGTCAGCACATACAAGACCAGAGAGTAGAGACCTACGTATAGCTGCCCAAGGCTCATCCTAACGCCATGCATTCTCTCTATTCACATCGTCTCGCACCTCGAGCATTGCGCCAAATATTGATGTTATTCATCATATTGCACAAATCGCCAGCGTTTCGTCACGTCAAGGAAAAACACGGAGTGTGTTGTAACTTGTCATGTGCAAGACAACCGTCGCCGTTCTACACACCTAGCTGCACCACGGTGTACAAAATATCTACGTACCATTTTCGACGAGCAAGTTGCTGTTGACGCCTGTCAGGAAAACCGGCTTCGTGCGACACAAACGACCCGCCATTTGAAAGCGTGTCCATCCCTATAAGTCTGCGGTTATTTCCCGGTTCTCGCATGGACGGACCGTCGTCTCAATTGTGTTGTTTGCACCACTAGACGTACATCATAGAGAATGCAAAGCCTTCCGCTACCTAATTGCGCTCCCGATCTAACGGTTTTTCATTTGACACGCTTAAAGCCCGTCATCATCCTATCACGTTGCGTGGACGACAAACAGCACGATCCGCCGTGCGATTAGCTTTGTAATATCCGCTTGATAATGCGTACCGTAAATCGCCCATATTGCCGTCATCCAACAGGTATCAAGTAATGGCTCGGACCCTAAACAGTTGGATTTGAACCTAATATACTCTGCAGTAGGTGTTATTCATTGACGGCAAAATTAAGATTCCCTCCTGGTTTCTAACGCAAGTTGAGTGGATAGGATGAGATGAGAACCAATTGAAGATATTTGAGAGACATCTCGGCAGGGTCGGATATAATCCTCAAACAATTCAAATGTGGATTTCGAGGTGAAGACACCCCGAGTCATTGGCACCTGAAATCTAATACAGTTTTAAATGTCTCCTAAGAGGATTGAAGATCATTTTCAAATGATACCTTTTTTTATATAGGTAGGTAGGTAGGTAGGTACGTACGTACGTATATTATATTCCCTTTTTTTCTTTTCTCATGACGGAATGGCCATTTTGTCGAGAAGGGAAATCGTAACTAGCTCTCAGTGGAAACTTGATCTAGCTGGAGCTGTTTGTGCTGTGCCTCTCGGGGCCAACATCAGCTCAGAACTCGTCGGCTCGTTAATAATGAAAAACCTTGGATTGTATATTTTTTGTGTGTGTGTGTGGGGTTCTTATTTTCTGCTTTTAAAACCACATTCAATGAGGGGTACTCTGGTACTCTCATTATCCACCTCAGAAGGCTGCTGGCGGGAGAGGAGGGAATAAGCAGAAGCACCTCGAGCTCGTCTTCTTCTCATCCACGGCAAGACTTGGTCTTCATCGTCAGATTGCTAGCTGCTCTCGAAAGCAAGCAAAGTTCGTCTATGGTGACGATAGTCGTCTGACTCTTCTCTCTATTCCATTTTTTTGTTTCAACCTTTTTTTCTTCTTCTTTCTTTCGTTCTTTCTTTCGTTCTTTCTTTCGTCATTATTTATCATTGCTACTTTTGGTTGAGGAACGGCTTAGGGCGTAGCCGGCGTTGCCAGGCCAGACCAGGCCCTTTTCAATATAGATTTCCAAATCGCGCGAAGGTAGCGAGAGCAGGCGAGCAGGTGAGTAGCAGAAGGCGGATCTATAGGCCAGCATGTGGAATTGTGGATGGAGCGTGCCAATTAACATCGACGAGCGTGCTTATTTCCCAACGAGTCTTGGACTTTGCCCCGCACCACATTCCTGTTCTAAGCTGGCTCTCGATGCATAACTAAAGAAAAAAACGGACTAACCAAAACGCAAAACTGGCCAGTGTGGTTAGCCTACATTTTCATTTGTACGATGTTTACACAAGACATGTGCAAACACCATTCGGTGCCTTTAACTGATGCTTTGGTTGCGGTTTTCGGAGCAATTAACGACTTACGCAGCCCGCCCGTTTACAGTCCTCCTTTGTTTAGCTTTCACATGGTTGACCAGCAAAAAGAAAAAGGAAAAAGAAAAAAAAAACATAATTACTACGTGTTAACTCTCGCGAATCATTCTTTTCGCTGCTGGTTTGTTACCGGCGCGCATGACGAATTGTGTGTTGTGTGCGTAAACGTTAGTATACGTATACGTAGCTGTATAGGAAACCAAAAGGACCTAAAGGATCTAGCCCTATCCACATGTCACTGGTTCTGGAGTTTCTCGGGACGAATTATGATGGTGACCACTTCATCCGCCCATGTAATAATATCTAGGAGTGCGCTGGGGTCGGCTGTCCAATTATAATAAGCTAACCCATCGCTCGATTCCGGCAGGTTCATAATTGAGTATATACCGGGCATTAATGAAGAGTTCGTATTTTTGTTGCTGGAGAGTGGAGCCGTAGTAGTTTTTCTTTTTTTTTCCATTTCCGACTCATCAACATTTCGTAATTCAAAATGCCATTGGATGATGAATGGGTTTCGAAGCAGTTCCCCGCTTTCACTACACTACAACACACTACACAATACCTAATAAATCCGTCCACAACATTTTGGGAAGTTCTTAATTGCCAAGAGGCCGAGATGACGTCATGATTCATACGACAGAGGAGCAGCTATCTGTCTGTGCACCCGGTGATAACCGCCCGTCTGTCTTCCTCTGGTTGCCGCGCGTCTTCGCAGTACATAGTCGTCCGCGCGTCGCCATCCTCTCTCTCTTTCTCTTTCTCTCTCCGGATCTTTCCAGTTGCGTGGAAAAGACAACAACAAAGCAAAACAACCGTGCATGCCTCAGAGGGTTTTTAGCTTTTACCTTTGGGGATGGGTGCACTTCGTACAACTTCGTACGACCTACATCCTAGCTACAAAGTTTTATTACGGCAGTATCACGGCAATGATCTTCTAAATGTATATTTAGATATGCTGCGAATGCTCCGAGCTAAATAAATGCTCGAGAATACGGACACACTTTAACGCATCTCATCCGGCTGTCATGCTGCCGGCACACCGAATCGGTCGCGGAACTAAAACGCTGGTGATAAGTGCTTCAGGAATAACTTGCCAGCACACACAAAGTGAAAATGAGGAAATACCAAATTATTATTCAACATCTACAACATCTAGTACCGACCTTGTAGTCGATACACTTTAATGCTGTAGACGACCAGAATTAAGATCCTCATTTCCACTATATAGTAGATATATCCTCTTTTTATGCGTTCACTTGTTGTTTTATGCCGCTCTCGGATTCGGCAACTTTGACGTTGCGCACAAACTCGCCTCCATCGCCGCCTCCTTTTTTCTTCGGGTGACAGTTGCCACGTACAGCAACCACAGTTATACAAGAAACAAACTTTCACGACTGAGAAATAATTGTTGCCTAATGCGCAGACGAAAGGTCCTTGACAAATCACTAGATCCATTTATTTCTCTTTTATGACGTGTTGAGTTGTGAACTATTTAAATTTTTTGTGCGTTCTCAGAGCTCCGACGAGACAATTACAAAGCTGAGATGCGGGTTTCAAAACGCATTTCCTTTCTTCTCACACTTGTCACATCTTACATGTATGAAAGTATGTCGGCTTTTGCTTTGTCACCTTGATCTACTTTTACATCGCGTCTTTGGGAATGAAAAATAAATAATAAACCAAGAATGTTGGATCGTGATCACGAGATAAGCTCGTCACACCCATACACTAATGGGTAATGATGGTACAGGTAAGGTTCATCCGACCCCATCCTTAATTTCGAAACCGAGTTATGTTTATGGCTCTAATAGTTTTGGAAGGAACGAGCGCCGAGACTGCGCTGAGTCTAAGCCGACAACCCTTTCAACGCAACGTCAATCTCATTATAATTTCGGATCTGTGGCCCATTTAAACGAGGAGAATCTAGCCTTATTAGGCCTTTCCTTTTTCTTCGTAAACAAAGATTCAACACAAAAACCTGGGCTTTCTCGATGATTTACTGCGCAGTTAAAAATAGTTGAACAATAAATATTCATACCCATGCTATTCATTGACGTTTTGATGGCCACGTGCCTGGACGAGAATGAGGCACACGGACCAGCTGTTTTGATCGTTACTGTAAAAGAGCTTCAAAACTGGCCTCACACCTGAAAAGTTGATGATGCGACCACACTTATTGCATTCCCGATTCCCGTGTTGACAGTTGGATATGTTAGCGGTTTGGTTTACAATCAAGTCAACTAATTCCAATGCAAACCCGCATTTCGTATGGTAAATTGACGTTGTATTACTCCAAGCACTGTTTGGTTGGCCAACTATCGAGCACTTTCCAGAATGATTGATTGAATTCGCTATCATTCGTCGGTAGGTAGCCGGAAGCTAAGTTGTACAACATGTTTACCCGAGGACTGGCAATTCAATTCCAAAATGTACAGCCGCTGGGATTTCAGCCAACTACGTTTCGAAATCTCTTTGAATGGCAGGTTTCGTTAACTCAGTCTGATAAGATGGGCGCAGATTCCTGAAGTTAACAGTTCCAAGTCGCTAATTAACCCTTGATTTGAATGTAGATTCAATCGAACAAAACACGATCTGTGATACAATTGTACAGCATGCATGCTGAACCTTGGATGTACCGTCACCACCGGATTCAGCAGCACCTCCATAGATCTTGGTTTTCTGAGCTAGAGTCCAGTTAATATGATACCAATCGATACGAATAACTATATACTCGAGCTACAGCACCGTCCATATAGTTTCGGTTTCTTTCCTCCCTTGATCTCATTTCCGTCGAATATTTTGACTCCCCATTTCTTTATGCCTAAAGCTTCGTAATTTTTCACCCATTTCCTAGTAAGACGGGTCTTTTTTTAAAAACGATATTACGGCCTTACGAATGCACGAGCGCGAGAGACATTTCAAAGGTTTCGTTTTCCTCGTGACTTGGCTTCCTACAGACAAAAGGCAAATACATTTAAGTAAAATTAGGATAAAAATCAGTTAGGCTAATATAAGAAACTTCAAAATGCTTAACTTAAAACACATGCACTTCTTTTTCTTTATACAATAAGCGACAATATTTTCAAAACATATTCACGCATAAAAAACTAATAGAGTTGATAATTATTAATTGACTGGCCTCCCGTGGTGTAGGGTGTTTTTTTCCCCGAAATGAAAAGAGGCGTTTTGATGATCGGCAAAGCTCCGACTCAAACTCATCAACTGATCAAATATGATTTATTCTATGGTGAAATAACAAAAAGAGTGAAGCTGTAGCAAGAGATAGGATAGGTAAAGGAAGAAGGCAAAACGATGAATGGTTTTGTGATGAAGAAAGCGAAAAAAAGAGCCCGAACACGATAGGGGAGGAGTTGTTGCTCTGCGCACTGCGTCCGGCCTGAAATCGGCAGAGGAATTCTCCCTCCGGTAATCTGGCTTTCTTCTTTCTTTTTCGTCTCTCCCGTCTCTCTCTCTCTCTCTTTTCTTTCTTTAATATTGTAAACTAAAAGAACGTTTTTGCTGGTAATACATTCGGGTTTCCCTCCAGTGTGAGTTGGCCCTTCCTCGTATTGTTCACTCGTTTTCAGGTCAGTTCATAAAAAATTCAATTTTGGACAGTTGATGCAGTGAATGTCATCATCGTCCATAAAACTAACTAATGTTTCTTCACTGTTAGAATGCACTGCGTTAGCCTATATGAAATCGCTAAATGAAATGAATCGCTGAATGGCGTCTGCGCCGTGTCAAACTTAACCTAGATTTCGTTTCTAAATAGGATATTATTATGCATTCTTCAAGGTATTGAATCATGACTTAATCGTGTCGATTGATTTATAGATTGAAAATTCATCTGTCTCTTTCGTTAAATAAAACACTTGGTCGTATTCGAAAGGCTTTACATCTTCTTTTTTTATGTCTCATACATGTCAAATAGTTTTATGATTATCGCTGCCAATGTTAATTTTCTTTTGGCTTTTTGTCTCTTGGATTTTTTTCATTGACAATTTTTAGATTTTTTGACGAAAAAAAAACAACTGTTTATTATCCTAATAAATTCTGTTCGAGAGAGTAAGTGGAACAGCTAGGAAATAGGTGCAAGAGATAGCGTATCGACACCGATTTAGTCAATTGAAAGTGCCATTTACATCGTCGCAGTTGGTGAAATTCGATCTCTCTGAACTTTTCGACGGTATCAGAAATTGAATAATTCAAGCGTAGCTTACATATCTTTCTGTGTTCATTAGGGATTTCAATGTCGGTGCCGAGTACGAAAAGAAAATCTAAACTCACAATGAAAGTATTCAAATAATAGAGATAGATAAATGTCTTGTGTACACAATAGCTGGCAAGCCTCGTCATCATCTTCAATGTCAGAGACGCCCCCCTCTATTCTTGTCATGTGTCTTTTTCATGCCCAGAAAAATAAGATGGATGGTCTTATAGCCGATCGGCCGTCGCTTGCTCATTCATCTCGGGTATGCGTTCTTTTATATATAATAATAATAAATACTGTATAGGGTATATAATCAATGGAATAATGCTTTGAACGAGCTAGCGCCGTCAGATCAAATTTCAAACTTTTAGGTGACAGTGGATATACTTGTCCTTTTCCAAGTAAGTCTGGGACGAACAAAGATTTCTCGTCTCGGGTCACATCAATGAAGATTTACCTTACAAGACACTCGAGTATTAACGGCTGATGTGTAGTGTAAACACACTAAATACCATTTTCTTAAATGGAATTGTAAGTAATCGGATTACCTATGGAATAAGCAAAGAACCTGCAATTATATGGGAAAGTAAACTAGTTTTCTTCAATGGTATTGATTTATGCAGTGAAAGTAGGCTGTAGGCGGGAAGATCGATGATTTCAGTCAGATTGGACCTAAGGTAGCAATCTCTTGGCCCTGATATTATATGACTTGCCTTGATTTGAAATACACTCAATGTCAAAAAAAAAATACTCGGGTGTTAGGGTCGTCGTTTGCATTTTTAAAGTAATTGGTGATACATTCGACCATATTTTGTTCGTGCGATTTTAGAATAACTTTTCTAGTCTATTACAAGTCTATTACAAAAAATCAAATATTATTCTACCTTCAGTTTGTCGCGCCTCTAACTAGTTGCAATCTTAGTTCTAATGGCCCACTTCTCCCAAGCAGACAATAATATAATCAAGTATTTTAAGTCAGTTTTTTTTCTTCCCATAGGAAACAAAGAATAAAATGAAACGGAACTTGTGGTCGGTCTTTCTCAACCGAGGGTTGACGAAGTGTTTCTGACGCACGTTCTTGATTTATTGTTTAGTTGCAAAGGCAGGCGTATAAGTAGTACAAATAAATGAAAGTAAAGTATGTGATGCAGGATGCCGAACGGCTAGATAAGGTCGGTTCGAAGATCTCGTCAGGATTGTGTTTGCCAAAGGTACTGCTCATCCATAAAGACTCATCCATCACAGCGGTACACAGCAAATACTCAGTTCCATTCCCGGTGCATAATTTGGTCTGAGAAGACGAGAACTGTAGAGCGGGGTCAAGTTGATCAACGAGCCGCCTCAGGCAACGCACGTAAGGAGAACTGTGCATGTGCCACTCAACTCTGCTAGTTTCCCATGCATCCAACCCTGCATGAAGTTCTATTGTCAATATTACACAACATCACACATGGGGTGGAGGGAGAAGAAATAGATTAGACCGCAACAGTTATATACGTGCACGCTTTATAAAAGAAGCCCATCCATCAACGATAGGTGACGGGGACAGCGCCGAGTCGAGCCTCAAGCGGGAGGAAGTTAGACTGCGCGATGGGGTCAACACGCTATCCTTACTGCACTCGACAAGTCGACAGTCTGGCTCGACGCGAAGAGATCTCTATTATCTAGACGACAGATTTCCTTCCATCACTGCACAGCTACGGAGGGAAAAAAAACACCTTTTTTCAAGTTAACGTCGCGGATTGCTCGAGTTATTGGATCGCCATAATGCATTTTCCTTTCTCCAAGTCGACGTGTTTCAATCCCCCTCGTCCTGTTCGTGAAGGAGGGCGAAGTTTGCTGGTGTACCGTGTACCTATACTATATTAACTTTTAGCTTCAGCCCAAGGAAGGGATGATACAATAGATATTGCTCTATCAAATTGTTGGATGTTGGTGAATGTACATGAGCGTAACTCGTAACAAAGATAAGAAATAAGAATGAAAATCATCGATCTGTGCTACGTCTAGGCCTGGCCGTACAACGTTCTGATCGTTTTGATATGATATGCACCGCAAGGCAGTTCTTTTGTGTTGGCTGGAACTTGGATCAATCATCAGAAAAGCATCGATGCTGTAGCTTGTCTGAATACCTCCCTCACAGCATACTTTGGATATTTATACATTGCGTGGAAAGCATTCGATACACAACTCTTCTTTCGTTCATATTTGAATACTTGTCCCGAAGAGAGCATGCCAAAGCCAGAGTAAATCACACACGCAGCATACATCAAAATATGTTGCTAGCGTCTTCTATATATACGATTTGTAGCAGGCTAGCGAGTACTGTACTGGGTACGTATAACCGTTTGGAAATAATCAACTGTACGTAAGTAAGCAGAGAAAGCTGCATAGTATGTCAGCCGCGTTTCTCAGATTATTATTGGTTAAAGCTTCTATAAATACCAGGGTCCATGCTACGTTTCATTTTATGCGGTCACTCGGTTAAAATAAAAAGGTTACGCCGGATAAATACTGAGCTTAAAACAACGAGGCCCTAAATATGCTAATATTTTCCACGTGAGGATAACAGCTTTGGCATTACAGCCTTCTTCAAAAACATTTTTGGAATACGCTAATACGACGACGGCAAGAAAAGGGAGTTGCAGGTCTTTATTCAGTTTTAAATGCAGAATCAAATAATCGATAGTTCTCAAACGATAGCGTTGGGAAAAGGACAAGTCAGCCTTCGTGGAAGCTAATATTCCATATACGCATCTCGGGAAACCTATTTAGACACATGGAAACCTTTGCTCAGTTTGCTGTGTTTGGAATACGGAATTTCCTCTAGTAGAGCCACTTGTTCGAAAATGTTGGCGCTGACAAATCTGATGGGTCATGGCCAGTGCAAGAAAGATCGGGGGAAGAAAAAAAGAAAGAAGTTAAAAAGTGATACAAGCCATCCTGGTTCTCTCAGGTAGAAGAATCGAAAAACAACCGAGTCATTATTTAAACACAAATCCAGACATTGTTATATATATATATAACTGTGTGAGCGTATGTGTGTACACATCATGGCTGATATATACACTCAGACAGGCTTATAGTCTCGGTATAAAAACACAGATCCCTCATTACTTGTTAGAAGGGTCCGTGACCCAGTCGGCCATGCCCATCTTCTTCATGGAATTCAATATACAAATGATGATAATGCAGCGCTATAGAAGATGAATACCGCTTATCGAGAATTAAATATTCATCCGCAAACGTTTTGGGAGTGGTAACCAGAAACCGATAAAACACGTTATGGTTTTGCAAAAAGTTGCCGAACATAGACGGGAACGTTATAGTGTCTGGCCTGGTCGGGACCGGTTTAAAAAAAAGTTTCCTTATTTTTTTATGAAGAAGAGAATTATTAAGAAGTGTTTCGCTTTAACGCTTCAACCCATCAAATTAAGGAAACAAGTCGATGAGATCCGACCGTAGCGTAAGCTACGCCATCGGTATGTCAGCCCCATATGGTAGTTTAAGCCCCATACTACCATATGGGGCATATTCTCAACTCTTTTGATTCCAATAGATATTTTAGGATTCAACACGTTGCAACTTACAATTCATGAATTCAACCGCGACCATCCATGTCACAAGCACGACTAGTAGTTTGTACAAATTTTTGCTTAGGCACTATTTTTTTGGGAACCGCAATTGCGGTTAGCATATATAATAAGTTGCAAACGACTTTCAAAGGGAAAATGAACTAGCGGCAACGAACGACGTTAAAAAGGGTTGTAAATACGGTAAATTTGCAAAGGTATGATGCAGAGAGTCTTTCCAGAATGCTATTGGGTCTGTTACAAAAAATCTCTTATTTTGTTATTATTTAAATACAGCGAAGCTTTCAGTTGGAAGTAGCAAATTATCACGAAATATTTCACGAATGACATAAAACAAGAAAAACAAAATGATATGAAAAACTTGAAAAGGTCTGTGGTGTTGTGTATAAACGTGACCTACAGCCCTTTGCTGTTGACTGCGTGAGTCACGCGAATGGGTGAGATGGATGACGTTGAATACACCTTTTTGAATGAATGGGATCGGCGCCCCATGCCAATGAATATATCCGTCAAACGCCAACGAACTTTGAAATTGACCCGAGCAACAGTTTGGCGAGTTGAGCCATCTATCCTTATCCTAGAGCTACCACTATATTTTCCGACTCAGTTGGGGCCAAGACGTGCTTCCGCCCAGAAAAAAAAACAGGATATTGGCATTTTCTTGCAACTCCCATAGTCGGATAGTCCATCATACCTCGTACGAATGCGAGCACGACGATCAATTGAGCAATAGCTTTGAATATTTGATGCATAATTCTCCAAGTGCCCTGTGTGTTGATGCAGATGTATAGTATCTGGCCTGTTTCCAGAAAGGGAATGTACCGTATACACACACACACACCCCAAGAGGTCAAGCCCAATATATAAATCATAGACAGTCGTGTACTTGTCCTTTGACATGGAAAATAACGTCAATAACTATCAAGCAGCGGGATGTGTTTCTCTCTCTCTCTCTCTCTCTCCCAATCCTTTTATTTACGAGCGCAACAGTTCCGTTGAACTCTTGCTGCTTAGGCGTGATTTGCATTTTCTGCATGTACATATCTGGATTCATATTTATACGGTATACGGCTACGCTATGTGGTCGTTGTCAGTGTGTGTGCTGCGCGCAGCGCGCGTGTGG
Source organism: Ceriodaphnia dubia (assembly GCA_022539655.2). Taxonomy (NCBI): domain Eukaryota; kingdom Metazoa; phylum Arthropoda; class Branchiopoda; order Diplostraca; family Daphniidae; genus Ceriodaphnia; species Ceriodaphnia dubia. The sequence goes on along the minus strand of JAKUCG020000200.1, from coordinate 705,547 downwards.
GTTGCAAATACGTATAAATACTGCTTATACAGAAAAATGATAAAGCACCGCTCCACTCGCAAAGCTTACATGACTGTTTTTCTCTATTTACACTCAAATAATTTCAATTCTTTTGATGCCGGAATAAATATGTTCCCAAAAGAACTTGTGGCCGAGACCAAGATTTTTTTTTTTTTTTGCTTCTTGATGAGTCTTTCAACTTCAAACGAGAATAACTCTTCGGGTCGTCGTCGTTGTCGGTACTATTACCATCAGTTGGGGCCTGTACGTTATGGGAATGAGGTGAAGGCAATACACTCGGGATGCGGCCTGACAAGTTTATTCCGCCCGGATTGGGTTTATGTGTGTGTTGTATTGGTTTTTTTTTGTTTGTTTGGGGGCTGGAAAGGGAGAAGGAGGAGTCGCTACATGAGAGGTAGAGGTAGTGATAGATAGCAACCTGTAACCAGTGCTGCTAGCACACTCTTTCCCATCACGTCGGTGTCCATTTCTCGTTTTACTTTGTTAAACAGCGCATGTGCGGGGAATGTAAAGATACTCGTCTGTCGGGCAAAGGAATTCGCCTATCCTAAAAGATAAGGCGGGAACGACAAGCTCAGTCGTTGAAATCGGAGATGATGCGGATTTCCTTCAAAAATACTATATACGTTGGAGAAACTCAACAAGTTATAAGTCACACGGGGCATGTCGGGTTACGCTCACATCCAGTGTTGAACGGCACTGCTTGTGTGTGTACACAAGATAAATGATTTTCCCAGCAGCAGCGCTTTTCTCTTTCACAATTTCCTACCTCACGTTTCTTACCTATCTCCTATAGGTACCTGTTCTACCTTTGCTATTCGTCTAGCTGACGACTCAAAGGAAATAAAGGACGACACTGGCAGAAAGCTTCTTTGGACTTTGGCTCTTTTCGAAATGACACCGGACCAACCAGGAGAAGAAATGAAGAAGAACGCAGCGGGTCGTCCACGTCCAAGTTAGATACCTTCACATCTAAATAAATGGCGCTGCCATTGCAGCACACTGACATCGCGCATCGCCGTGATAGTTATCTTTTCCAAGAGCGTCATGAGAGAGCGAGCAGCAAACACGGACCTCACCCAAATGTCCTGGCATACCTGGTTTGTTCTCTCTCTCTCTCCCTTCCTCTGTCTCCCTCTCTTTCCATTTTGGCAAGCAAGCTTCGTTTTACTGCAACTCCGGGCGACGTTGAAAGATCAAGTCACGTGATCTCGCTCTGGAACGTTTAATAAAAAGAGACGCACAAGACATTTTTCCGCTTCAAATTCCTGGCTAGCGGGGACCGGCTCAAGTCTCACGCACATAATTCAAATGAAACTCTCAAGTCTGAATTATTTCCGTCGCATATCCGTGTGACATAGAACTAACTAGACAAATAAATATCTACACAGATTTATTTGTAGAAAGCCTTACTAAAACACGGGAAATATTCCCCATAAATTTGTATTTTCTATTAAAGTCTTTACGTTTTATTTTTACCCCGTTTAAATTAAATGCTGTAAAAAGCGGCTCGTATATTTTATGGCAATATTTTTTACACGCGGTACTCATTAATTCTTCCAATACTGTTTCAAGATGAACATTTTTGGCAAGGAAATCACTTTATTTGTCGGTACGATACATACTCGTTCATCCTGTACCCTTGATCACCAACAAAGCATTATAAGTGCTAAATCACGTTGGATGGCCCCTTAAACTGAAACACCACGAAGCCTCGGTAGTGCATTTCACCGAATATTAGACTGGTGTGATTTTTGGAGGATTGAAATGTTTCCATTACCTAACGACGAACTTCCTTTTCCTGATGACTCGATCTCAAGTTACTAAACTGCTAAACGATCTGACCGCGCGCGGTTTCTCCCACAGTAACAAGAGTAATCCGAGATTGGCTCGTCTAGATTAGGACGCAATCACTTCTTGTTCTTGTATGTACTGTAGTCGCCCCCTCTTTTCTCACGGACATCGAGTATGGAATTCCCACTCGCAACTTCTTCATTTTATTATAATGGACTCCGAAGGAGGATGTAGACGGACGGCGAAGACAACAGTGTCGGGGAATTGTATACAAAGGTGGCCTTTAACGAATAAACGTTCCATCTTCATTCTGCGTGTTTCATCACCCCAATCTTCCTCGTTTACTGTTCATGATAAATATCTACGGAGTGGCCAGCCATACAGCATTTTTTTTTCTTTCAGTCATGAAACACCGGAATGGTAATCCAGTTATACGTTTCATACTTGTATTATTATTATGAATTCCATTAGCTTTAGCTCGTGATGAAATTGTGAATCAAGTCAATGGGCGATCGCAAAGTAGGGCTAACTGCATGTTAATTTGCGAAACTATATGCATACGCGTTCTAGGCTAATACTAATAATAACTTCAACTTTGTAACAACCTAAATTCGTAACTTAACTGCATGTTATTGACACCACACAACGTGTTATTTGGCACTAGCAATTTTACAAGTTACTTAGTTTAAGGAAGTATTGGAAAAATCTTGATTTGAAATTGACTGTAACAGATTTAATATTTGCTAAAGTCAAGAAGTTGAACGGGAATATGGGCTTTAGGAGACCAGAGAGCGACCTTACCTTCCCATCTACCTATTGCATGGGCTATTTTCTCCCTCCACACCCTATTTCTCACATGGCCTGCAGGGTCAAACTAGGATTCAAGGTGTATATTTCTGAGATATTTTGGTGACGCGGGATATGTATTATCTCGGGTTACTAGGGTTTACTACTGCTTTGCTGTATTTCCCATTCAGTTGGGGAAAAATAGATGTGAATTTTTTATATGTAAACAAATGGCTTCCTCCAAAAAGGAAAGAACAAACTTTGTAAAACGCTATATAGCCTACGTACGAATGTCACAAATATATTGTACAAAACCTTTGTTTCACTTATTTTATTACTAGTATCGACTAATTTTTCGATAGAAAATAATTCAACAATAGTCAGATTACCAGACGGTTTGGCCAGGCCGAATCGGTGGCCGAGAAAATCCGTCGATTCGGCCATATATGTCTTATCGATTTGGTCCAAAATATATATTTTTGAATAAGGAGGTAATTGAGTAACAGATAAGAGTATATAGAGATATATATAAGAGTATGTTATAAGAGTAATAGTAGTACTGAAACTTCTTTACCGCACTTTTAACCTTCCAAAAAAAACGGAAGATTTTGATGAAAATTAAATTTTCCAATTAAGATGAAGATGACCCCATGTCTACCAGACGGTTTTGAACACGGGATCTTATAAGGGCTCGTCTATATTATACATTTATAATTTAGCTTCAGTGTTGCAAATAAACAATCTAAGCTTACATTTAGCCATATTTTAAGCATCGTTACAGATTTAACTAGGTTTACTAAAACGTCTCAGATTTAAATAGCAAGAAAGCGTGGCCTAAACAGCAGTCATTTTCCAACTAATGGTCTTCGTTGTCGCTAGATAAAGAAGAGAATGATGTCGTCTAGGCCTTGTTACTATCAATAGGGAAAGAATTCCTATCACTCATGCATCTAGGCCTGCAAGAGAACAAGTCTAATTCGAAACCGAAAAATGAATAAAAAGGAGAATACGGTGGAAAAAGAGAAAAAATGAAGACAGTATGAAATAGGAGACCACGAAGGGAATGACGAAGTCGAATGAGAAAAAAGGGGATGAAGACGAGGAAGAAAAAAAAGTAAGAAAATAAAAAAATAAGGAGTCAAGAGGAGAAGAGGAAAAAAATATAGGAAAGAAGGGAGAGACGAAGAAGGACAGATATTTTCCACCTGCAGGTTTATATGTATAAATATATTTGTTGGCTGGTTACCTCTTGGTAACAGGTCGGTTAACCACGTGAAACCTTCATAAATGGGATTAGGACCTCCGTTTCTTTCGCTGGGTCGGTGCTGATGCCCTCTTAGTATGGCAGCCCTTCTTTGGATGCTCTTCTACTGGCCTTGGGGAACGCAGCTCATTATTCAAGCTGACCGCTGTAGCCTGTAGATGAATCAGTGGAGGGGCCCCCAGGAGGACATTTCACAATTAATCTTGTTCATTTATTAACAACCTAGTTTTTTAGCCCCACTCGTAGGCCTACTGATGTTTCAGAGGATACGGTTCCAGCCGAGTTTGTTGTTGGTGCATTTCCAGTTTACTGGTAAAGTCACAGCTGGGTCAAAAGTAGGTCGTCGAGGTGAACAGGTGAATGGTAATCATTTAATCGCATCCTGATCAAACTGCTGTATCGTTAGTAACTGATTTAGGGAGATTTTTATTCAGCCATTGCCGCGAGGTACGTGAAAAAAGTATATTTCAAGAGCGGTTGAATGGACTGGCAAACTTTAGAATCCATTTTGCCGCTATAAATACTTTGTTGTAAACAGAGACAGTCTAAAAATGAAATTTTGATTTGTTCGGAGATTAAAAATCACAACCGTATTCATTTTTGCCAACGCTCGTACTTCTCATTAGCATAAACGAATTCTAGCTACGGCTGACAATCGCGCATCAGAATATTCAAGCGTGAAGCGTGGTTACAATCTGTGCAATCCGTTTAGACAGGTTTTAAAGATGTCCCGCGGTTCATTTTCTTTTTAATGTGACCTAAATGAAATATTTGAAGAGCTATAAAATGATAGGTCAAACTTTACATAAAATGCCGAATGCTGTCGAACCGAATACTTGGTTATCAATGTTCTTAACTATTTAAACATCTTCATAGCGTGACAGACAACCCATAGTTGTTTTGAATTCGATTCCCAAACCTCGTATGACGTCACGTCAAAATCCACAGAACCGTAAAATCATCTACGACACTTTCAGGTAGTCCCCTCTTTCTCTTTCGAAACGGAAAGAACATCGCTCTCCTATTTTTGCTTTTAGAGAAATTCAATATATGGTAATCGCCTGTATTGCGTGACTCGCCTGTCTTCTATCGGTAACTATTTCTTCGATGATCAACCAAGCTGCAAACGAGAGTCAGAGAGCCCCATACCGCTAGTTTTCCCCATCCATCATCGTCCCATACGTCAGCCCTAACATTACTTCCTTGGCACCACATCTGACCCGGCTAGGAGACTTGAACGCATGAAGCCATACAAACTAATGCTCCCGATTCTTAGAAAAAGAAGGGTGCAAAAGGGGGAAATTCGAGGTCGAAATGTAAACAGAGCTTAAGATAGAGAATGCTAAATTGGCCGTGCGTGTTTCTACTTACTCACTTACACTCGGAGAAACTCTCTCTTCTCTTTAGCTGTTGAACATGAGCGGTATCATTGGCTCATTGCATTCAAAGGAAAAGAGAGAAAGGGAACCCTACTCGTTGATTGGAGTCAGTCACGAGCGTTAAGCTACGCTGTTGGAGAAAAAAAGTAAAATGCAAAAGGGGAAAAAAAACGTTATGGACTTTGTTTATAATGGGAAACCACAGTCTCCTTGAAGAAGGCTGCCGAAGAAGGCGCTCCCACACATGCAGGGTAGCTAAACTGAAAGAGGTGCACTGCGAGGCTACAATCGCTCCATCTTAATGGAAATGCCCAATTGAAAGAGCAGCAATCTACTCTAGCAACATGCAAGGCGTTTTTGTGTGGACTTGCTGGAAACGATTTCGAGCCACTTTTCCATCGCCTTTGTAGGTACACTTATTGAAGGCCCAATCACTTAAAATTGACACTGGAGCCGCCTTATTGTGGGTTTTGTATATAACGTTTGACTGCGAGAGTGTCTGCCAAAGGAAAGAGAAAATGGCCCAAATGCTCCGAGATCGGCAGTATACAAATATACGTATATTGAAGCATTGTTTCACAATTTTTGGTTCAAGAAAAAGTGAACCGTGGCGTGACTTCAGTGGATTATACGGCATTATTTAAAAAAAGGTTCAGGGCTGTCAGTCGTCGGCGTTAAACGCCTCACAGGACTCTGTGATTTCACGCCCATTTTTTCTTTTACTATGATGGAAAATTTCATCCGGTGTTTTCCCTGTTCCTCTTTGGGTTCAACGATGACGTGGCGCCAATTTTAGAGGTGAAAATAAAAAGATCCGTCTGGACACGTTTCAGCCAAGTGATGACGAAGTGGACGAAGACAGCTGTAACGATCGATTGAAAGCCTAGATTTAACGACAGTCAAGACAGTCTTGTTTAAAAAAAAAAAGACAAGGCAGAAAAGGGGAAAATGCTGCTGCTGTTTGATTGAATAGGCAGGAAGCGCTGTATATTTTTGTATATAAAGCAACATCACGCACTATTATCTAACGAAGTATTGTAGTACGCCCATCACAATTGTATACATTCCTGAAGGTGTACACAAGAGAAGAGGAACGTTTTTAAGAAAAGAAGAATTTATACACAGGTACACTAGCGGTGGGAAATGCTCACTGCAAACCATTTCGATCTGCCTGAACTTAATTTTTCCCTTTCACATCACGATTTCGCTGCAAAAGCACTAATGACAGAACACAGGTTATTGGACACCCTCATTAAGTAAGAGCCCTTTCGAATAGCTACCCGAGGAAATGAACCGCAAACGAGCCGACTCGGTCCTCCAAAATTGGAGCGCCAGTTAAAGAAAGGTGTGCAACAAACTCTCTTATCGGCCGCTTACTTTTTTTTTCCTTCTTAAAATAAGAAAAAAATATAACAAAACGAGAAACATTGAGACTCAAACATGTAGTTACAAAGCAAAATATTAAATTATGTGGGAAACTTTATGTTTCCTTGCTCTGGAGTTTTACGTGTCGTGTATTTCGCAAGATTATGAGAACAATGTTAACTGGCCTATGGATACTCGACAACAGAATTCCTTCCACAGAACTCCCGTCAACAGAATATCTTCAAATATTGGAATTTTTCGCTCCAAGTCCTATTTAATTAAAGGCTAGTTTTAGAAAAAAACAGCAATAGAATGAAATCAGAAGAACTAACCGAAAAAATAAGTTACCGTAAGTTACCTTCACAACATTATAATACATAATCAAACAAGTGAGTACATTTCCTATCTGTGCACATTGTTACTCATTTGTTAGAAGTACAGTATAGCTATAAATACTACTGCGACTTAAAGCCACTTCTTCAAGTTTACACTTTTACTTTACAGTTTTCATGTGCCCTATAGTATTACAAAATTTTCTTGCGCTTTTATATTTATCAAACATTAACCTCGATAACCTAAGTTGAAACTTATATTCTTAAGTTTCTTTTTTCGGGTAATATTTTACGACTGCGACGGTATCTTTATTCTTTTCCTAGTTGTTTTTGAAGTTTCGAATTTCTTTGCTATCCGAGTTCCCCTTTCCACCTTAGTCGGCGGCGGCAAAGAAAAAATGAGACATACATCTTCTAGAAAGAAAAGCAGGTGCAATTAGAGCACTCAGACAAAGTCATAAAAAGTGAAAATCTTGCTACTGCCGCCACGATATTGTGTACCCTTTAGCTTCTCAACAATAAAGAAAAGTCTTCAAGTTACTAGCTTCTGAAATGAGCAGATTTCGATTGCAGTAAAATTCCAATATTATTTCCTGTTTTTAGGAACTTTCAATTCGTATCGAGATTTTAGTGTTATTTAATATTTAAATTTGATATTAGGACCCTAAAAACGAGTTGAAAGGCGTCTGTACCTTTTGCCATCAGACGATTCCATTCAGTTTCATTCGAAATCTTCATGCTCCATGCTTCTTCCTCCGTCTTCCTTTCCATGCTTCTTTTCTTATCATTTGATTACCATGTAGTGTAGTCGTCTGATGAGTCGAAAAAAATGCACAAAGTAACAGTACGATTTTTTAACGGGTTTTAAAAATTTTAGTTCTTTTGCATTGTATCCTCTGCAAGTCAACACACACACATACACACATCTTGTATACTGATTGTTCTCCTATTAATGCAACGGGCGCGTCTTTGAACAATAAATTTTTAGAAACCTTTCGGTCTCCTTTGTTTAGGTTTCCAAATTGCGCACATACCCAGTGTATGTGTGTGATGATTTTCCTTTCAAAGTTCTCCGACTCCGATATATTGTCTATAGTCAGGAACGACAATTTTCATTTATTGTAAGTCTGTACGGTAGATGGTGAAAGCTAGGCAATGTAGCGTACCGTCTCCGTATCTTCATTTCGCGCATCGTCCGCTTTATGGACTGTCTCCTCCTTAATGTGCATACCCAAAATCATTTGATTTCCCTCATTATTATTTTTTTATTTGTGACTCTACGTCAGCAGAGGTATGTGTGTATGGATAGTAGATCAATAACCATTTTTGTTTCGTGAACGGTACCATTACAGACGACTGAACCTGGTCACAGTTTGGCATTGTGCTGTAAGCGATGTCGATTCCGTCGGAAAACTCGCGCCGTACTCGGAGCTAGCAAGGAATGTCTGTTGTTTTGTTTTCATTGAAATAATGCAGTGTGCCATTTTATTTACGCAAAGTAAACTCAAGACTTGCCAGACTTTTCTGGCTTGTTGGCCTATCTTTAAACGCCATCTATTGATACACCTAGCATCGTTCTCTGATTTTTAAAATAATTCCCTCTTGGTTTACCAAGGGGGTCTACAACCCCTTTATTTCCCTTCCCCTTTTCTGTTCTGTCCTCCCTTAGCGCTTATATCTCCTAAACGGCATTATAGATCTTAATGCTAGTAGGCTAGTAATTAGCGCTTGGTGTGTCTTCTAATTGTCATGTAAAAATTTTATATTATAATTTTCGGGAACATCGTGCCATTTCGTGTTTTCTAAAAAAAATGGGCGGAGCTTAGCTCCACATTACACAGATCCCAACGCCGATCAGCTGATAGTACGGGTACACTAGCGCCACCCGTGTTCGATTTCACTTAAAAACTATTGAAACCCTATCCTATCCGTAGTATGCCTACATTTGCACATTTACATTGCCTATCTATAAACTTCTTTTCCCCTTTGATTGCGTTTCCCCTTACAAATACTGATGAAAGTTTAGTTATCTTTAAACGCCATCTATTGATACACCTAGCATCGTTCTCTGATTTTTAAAATAATATTTTCACGCACACTGTTTTCAATAAAAACTTTTAAAATTATGCGAAATTGTAGTCTGAAAAATTTTTCAAGTAATTCATATTCTTGTATACTTTTACAAAACTTGTTTCCTTTTTGTAATCGTTTTGCATTGCATCACCTTCAAATATCAAAAGGCACACATTTGCGCTAAAAAGTAAAAAGGCAACGCAGTTTCAACTCCATGTCATTACAAGGTATGACGAAACACGAAAGACGAATCACGGAGTAAATCCAAGACTTAACTTAAATCTTAGGATTGGATTGGATTGTCCCAGTTTAATTATTCTGCGGTTTACGGCTATAGTTTGCCACTAGAACGTATCAGTTCATGGAGATCCACATGTTTCAGGCGGTAAAATGGTCACATTGACCAAGTTTTTAGTGACTGTGACATTTGCCGTTGTGTTTGTTTTGGGTACTGCATTCATCTCTGGAGAAAAGCAAAAGGGTACCCCTGAATTTGGAGATTTTGGAAACTTACAAAAGAGTGAGACAGAGAACTACAAAAGCCCAAAAAGTTCACCCAAAGAGGAGATATATGCTAAAGAAAATGTCGGAGAAATACTTGATGAAGAAAATACCGACCACTTGTGGGATGATCTAATAGACAATGATGAAGATTCAGAAGACAATAAAGTGCCAAATTTTGCTGAAAAAAATACCATATCTAGAAATACAACTAAAAAAAGGTGACTTTGTCATTTCAAATTTACATGGTTTTCATTTACAAAACTTACGTTATTGTTTGCATAGCCCTTTGCTCTTAGTTAGTACCTTGGATGGTACTTTGTCAGCACTTGATGTTGATGATAATGGCAGTATATTATGGAAAATTGAAACTGGACCAGGAAGTCTCTTGTCATCCAGTATATCCAAAGTGGAACTGAATAGTCATGGAAAACTAGTGAGACTCATACCATCATTAGATGGAGGATTGTACAAATTTGATGGCGAAGGCATAGAACCAATACCTATTTCAGCTGATTCACTATTGCATTCATCATACCGTGCTGCTGATGATCTTCTTATCACTGGTGTGCTTTAATTTTTCCCTTATTTTGGTTTAATTAAATATTATGTTGAAGTTATTGTTTTTAGGTGGTAAAGAAGTCCGAACTTATGGAGTGGATGCACGTACTGGACATCTCCAGTATGTTTGTTCCACTGAGGGTTGTCATGTAGAACCTGCTGAAGCTGGGGCTAGTGGCGAGTTTCTTATTATTAGAAGACATAGTCAGATTGTTCGTGCGATTGAACCGCGGACGGGAACGGAAAGGTGGAATTTCAGTGTTGGAAGGCATGAAGCATCTCTTCTTCATACACAGTCTGAATGTAAATAGTATAATTTTAAAAAATTCGAATTCCACTCTAGTTTCTGTATTGCCTTAGCATTTGCAGAATGTAAAGCCAAAAATATGGATACTCCAGAGAAGCAGATGGAATGCTTTGTAAATGGCCCAACAGAAAAAGATTACATAGACTCAGAACCATCACAAATTAATATTTTGCCTTCTTCCATGGAGTTTAAGGTAGCTAAGCAGACCTTAAAATGGTTTGATGTATTATTTACATTTTAAAAATCTAAAGGTGGTAGTTCCAGACGGAGTCGTTTGTGCTATTCATCCGCAACGGGCAGGCCATGTTTTGTGGAGGTACAAGTTTGACAGTCCTGTTGTTCATGTGTGGCAATTAATAGGTATTTTTAAGAAATCACTACTATTTGAATAGAATAAATTTAATGAAAAAGTACACATTTATTTTAGATGGTATATTGACTCCGCTGGATTTGTTCAATGCTGATTTTATTCCGGCCCTTGAAAGCGAGCCAGATTCAGATTTCTATAAAGACCCAAAGCCTGTCTCGTCGCCACTGCTTTATGTTGGAATTCACAATCACCAACTTTATGTTCAAGAAAGCCCACGAATGCTTACAATTTCGGAACTTTCAAAGCGTGCAATAAACGAAATTCCCAGCACTACCACGAGGTAAAGAAATATTCATACTTCGGGAAGTGTTTTTAGTAAATCTTTAATTTCGCCCCAGTGCTCTAACATCTTTGCGAGTAAAATGGCAACCGTTGTCCGCAACATCATTAATGGCTTATCAGGGGCGACCAGGTCGGTTTACTGTGGTATCTGTCGAGGATCAAGGTGAAACAACTATAAATGAGCCAGTGGAAGAAGACAACAATCCTAGAACGACCGCTTTGATTGTTCGCCATCAAACTGATTATCCTTATGGTAATAGACTTTTATTATGCCAACACGGGAATAGTTCATAAATTTGTTGATGAATAGATAGAGGATTTTACTTATTCGAAGCGACCAAGAAACCAAACAAGGAAGCGAAGCCAGTCAATCAGGATAAGAATTCTGCTGAAAAAGAAGATGATGAAGAGGAGCTTTGGGAAGGTGGAAGACATACTCCGGTCCATATAGTCATCGTATCGTTATGGTTTTGGTGGCGTGAAGTGGTTTTTATTAGCTTGTTGACTGCTTTCGTCTTTCATATGGTTATAACGAGACAGGTATTTAGAACATTTTGTTCAATGTCTACCTGCTGTTGTCAAGGAAAATAATCGCCCTTTTACGTGCATAGGTGGTTAACATTCTACAACAACGGTGGGCTATTGAACTTCATCGTCACATAAGTGCCGTGGTTCCGCCATTGGCTCGTCTAGCTGCGCCAGAAATTGAAAGAGGGCTAGAGCAGGCAGCATTATTAAATGCTCCTCCAATCGATTCTGAAGAAGTATCACATGATCAACCTATGGATTCAGTGGTCATTCAGTCGACAACGAACCTGCCACCTCCTTCTCGCCCAGTTGTGCCTCCTTATGTTTCGCGTTATCTGACGGACTTCGAACCTATTCAGTGCCTCGGAAGAGGTGGTTTTGGATTGGTTTTTGAGGTTCGAAATCGATTAGATGATTGCCATTACGCAGTCAAGCGTATCCAGCTTCCAAATAGCGAGGAAGCAAGAGAAAAAGTTATGCGTGAAGTGAAGGTACTTAGATTTAAGATTTTTGTCATGCGTCCACATACAATCATTTGCTTTTTTTTAGGCATTGGCAAAGCTCGACAATCCTCATATTGTGAGATATTTTCACGCTTGGATAGAATGCCCACCACCTGGTTGGCAGGAATCTCAAGACGTAGCATGGATTAATAGTGAATCAGTAACTGGACCTACTCCTTTCAACACAGGAGAAGACAGTAGTGTATCAAGGATAGAACCGTCGAACTCCGCCAGTTTCATTTCTTCAGATGGAGAATCAACAACTGGCCAATTTCGGATGTCAAAACTAAATTATTCAATTGATTCCCTCGTCGTAAAACGGAAGTCACTGACTGATGATTCGTCATTTGACATTGTTTTTGAAGACCCTAGTCGGAAATCTCGAAACTCTTGCTACGAAACCAGACCTGAAGAGGAAATTTCGGAAGCCTGTTCTAACAAAAATATCAGTGCACGTAGCGGAGACAAGAGTTATGCGGTCATTAGAAAGCCATCTGGTGCTGCAGCAAAACGTTTACGACGAGAAGTGCAGAAAGCTCGAAACTACCCAGTGTCAGAAGCGAAAATGTTTCTCTTTATACAAATGCAACTTTGTCGTAAAGAAAGTTTACGTGAATGGTTGCGTGCACACGTTGCCCACCGGAATATAGATCAAGTTCTCCAGATGTTTAATGAAATAGTAAGGGCTGTAGAATACGTTCACCTACAGGTAATTTCAAGGAATTATAATTTCAGTGGATTCATTTTTAACTATTTGTTCTCCAGGGTCTAATTCATCGAGATCTCAAGCCATCGAATATATTCTTTGCTCCTGATGGCGCAATAAAGATTGGGGACTTTGGATTGGTAACTGCAATGGCTGAAGAGGCCTATTTTCATTCACCCATGTCCCCCGATGGGAATGCTGTCAGTGGTGCTGTATTTTCGCCGTTTCAGCGGACCCATACTGACCAAGTCGGGACACAGATGTACATGAGTCCTGAGCAAATTGAAGGCAAACCATACAATCACAAAGTAGATATTTATTCCCTTGGCTTAATTTTGGTAGAGTTGCTTTGGCCATTTTCAACTCAAATGGAGCAGGTAATTAAACATTTTATTGTGCGCATTTTCTTCTGTCATTCCGTAATCCTTAATTTAGGTGACTGTAATATCCCAGTTACGTAAACTAAAACTGCCACCAGGATTTACGGAAAAATATCCAGAAGAGGTATGTTAACTCATTGACTCCTATTATGGATCGTAACATCTTTGTTTATCAATATGGTTTCTTGATTAAATATTTAAATTCTAGGGCATCCTGTTGCAAAAAATGCTCTCTCGAAATCCTGATGAAAGACCAACTACGTACGGCATTCGGGCGTCTCCACCTTTAAAAAATTATCAGGTACTGTCCTGGTGGTATAGAAATTGAAATTTTAATTGACGCAGTTTTTTAAAATTTCGACCAAAGGATTCTACGTCGGATATTCCTGAGTACCTTCATTTCAGTCTGCAACGTCCACGAAGTACTACACGGACGTCATCTACTAGTAGCTCATGAAATTGCCATTTTTTTCTCTTGCAGCTTGGTTCACTCAACAATTATTGGAATATGTACATATGTGCATACGATTATATCTTTCTTTTTAACAATTTGTTAACCGAAAGCTGTATATTTCTTGTGTTTAATTACTTTTCACAAATGTACGGTATGGGGTTGGCCCAACTTAACAAATATTCAGTTTGAAAGGTGGTGTTAAGTATCTGGTTTAATAACGAACAATGAGTGACGACCAACATTTAAACGAATCTTAGCCGGGATTTTTAGTACTCTTGTGAAAACGTCTTGGAAGAAGAATTAACTATTGTTGGTGAGTTAGAATTTTTCCGACAAATTAACCCGCGAGAAGTAGACGGAGTTGTCGCTTCGCGGGTCGTTGGAGATTCGCAAACGATATTTTCCTCTTTCACAAAACGCGATGAACCGGGAACATTTGATTTCCGACGACTCGATACAGGGGGAGATGGAGGCGTGACTTCTGATACGTTCTCGTTGGCAAGAATCTCATTTCCATCATTATTTATTTCATCACCTGAATCTTCTTCGGGTTTCCAACTATTAGCTTCAAGCTGCGCAATGTCAAGCTCCACCTGAGCAATTTCTAAACTCAACTTGGAAATCCTCTGCAAGGATTTTGTCATGTAGTTGTGTCCGTTTTTTATTATTCCTTCAATGAGATCACTCCCAGACAATCTATTGAAAGATCAAAGAAATGTCTAAAAATGTTACTTCATCACAAAATATCTAAGATGTTTTTCCAACTTAATTTGTTTAATAAATCATTATTCTAGTGAAAAATAGCCTACCCCAAACTACTGGGTTGTTTTTCAAATAGTTTCAGTAAGCTTGGCTCTAGGGTTGGCATAGTCCTATAAAGGGACTTTTTTTCTGCACTGGATTTCTGGTTCAAATTTAAAACCGAACCCACTAAATGAGACCATTTCCTACAGAAATAAAAAAAATGATTTGAGATAAGGACTATTAGGATCAGAACATGTAAAAAAAAACTCACTTTTTCATATGATTGAACTGAAAGAATTTGGCTTGGAATTCGCGAGTTATACTAACTTGATTAAGAACATCTTGAACCAAAACAAATACAAAACTCCTCATGTTCTTCTGGCTAAGCTGTAGGCTTAGTTTAGTATGGAGGGCTGTTTCACGAAAAGAAGGTTTGAACTGACAATTCCTTCTACCACAGAACCATCCAACAATCAGTGAATCTCCCTGTTAGCATAGAAAAGTAAGAACACAAGAAAAATAGGATAAATTGTTTTAACTAGCTGTCTAAATAATCTACAACCTATCACAAGAATTTGGGATAGGAATTGTTATATGCTTTTGTCCTAAAAGTGATTGATGATTTATGGCTGTAATTTGAACAATTAACACTGACCTGCTTAGGTTTAACTATCTCTAGTATATCTTCATTGGGAGAGGCAGTTTCATGGTGAAATAATCTTGAAGTTTGTGCACATGGAAATACTCCAGAGATGCCTGAATTTTCAAATTATAAACCTTGGAATTTGTTACATAAGTTAGTTGGGCCAGATGTGTTGATCTCTACTTACGAATTACAGTCTCTTGTTTCACACCACCTTCATTGGAATCTGATATAACTTCGACCTCTTTTTCTTCAACTTTCCCAAGAAGAAATCCTTCCTTAAAGAGAAAGCAAAATATTGAATAAATCAAAGACTTTTCATGTTCTGAATAACTTGTTAAATATTAAAATTTCCCAGCTCTTAATAGTGTTAGTTTTAAAGTGATATGCAGATAAACTTACATTTACAGAAGAAGCAGCATAATAAAGAAAAGAAAGTGCGGGACCGGTAATTTCTACGGAATACTTCATTATTTCTGTCATCTTTTGGTTGATAATAAAAACAAGAAATAAACTCTGAACCACCCTGCTCTGAACACATCAGCCTTTAAGATTTAAACTAATGTTTACTTGTGATTCTTCTGCTAGCAAACAGGCGGAGTTGCCAGGCAAACTGCCAAAAAATCTCTTATTGATTAGTGATTAGTTATCGAACATCACAACAAAATAACTAAGGTTGGAAATACGGTAAATAATCTAGTTAGTAATTGCGAATCAAAATGAATTTACGGATGAAAAAACTGAATTTTTTAATGTAGTCCTCACTATTTTAGAAATTACTAAGAACTCCCTGAACAGGATGTTTGAGGGCCAATTTAATGACAATTAATTCAGCCTTCAACACACTGCAATACGTGGTACACATAACAATCAAATGTTATTAGTATGTCCAATCACGCACAACACTTGTTGAATCACCCCCCCCCCCACCTAGTTTTGTCCTCCTACTTTTCCCCTCTTTTTGTAAAATCAAATTCTCAATCATGCATAATTTCCCTATTCTCCGAATTTTTCAAAAATTTATAAGATTTCACTACAACTCCTTATTCCGTATACAAATTCAGACAATTTTTTATTTTTCTTATAACTTTGGGCTTTATTATGGGGCATTTAAAAACCATCTAAGTATATGTAATGTTGATTATATAATCACGAAAGACGAAGGTTTATCGGTAGTAGCTGTACTGATTTTTGGAGGGGGCGTCGATTTGTAGTATGAAATCCTATCGAAAAATACATGTTCCAAAACAGTATCTGACCACCATTATGCAATATAACGTCTCGGTAAATAGCAGAAAGTATCATTTTTCTGTATGACTGTGCTACAGAGAACATTTTTCATTTTTAAGAGTGTAGATTTATATGAAAATGGGTTTTTAAAATGCAATAACGGAGACCTCGCACTTTCACCCCGCAAGAAATCGGACCCCATAAGATTAACAAGGGTACGGCTCATAGCCGACCCTTGAGGCACTCCCAGAGAATTGCGAATAAGTGTCGAGGACGCTTTGTTGTTCACCAGAACTACGACCGATCTGTCAGTCGTAGTCGTCACGGTACCTTCCAAAGAGGGCACGCCTTGACCATAATTTTGTTTCGCGTCAAAGTTTGGAGTGGTTATTTGTAAGTTACCCGAAGGGTTTTACAAAGATTTTATTTGCAGGGCGATTTTTCCGTTCATAATTCCCTCCCAAAAATAGACCAATAGGAATTCTGCAATTGCCCTTTTTTAGGTACACGAGTTTGAGAAAACCAAGATACAGTTAAATGTTAAATGTGCTTTTTTATTCAAAACTGAATTGATTCATATGCAATTTAAAAAATTTAAAAGTATCATGAAAATGCGAAAATGTACGAATTTTTGTAAACAGTGGAAGTGCTAAAGTCGTCTGCTAGTCAGCTTTTAAAATTTATATTTAAATACTTTTAAATACCCGATTTTCCCAACAAATAGAATTTCAGGCAGGGAGTCGTATCGATACTTTTTTTGGTTACGTTACGCCCCGTTCCACGTTACGTTACCGTACCCGTAACTGTATGAGCAGAAAATGTTTGCCCTTGATAAGTATAGGTAACGGTAACAAAAAACCGTCGCGTTACTCGTTACAAGAAAACCTTTGAAAACACCTTGTAATAAAAAAGGTTTGCTAGCGGCAAAAATATTATACAACTGTTTAAATACTTAATCTGATGAGTTGTTGTAGTTAAGATAATTCCACTTTTCATTTTCCATTTATCAATCAATTTCAATATTTCTGAGATTTGAACCATAGATATTTGGTGTCGTAGTCTGACGCCATAACCACTAGACCGAATATTTCTTATGAAACTTACGTCACAAATATGAGTGTATCGGAAATCCTATTTTCTTTTGATGTAAAGTAAAAACTTCATTAAGCCAAACCTAAACGGCGTAGACGTTTACGGGTAGTAATCCTACGTAGTTAGCTTCAATACTTGTATTTCTGAAGACCAAAGTTTCAGCCAAGGTGATTTTTAATGAAGTTTTTAAAACACCATAGATGGCTTTTGCTAACGAAAAAAAAACGTGTACTGCGTTATGGGTACAAATATTGGTTTCATCATTCTACAATTTTCCGTTCATCATATATTTTTGTACATACGATTTTTCTAGATGTACATTTTTGAATCACAGGGAATCGCAGGGACTTATATCCTCTTTACAACGCAGGTTAAGAAGGCTTGTTTTTTGGTAGGCTAGACGCTAGACAGATACGATACCGATGGAATAATCTTTAATTAAGTATGTTTAATACAAGGCTAACTGGAAAGACTGTGGACGAACGAGGTCCCGTGAACGCAAAGTTACATTTTCCAATATTTAATTCAGATCTCATCTTACAATTTACCCCATATTTCCTAACTTTGGTATACAAATATCTTTCTTTCAGTCAGTTCCAACAAAAATTGTATTTACGTTCTTCGCTATTAGAGAGATAGGTGTTATTTCCAAAAATTTTTAGATTATCTTTCTCTGCCATTCATTGATTCCTATCAGTAACTTGTCACAAGACAAAGTTATACAACCTTTATCAACCCTTACCATATTCACTTGCAAAAAATTTGATATTGCGTCCGCGTCCGGCCCATTCAAACCCAAGAACCCGACTTAGCGCCACCAGCAGCGCGGTACACAATTTTCCCAAATTTCTCTAAATTAATAATATGATATATTCTTAAATTTATACACACCTGATCCAAACTAATTATAGAAACCCTGAGGGTACCTTCCAAAGCGGCGCGCTTTGGCCATAATTTGAATCGTAGCGGTGGCGTCGCCAAACTAGGGAATCGATTTTTGCTACTAGTAGAACCCCTCCGGGAAATTCGGCTGCTTCTGTCAAATCAAAATACTTTGTTTCAAATATTCGTTAAATGTCGTCAATAAAAAATTGATCATTGATTTAAAGTAAAAAGTAGCATGGATCGGTTGTATTTTCAAGAACAGAAACTTTGTTCAGGCGAAGCCGTCTGTACTGTTAAAGGTATTCGACTCTATGATGGTGATTCAAAGGTATTTCATTGATTGAATCTTGTATTACATGTTTGGCTAATATTAAGAACCCAACATTTTAGACTGACTTTAAAAATGAGACTGCTTGTCTCAACTCCTGTCATCTATACTTTTCATCTTCTAATCGACCCACACTGAACATGGTGTTAGATTTGAAGTTGGTTGTTCTTGCTGAAGTGGAAGCAGGGAGTTTACTAAAAAGTAGCAATAAGTTTGTACTCCATCTTTCTCAGTGTAATGTTGGTAAGCAACTTACCATCATTCTACAATTTTTTCTTCATCATATATTTTACAAATTTTCTAGAACATTTATCAAGGCCCCTTGTGAAGAGCACAGCTTCTAGCATTAAATTGGCGTTTTCAGATGGTGGATTAACCAATTTTAAAAACTGTTTTCAAAAAGTGCTAATGGAAAGACTGTGGGAAAAACAAATCATCAATCCTTCTCAACCTAAACCTGTTAGTTAACTTTGTGAAATTTTTCTTTGTAGGTTTCAGTCTCAAGCAGAGATAAGGTTTTAATAATTTGATTATATTAGTTTCCCAAATAACTGTGTCTGTGTTAAATTTAGTTTAGTGAAAGTGGTCTACACTATTTTATACTAATGAATTCCTCATGTTTGTGATCAATTATGATTGTAATTCTACAAGACTTTACCTCTAAACTGCCTTTTCTATATTAGGCTACAGCCTATATTTTTATTATAATCATTATGATATTTATATTTACTTTTACTTTTCAGGCTCTTACAACATTTAGGTCAGGAATTGTAGGCATTGAAAGAAAGTTACAAGAGAAAGTTGATAGCAATGCTTCAAATATAAGTATTGCATTTCAAGACATGAAAAACCTGATTGACATGGCCAAAGATATGGTCCATTTAGCTAATGTTATGTCAAACAAAATCAAAGTATACACTTTTTCTAATGAAAAATTAGATTAAAACTAAAATGGATATTTTTCAGGATCGCCACGGAGACATCAGTGAAGATGAAACTGTGAAATTTAAATCTTATTTGATGAGCCTTGGCATTGAAGATCCAGTTACAAGAAGTGCTTTTTCATCGAACGACGTTTTTTACAAACAATTAGCTAAGGAGGTTGCTGCGTTCTTGTTTACAGCTATCTCTGTAAATTAACCTTACATGTTTCAGTTAAATTGGCTTAATTAAGTTTAAAGATTTAAAGTTTAAGATTTAAATTAAGTTTCAGTTAAATTTGCTCTATCTTTAAGTGTAGCTTTTGAATATTTATGCAGGAAACAGGTGGTCTCATGTCTTTGAGCGACGCGTTTTGTAGAGTTAATCGAGCGCGTGGGTTTGAATTATTGTCACCCGAAGATTTTTTCGAGGCTTGCCGGACCCTGGAAAAATTAAATCTGCCTATTACATTACGAAAGTTCGAAAGTGGTGTTTTAGTTCTTCAGCTCCAATCAAAAACTGATAATGAACTTGAAAAAGAGCTGAAGAAATTGGTAAGTTAATTTCATTTAGTTTTAATTGGTAAATGTTAAATAACGACATTTCGAATTTTAGTTACAGGCAAAGGACAAACTATCGCCACTGGAGGTATCGCAAGACCTGGGAATATCTATTGTGCTTGCTATGGAACGTCTTTATACCATGGAGAGAAAAGGTTTACTTTGCAGAGATGATACTTTCAGAGGCCTACTTTTCTATCCTAACTTGTTTATGTATCCAAATGAATAAAACCAGTTCTGAAAACTATTTTACGCATTTTTTTTCATGCACATGTGTAGCAAAAAGCACCAACTTATTGCATATTGTACACAAGTTAAATATATTACTGATCTTAATTTATGTAGTATAGCATTGCATGACAATGCATATGATAGCAAGCATATGGTTGAGTATACCAAATTGTAAGTAAATAAAAATTTTAGTATAAACTACTGTTTATTTCACAGCAGTAAACATCAACGCCATTTCAAAAACTTGAGAACACATCATATAAGGAGTTTCTCAATTTCTTGCTGCAGTGACTGGATTTGCGGCTTCAACTGAGAACCCTCATGGACAGTAACTGAGCACGAAATTACAGAGCGGGAAACTCCACATGCCCGGCCCAATGCTATGAGAAAAAGATTGTTACTGGAATAGGTAAAACTTAGTCTCATGTTTTTTTAAGCTTACCTTGCTTTGAGCGGACAAACACATATGGAACATTTTTATCTTCACATAGCAATGGCAAGTGCAATAAAATTTCCAGAGGTTCAGCATCTGCAGCCATCACAATGAATTCTGCAAGACCGCGGTTGAGTGCTTTAGTTGCTACAATATACAAATAGTTTTTATTATAATCATGTTTGAAAATGGATCATCACAAAATTCTAACCCTCATTGGCTCCTTTACGCAACTGTTTGTAGTTGGCAGCTTGCTGAACAAGATTCAGGATTTTCACGGTCAGTTGGCCATCAGCCAATGGGTAAGCCTTTGGATTGACTTCTTGTTCGGTTTCCTACAATGTGTCATTCAAATGATTAACATTGTTAATTAACATTACATGTCAAAACATTTCATGAATCACAACAGTAACAATTTAGATTAGTTTACATTAACAATAAATAAATGTACCATTTTAAAACGTTAATAATATTCCTGGTCAGTTAGGGAAACAAATTTCCTCTCGGCGATGAGCGTCGCTTCACTGAGGCTTGTCAGATGAATTGAAAATGGTGGTTCCCAGTACTAACACGTGGGTAAGACTGTGAGAAGCCGAAAATTACTGCAGTTGAAATTCAGTTCGTATGACTGTCGATATGTCGGCAATGTCGCATTGTCGCCATGCGGTAAAAGCTTCGTTGCCATTTCACACACGGTTTCATTTTAAATATGGAAATAGTTTACGTATTACCAGTTCCACATTATATTTTTTAATTTATCAGACTCACAATGAAAATTATGTCGAAGAATTATATCTTGCCTGGCAGCAAAGAAGTTGCGTGGTATATCCATGACCAATGGAAAAGGTTTGTCTTGATCACGTGACTCTTACTCTATTCCCCATAGCCGTATTACGTATTCCCTGTTGTAGGATATATTTGTACAGCGCCCGAGATACGGTATATCTTTGTACATTGCGCCCTTATTTCGTTATTTCATCGTATTTCTTTTGTTTCCGCTGTGGGATGCTTCGTGAATGTCCGCTTTCAAGTAGAATGCGAAGCTCTTAATTCCTCACTATAGCCTTGGCCATCTACAAAGCAAAATGGTATAAAAGCGAACAAGCGAACCATCGCCGCTTCATGATCTACAACAATAGACAAACAACTTGAAAATTTTACAAAATTTCGCCGATGGTGCGGGAAACTCAATTTTCGGTGTATTTGGGTCGTTGCCTTTTATTTGGTGTATGTGGCTGAACATTTTCCCCCCGCCTCTTAACCAAAGAAGAAGTAAAAAGTAATATAGACTCCGCTATGGATCTACGCGTCTCCATGAGAGTATGGCGGGCCGTTAGTGCCACTTTTTTCACGGATTTTCAAACAATAAAGGGGTATTTTTAAACGGAATATTTAATTAAAATGGGTATTATTAAAGCACATTCTTTACGGGGATTTCATCAACGATTAGAACAAAATTTGATTGAAACATGAATTAAACGGGAATTTTATCAACGATTCGAACAAAACTTAATTGAAACATGAATTAAACGGGAATTTTAACCAACGATTCGAAAAAGAATTGTTTGAAACTCTGTTTTTACAAGTATTTTTCAAACCTTGACTTCAACAGGAAATTTGATCAACGATTCGAATGAAAATTAATTGAAACATGATTTAAACGGGAATGTTAATCAACGATTCGAATGAAAATTAATTGAAACATGAATAAAACGGGAATTCCAGATTTTAAACAAAGTTAATACACCATACCCGCACACGTCATGGACGCTGCGCCATATGCCTTTGGACTTCAGGGTCGTCGAAGGCCCAATACACTAAGTATTTACCAACTTGGTGTATGGTATGGAACAAGCAGTAAACAGTTTCAAAAACTTTATTGTTTAAAATCTTGATTCCTGTTTAATTCACGATTCAATTAATTTTCAATCGAATCGTTGATTAAAATTCCCGTTTAAATCATTGTTTCAATTAAATTTTGTTCGAATCGTTGATAAAATCCCCGTAAAGAATCTGCTTTACCAATACCCGTTTAAATTAAATATCCCGTTTAAAATACCCCTTTATTGTTTGAAAAACCGTTAAAAAAAGTGGCACTAACGGCCCGCCATATGAGAGGGATATGGAAAAGTACCAAGGTTCGTTTATCAATGAAACCATGTAGTGTCGTTTGCCCCCCCCCCCCCCCCAAAAAAAAAAAAAAAAAAAAAAAATTTAAACAAGTGTAACCGAATTAGAGAAGGAGGTACCATGAGAGTATCCTTCCCTTAATCTCTGGACCGAACGGCTCGAGTCCCGCCGTCCTTCGTCGACAATCGTTCCTACGCTGCCTAGTGTTCGCATCACTAATAATATGCTCAGGTGTATGATATGTGTATATCACTAATATCCATGTGGTGTATCATACATGAATAATATAATAAAACATTTTTTTTCTTGTACATGCCTAAATGCCAAATCACATTACAAGCAGCAGTAGTTCAGGATATTGTGCATTATCTATTTTCAGTAACTAATTAACCCAAATTAGCTTACCGAAATTGGTATCGTAAATAACTAAGGTCTAATGAACTGTATAGAACTAACTTATACTTTAGAACTGTTTTCTCTGAAAAGTTCTCTGCAAATCGGGATCCCAAGACCACCCCAAATGAACTCAAATGTGCAGAACGATAGATAGTGCTGTTGAATTATACGCACTAGGACTCTTTCCGGGAGAGATAGTGCGAAATGTTTTAATCAGTACTTCCTCATTCCTACGCTCCACATTTTTTCTTGTCTCTTGGTGACATTGGCTGATCGTTTTTTTCCGTTATAAACGCTAGCAACACACATGAGTATGCTTTATCTTACAAAAACAACATAAAATGGTACACAACACAATCTTAACAGAGTTCGTTAGTCATGTCCAAGTTCGCGCTTTTGTTTAAAACTTTTTTCACTTCTATATCTGCGTCGTTTATGTTAATCAATACACTTCATGATTCACCAAACATTTGCAAGTGGTAGCTGAATGAAAATTGAGTACAATCAAGAAAACTTGTCCCATAAACTTGCGATTCTCTGGAAAAGAAAATCTAATATTTATCAAATATACAGACATGTGTTCAAATAAAGATGATTAAATTTAGAATTTTGTTTCAAGGGATTCGCTACTTTCTGAAATTATATTATACGATCCCTGTTTCAATTCTGAATCGCATCTCACGGGGACTACTTTCAATAAGATCGTGCAGTCACTCGTTCCAATCCAATCCATATGATGTGATGATATCAAACTCTTTAGCTACGTTACGTCGCTTGAACTTTTTTACGGTACTAAGCTTTGTCCTCGTCAGTTGATTTCACGCATGGCTTCTCCGGTCGATGGCACTCATCCGGAGTTGACGAGGAAAACGGCCGGTGTGGAGACAATGGCGACGTCAAATTGAGAAACTGGCTTTTCGAATAAAGTTTTCAAACGAATGGCTATGATACAAAGATTCTTATAATATGACTATTCAACTAAAGACGTATTACGGTACTACATAAACTGTAATGAGATTTGACCAGTTTTAATTTTAAGTAAGTTTTTTGCAGCATCTTCGACAGTTACCTACGGTAACAAATTCTTTCCGTATCTTTGGCCGGTTATCGGAAAGCTAGCTGCATATAAGCTTTACTGTTGATTGTGCGATAGTCTCAATAAAATCTCCAAACGTTTAGCTTGGAGTTATTGTCGTTCTATCGGCACAATTTCGGATTACATTTTCCACTGCCTTATCAGATAACCCAGAACCACTGCTCATCATCTGATATATATCTATAAGCTGGTATACTTCCATAAACTCCATAAGCAATATCGCATTAAATCTTCGTAGCGTCCTAAAATCGATAGTACACAGAAAGTTTTAGCGTCTGCTTGTCTGCTACGAAGAAACTCTCCAGCTCTTGCACGCCTCCTACGGAAATTTTTTTTTTTTGACATTGGGTACTTTTGCGCTATAGACACAAAATTTTTTCCCAACTAAAGAAAAAAGTTCTACTTCAAAAATAGTAACTCTGTTCAGTTAAATAAGATAGTTCTCTGTTGCTTTTTTAAATCTAATAGTTATCTACTGTTACGCATTAGAGATTTAAATAATCAATCTAGACGTATAAAGTGTTAGTAAGTTTTAGTTTAATTATCGAATATTACCTGGATCGTCCCTAGCATAAATGATTTATTTCCGAATCGTATTTGACAATAAGCACGCATAATAACTGGCTGGCTGGTAGCCACCTACGCAGGAGTTCTGGGTGAGTAGCTGGTAGCTCTTTCGATAGGCGTCGAGAGCGCAAAGCGAACCAAAGATGATTGGGAAATTGGGAAAAGAGGAACGAAGAGAGAGAGAGAGAGTGAAAGGAAGTAGCACACAGCAGAAAGGAGGGGACGAGTGGGTAGATATTTTTGCCGTCGCCTGACGAAGAATGCCTCGATGTTCTCGACCCACTTCCATTAAGGCCTATGGGTCAGAAGTGCAGCAGCTAAATTAAAATTCCTTAAAAGAAACTGAAAAAGATACTTTTGATAGCACTATGATGATCTGGAGTAGTAGGCTATAATTATTATATGGCGACGGTTCAGACGTCCAGTATATGCACTCGGCGTACAGCAGAACGTACATTTCTTGCTTTCCAGAATCGTCGATAAAACTCGTCCTATCCTACATCAACACATTGTAACTTCTTTTTTGCGGAAACCAAAGGAAAAGGAAAGAATTTTGTAGGAATAGTTATAAAAATAGATGCAAAAAAATTTCATATACACTTTTATTGGCTGAATATTTGGACTTGGAACTACTTTCTGATGAACAAAAACCCGGACGACAGATTGTCGCAATTCATGTTCTAGGATAACTTACATAAGCAACAGAAGTTTATTCATACATGTAATTTACTTTGAGTTTCCAAAACCCCAACGGAACTTTATATAAGGAGGGGGAAAATGTTGTTTACAAAATATCAACTTCTTTTTCTGGTTCTATTCATGTATATTGGTTTACATCGCGTTATAAACGAGATGGGCATGACGGCTGGAATACAGAATAGAGTGCCTTATGCGTTGGGCCTCAGTGTAAGGGGGTTGGAAGTAGAAACGTCGACGTACCCTTTGACGATGCTTGGCAAGAACCCGAGAAGGATGCGCACGCATCTGCCTAAAACCGGAGATTGATCTTCTGCGCAGCTTCCTATGCGACACCCTCGTTCTCTATCGGAAATGCTGAGACGCGAGACTGCAATAAGCCAAAGTGCAGTTGATTTGGAACGGAGGCTAGCAACAAAATTTCACAGAAATTCGTTTCACTTTTTCGACACTAGTGTTGCGGGAAAACTACTCTTACCTGTAAGTCTTTTTCAATATACTTTTAGATGTAATGAACGCTGCAGTAGCTGCAGGCTACCTCTAGGTATCGAACCCATTTCTTTGTGAATGTTCAATTGCTGCTCTCTGTAATGGCTGATGGATGTGTGATGCATATTAATAGTTAAATATGTAGAAATTCACGAGTTGATCGCAACACAAAATTATTTTGAAAATATGATGAAGTTTTAGAGATTGTTACAATACCAACGCGTAAAATACAGTGACTGTTTGCGAATGACGAAAGAATTTAAAATATCAGCAACGAGCGACTGGTCTAAGTGAAAGATATCGACCGTCAGTCATTTGGAGACGCAGAGCTAAGTAAGCGTAATGCTTTCCTGCATGTGTTCAGCTGAGGCTCGAGACTGAAGAAAAGTTAAAAATAGCCGTTGCTTTAACTTTTCAAAAATACTTTCGACTTCCTACTATGTAAATACGAGTGTGTATTGTCTAATGACTATACTCTGAAGGAATGAGACCTCCATTTGCCTTTCACAGCTCTTTCATGTGTGTACAATTAATCTACAGTAAAGAAAAATCAAGGCGGTGGCTGTTTTATGTGATGGATAAATACATTTTCTTAAAATTGTTCTCAGCTGCATGACAACTCTTCTTCATAAAAATAGCAAATGACAAGATGTCGTGATTGATGTGTCATGTACAAGATACTGTACGTATACAGTATAGCCTATTAGTAGCCTAGAGACTACATAGCGCACGCCCAGCATACATACAGTTAACATAATAATTGTGTGCCTCAGCTCTTTATTAATCCTCAAATATACATATTCTTAGATTGAAGAAAACCTCAAGTTTCAAACGTGAACAACACCCACAATTTTATTGGTGTAAACGTCAGCCAATATTCATGCACGAACCATGGATATGATGGAGGATCTGATGTCAGAAAATGGCTTGGATGGAAGTGGCATGATATCGAATTATCCAAACATGTCACATTCACTGGACAATCGATATGGATTGTGTAATCTTTCGCGCTATGCTAGTTTGCCGTTTTGCACTAACAGAAGCTCTGGAGTAGAAGAATTCAGGCCGGACTACTCCCACGGTTTCGCTATGCAACGCATCATCTCTATAGTGGTATGAGAATTCAATTTCTGTTTACAATCCTATTTTTCTAGTTAACTATATTGCAATTTTGTCAGACACTCACTAAAACTTTTTTTCTTTTTCTTTCGATTCAGGTTCCCATCATATTCGGGATTATTGTTGTGGTTGGATTCATCGGCAATGCATTGGTTGTAGTGGTGGTTGCCGCAAATCAGCAAATGCGCAACACAACTAACCTGCTCATTATAAATTTGGCATTAGCCGATCTTTTGTTTATTGTCTTTTGTGTCCCGTTTACTGCCTCGGATTACGCTTTACCCTTTTGGCCGTTTGGAGATGCCTGGTGCAAAATTGTTCAGTACTTGGTTATCGTAACTGCATACGCCAGTGTGTACACTCTAGTCTTAATGTCGCTTGACCGCTATTTAGCTGTCGTTCATCCCATAACTTCAATGTCCATTCGAACGGAGGCGAACACTTATTGGGCCATCGCCGTTACCTGGGTATTTCTACATCTTTCTTCAATAAAAACCCTCACTAACCGTTTTATCAATCTATCTAATCTTTTGTGTTTACTTATTAGGTTGTTATATTCGTGGCCTGTGTGCCATTGCTAATGGCTCACGGAGAAGTGATGTATCTCTTTGCCGACGAGGAGTATTCTGTGTGCGTATTTCTCCAAAAGGTAATTCTTCTTAAACGATCGAAAGTTAACCCGCAATTTCACATCAAGACACATGTGGCTTGTGCCGTTAAATACTGTGCCACTCGGCATAAAAATACAGCTTCCACTATTTCCGGCTTGTGTCTGATGCGGATTAATGTGGGGAAATGCTCTCTCTTTGACTAACACTATTTTCTTTTAAAGGATGGATGGAGCTACCATGTCTTTCAGATCACTTTTTTTGCCACCTCGTATGTCATCCCACTGCTGTTGATTTGCGGTTTGTATATATGCATGCTTATGCGCTTATGGAGA
The DNA here is from genome assembly GCA_022539655.2 of Ceriodaphnia dubia. Classification (NCBI taxonomy): domain Eukaryota; kingdom Metazoa; phylum Arthropoda; class Branchiopoda; order Diplostraca; family Daphniidae; genus Ceriodaphnia; species Ceriodaphnia dubia. Next base: position 677,438 of record JAKUCG020000200.1, on the reverse strand, counting down.
GGGGTGGCACCAGGTGGGCGTGTCTCGGCGGAAAGCCGGCGCGGTAAAAAGAGAGTTACCCGCATGGTTTGCATAGTAGTGGTCATTTTCGCCGTGTGTTGGTGTCCCATTCAACTTGTTTTAGTTCTGAAAAGTCTAGCCTTGTTTGAAATCACGCCCTTTACAGTCATGATACAAATAATCTCCCATGTATTAGCATATATGAATTCTTGTGTAAATCCCTTTCTGTATGCCCTTATATCTGACAACTTTCGGAAAGCTTTCCGGAAAGTCGTTTACTGTCGGTCTTTGGGATTCGCTCTTCCAAGTTGTGAGCAGCGTCACCAACCCAACAATGGGGAAAAGTCTGACATTCGACAGCCCCTCTTCACGGGTAACACAGGCAACACTGGAAATACTGGTTTCACGGGGAACACCGTGATGAAGTCGACCGTAGTGCACGCTTCCAACAATGCTGATGCCGAAGCCATTGACGTTCTTTAAAAACACTCCACTACCTGTCACCACGATCCGTAAACTTCAAAGTGTTACACCGTCGTTTCATCAACCCCGAAATCTACTGCATTGACAATTTTATATACATCCGTATTGACCCATTGCTGGAAGGAAGTGAGCTATTTTTGCTTCAGCTTTCTTCATTTCTAATATGTATGTAAGTAAAGTAAAACAATGATTAATCCTGAAAATAATGCATGAAAGAAGGGGTCATTGTGCCGACAAGCCTTGTCTAAGGAGCACAACAATGAATGTTTTCCATTACTAAAGTTCGAAATTGAATCTAAATGTTTTTTTTTTTGTTTGTTTTTTTTTTGGTTTCTTTTTTTCAGGAAAATAGACACAGTAGCTCACGTGAACTCGTAACATCCACTGACCAGTCCATAAGTTTTCGCTAGCGCTCTTCATGACTCGAATGTATATTTATCCAGGGGCGCAACCATTCAGGGTGTCTCGCCCTCTTTCCACGACCCAAAATCTGCCTACAAATTAAGAAAAAAGTATATTTAAACATATTTCAAGTATTTAGAAAATCGTTAATTAGTTAAGAAATTGAAGAAAAGCGTCCACCACAGTAATCATTCGTTTTAGAAAATCAATGCAGACAATTCATCCTAAAATGGCGGTATATTAGCGCCAGTTATTTGTCGTATCCTTACCCTTATATAAATAACCCAACTTTGGTGCGCCTGTGAAATATCTTACCTTTATACTAAGTTAAATCTGAAATTGTGTTTTAAATTAATGTTGTTCCGTATTTGTTATTTTAAAATCAGAATTTGATGACCGCAATATCATTCCTTAAATATTTGTCCAAATATTATGACCAATGATTTTAATTATTCATGTTAAATGCCAACAGTTAATTCGATTCAATTGACGTATGGTGAATGTAATTGATGGACTATTGATGGGATAGGTCTCTTGCTGAATATAATACCAGCACAAAAGTTGTCTGTTAGTTAATCAGATCGAGTTTATCGGCTTAGTGTGCAACAAAAAACTACTTTACAGAACTAAAGTTGTTATTTCCAGAAACAGCCGGATTACGATAAATAGCTAGCACATTAATTACTTTAGTAAAGGAAAAAGTAGCGAACTAAACATCAATCAAAATTGGCCAAAGAGTTTATATTTAAAAACAAAACGAGTGATGCAATTAAACGAAATGAATAAAAAACCGCACTATCGTTAAATAACACAATATAATGCTTGCGTAGATCACCCACACGGGGCCCACAGACTATAATATGGACGGTCCCACAGCGCATAATTCATAAACTAAGCTCGATGCACACGGCAGAATAATTTTGAAGGTATACTACATACATAAACCAATCAAATGTCGCATGTCGGGGATACAAAGGGAAAAATATTCTACAGAGTGATTCGGGTTTTAAGAGCCCTTTCGCCGCAGCTCGATACTAGCAAAAAAATTAGAAACCAGCGAAGCCTTCTCTCCATACATGTAAATATTGAACATTATACTTGCCATTCAGCAAACCACACTGCGGCCACAAATGTCTTAGGGAATTCATGGTACTAGCGGTCCTATCTGTCCCAGCAGATGCAGATCTGGGATTTCAGCCGCGCTTCGTGCTGTCACTTTTTCACCCCAACTACACTACGCGCAAAGCGAATTCGGATCCCAAGCCCATCTAAATGGAATATTGGAATACCATCAGTCCATCAGCGTTACCGGCATCTATGTTTAGTTTGGATTGTGTAGGTTGAAGATTGTATAATAGTGCACTTAAGGTGCAATTATTCCGGCATGGATCATTATCATCATCAAGTGATATCGTCAATGCCTAAGGCAGTACGTAGGTTTTGTTTAATTGAAATTAAGTAATAAGTTCTCGTAAAACTTAGTACAATTTAAATTTCTGGTAGTTATATGCACCTATAAATGCTAAATTGTTATTTCGTTTATTGAACTTTGATTGACACATCAAACTATTATTTTATTAGCTACTGTTTTTTTTAGGAGTTACATGCCCATTTAAATGGTTCTCTGAATCCAAGTACCCTTGAAAAGTTAATTAATCTTAAAAAGAGCCACAATTGTGAAGATGTTCACAATCTTCAGTCTATGTTTACAACCTTAAGTGAAGATCACAACAAAACACTGGATGAGTAAGTGTTTCATCTTCAACAGAGTCTGTAAACAATTAATGTATAAGACTATAAGAATAGTCTAAAACATGCCAGTTCAGTTAATTAGTATTTTATTTTGAATTCCATTTACAGCTGTTTCCAGGTATTTAAAATTATCCACCAATTGACTGATACTGTTGAAGCCATTTATCTTGCAACTGTTGATGTCATAAAAGAATTTGCTCAAGAAAATGTTTTTTATCTGGAATTGAGAACCACTCCAAGGTTTATTGGGGAATCTCTTGAAACCTATGTTGATGCTGTGCTGCAAGGAATAGAGTAAGTGATTTATTCTTTATTCAATCATGAGAGAGTATAGGCTATTGTATGTCTCAAAGCAAAACATTATTATATGAAACATGTCTTACTTATTTTGAAAATTTACTTAGTGATTGCCGGAAAGAAGGAATTCCGGTTCTAGTAAAACTATTATTGTCTATCGATCGAAGTAAAGGAATTGATGTTGCGAGACGTACAGTAGATTTGACAATTAAACTCGGGAATTCACGGAGTGACGTCGTTGTTGGCTTAGATGTATCGGGAAATATGACTCAGTCGAATATCGTCGACTATTTTCCACTACTGGAGGAAATTCGAAATGCTGGTCTAAAACTTACAAGTATTCAGAAAAATCATTTAAAAGTTTCAGTTTCTATATATTAATTTTTTATCCTTCACACTTTCACAAAGTTCACACTGCCGAAATTCGAAATGATGCAGAAACCGAAGCCATATTACGTTTGAGGCCTAATCGGATAGGCCATGGGACTTTCATTTCTCCATCTCTAGTTGGAAGTACTAATTTACTAGAGCTTTTAAAAGACAGCAAAATGCCTGTTGGTGAGTTGTAAAAATATCAGTAGACAGTAGGTATAGAAGCAATCAATTCTGCTTTCTCCAATAAAATGTACTTAAATTTTCACGAAATTTAGAACTCTGCTTGACTTCCAATAAAGTTTGTAAAACTGTGCCTTGCTACAAAGATCACCATTTGAAAGTTTTCATGGATCACAACATACCGTTCTCCATTTGTGTGAGTTTTTCAATCGGTAACAGAATTATTAATTAGGAGGCGTACCATGTTAGTTAATCAGAATGTTAAATTAACCGCCATTTAAAAAAATTTTCCCCCTTTTTTCCCTTTTTTTTCTTTTTCTAGACCGATGACAAAGGAGTGTTTGAAACCACCTTGAGCCAAGAATATCTCATCGCGGCTCGCACTTTCAACTTGACGCTAAAAGAGATTTGGGATTTCTCCTGCAAATCGCTTGATTACGCGTTTGTTACAACCAGTGAAAAAGAGCATTTGAACGAAATATGGAAAGAATGGGAGAAGAAAATGCAGTTTTGAAATTTGCAATACCACTGAGGTACCAAGAAAAGAAAAAAAATACATCAGTGTTACAAAATATTATTTGTATTACTGTCACATAATAACACAAAAGTGTAAGTTTGGAGGAACATGGTGAAATTAAAGAAGTAAATAATCAACTTTTACTGGAACATTGGGGCTATCTAGCTCAGCTAATCTGACACCATCGAGAATCGACAAAATTCAAAACCGAGGAAACTATCTAAGGGAAAACACTGGAGGGCATTAGCAAAACCCTGAGCAGGGCCATCAAGAGCAAGACATTGTTTTCCTAATTATCTCCCGAAACCATACGGCACGCCACGATATGCATACTTATCATTTACTTAAGATAAAGACCGTAAGCTAGTTTCAAAGAAAGCGAAAGGATGGCTGTACAGCAGTTGCAAACGAGTATTTACAGTACTTTGAAATGTATCAAAAGGGAAGCAAGAGTTCGTCAAAGGCTGAAATTTCACATGAGACCAATAGCACTGCGGAGTGGGATCGTCAAGAATCCAGTTTGTGATGTTTCGTCATCAGTCTCACCAGTGGACATTTTGTATTGAATTGGTAATCACTTGGCGACTATGATCTTGTGAATGTGACGCATGTGTTTCTGTAAATGGGCCTTCTGACGGAAGGACCAGGAACACAGGTCGCACTTGAAAGGTTTCGTTCCAGAATGAATCATAGAATGGACAGCTAAATTGCTAGATGAGGTGAACATTTTACGACACACTTGACAGCTGTAACCCTCCTTACCACTGCGCTTCGAATTGATGTTATTTGAACTACCGCAGTTACCATTTTTGCTAGTGCTCAAATTAGTAGGCATCATATCTTCATCTTCGTCCTCCTCGTCGTCTTCGTCTTCATCACAACGTAGTCCGACGGAATTGCGGCTGAAATTGGGCTCATTGTTGCTATTCATATTCAATCCGCCATGCGAACCGAAAAATCCTTGAAGGCACTGGAGTTCAGCGACAGCAGCCGCCGCACTGTGTTTACCAGCCAAATTCCATGCTTTGTTTTCAAGTGCGGCCGAACCATGCACGGAAGAATGTGTTGGGGCTCCAGGGCGGTCAGAATTCGCTGTCAAGGTATTCGACACACCCAAATGGGATGGTAAAACGATGGTGTAACTTTGCTGAACGAGACTCTCTTGAAGAACGGCTTCCAGGTATGTACGTCTAGGGTCCGCACTTATTCCTGTTCCGGACCCAATGGCGGGTAGCAAAAGCATCTTATCCGCTAAGTTCATCCGCATGTCGGATACTCCGGATGAACCGCTGCTTGCTGGCTGCAAGTAGACACCTTCTCTACCTAAAGTGTTTTATCACAAAATTTTGAAGTTAGTTTACATTGTAAATATTAATTACATTGTACATTATTCTGTTTTGAAATTGCAAGTCTTGTCGAATAAAGCGAATAAAGCGACAGCAATTTTTTTTTTTGAAAGAATTCAAGTCTTATTGTCGAGACCGCTAGATGGCATCATACCGCGATATTCAAATCAAACAAATTGAAAATTCGTTATATGGCCAGCGAATGCAAAGTAAACGGTATGACAAAAATGAGAATACTGTCAGAAAAACAAAAATCTACAACAGGTACTATTCTAAATTTCTAATTTTTTTCTAATACTCATTTTAATAATTACGTTTCTATATTAACCTGGTAGTTGAAAAAAAAAGACAGAAATATAATCACCTTTGTGTGGTTCAACGGATTCACTGCTTTCGAAACTATTGTCGTGTTCTGGAGATGGAGAAATTTTCTCTTCGTCGACACTACTGGATCTAGTATGATTTGAATCCGGTTTGAGGCTCAGATCAATTTCTCGATCTCGGTCATCTACAATATCCATAGTCATTTCCACGTCCGAGTTGGCTGCACTATCTGATGGCGATTTTCCCGAATTGTTTTGTCGGTTGTATGGATGTGTATCAGGGATTCTTGAGTTGAGATTGCGATTATGGTTGATGGCCAGTTCTAGAGAAAACGGATGACATCCTCGAAGGGCTGGGTGTTGGTAATAACTCATGGTCGACGCGCGAGAATCAGAAAGTCTGGTAACAAGTGGACTACGAGCCGTAATGGAGTGATTTGAGAAGGCGCTGAAATCAGGTGGACTGGAGTTGCAAGGCTTTGGTCGGGTACAATTTATGTTTTCGTTAACCTTCGCCTAAAAACGGAAAAAAAAGTGTTCGGACTCAATACACGAGCCATTTGGGAAATGAAAATGGTCTTTCTACCTCTGGTTTGGCTGCGAGATTCATGGGACTATCGTTGGATTCATCAGCAGAGTCTTCCTTGCCACTCTCTCGATGATTGTTTTCGTCAACGACAAGGCTGTTCTCGGTTTCGACCCGATCGGACACATCTTTTCGAGATTCTTCTTGATGTTCATCTTCCGATACATGATCCGATTCATTCCGATCGCTCGAATCTAATTCGGGTGAGTCGGACCGAGGCGGTGACGGAGGAGTTGGTCCATTTCCTCCTCGAACTCCAGCTACGCAAAGCTGAGCAGCCAAGTCCAACAAAGCAGCAGTCCTTCTGGGAGGAAGCACGACCTCCCCTTGATAGATGAATTGCAGCAAGAGCCTCATATCTTCGGCTTTCACCTCTGGTAGCATCAGTGCTGTGTCGGGACCTTCAGCCTCGGAAAGCAAGTTAGCCAGTAATGGGCTCATACTCGCCAAAACAAGTCTGCGACGGCAGTAATGAACTCGTTAATTTATTTTGTCAAAAAAATTACCATGGCTAGCCAAGGCTAGTAGTTAATTGGATATTACCGATGAGCATGCAAAACACGATCCTCGCAGAAGATAATGACATCAGTGAAACGGTCACGCGCCCAACAGGCAGCTGCCATTTTCGTTAAGGCTTCATCGTGGCGAACCCATCCGAGAGCCACATGATGGCGATTTGTTCCGCAGATCGTTGCAGGCCCCATTGTGACGAGAAATTCTCGAAAAACTCTATGAGGATAACCACCGGAAAGACTGCGTTAAGAAACACTTTTGCCACTCAAAAAAGTAAACGAAAGAAAAAGCAACATGGGAGAAATGTTTATGACGTATAGTTTGATTCGAGAGTGGTAGTAGCTCTCATATGAGCATGAGCCACCCTGCTCACACTTCACTGGCACTTTCTAGAGTGATGGCGAGTGAAAGTGGTTCTCAAGGATACACTTTCGAGGGTCATCGAATGGCGTCAATACCAACTTTGTATCCAATCTAATATATATATACCTTATAATTTTACAACTAGTCGATATCAAAACATGTGCTGCTGATCTCAATCTTCCAACAGAGAGAGACCTATTTCTATGAATAGCCTAATTATCAGCGTCTAGCTAAACCCGAATAGTCAGCGTAGCTCAAGTAATTTACCTTAACGTGAAGCAGTAACGATGGCAGAGATGTTTGTCGTTAAAGAAATAGTATCCGAAATGAAATGAGTTAATCCAAGAATTGATTGAATCGAGTAGCGCAGCACGGACACAAACACACAGCACACACACATACACGCACAGTATCGAATAGTGTGTCCGACAACAAACCTGCCTCTCAATGCGTCCACGAACTAGCGTTCAAAAAACCTTAGAAAGTGAAAGTCGGTCGAGGAGGTCGTGTGAGGGAGGGACGGAGTGTTCAAAAGAAGGGAGGAATCGCAGGGAAAAGAAGACTGAAGGGAAGGGAAGCGTACAAAGGGGCTGGACCGAAGCGAAGGAAGAAGGTAAAGGAGGCGAAAGTGTTGGTGGTGTGCATACATACGGGAGCCGCCGACATTTTTTTCTGTTGACTACGTTCTCTCTCTCTCTTTCTCTCTCTCTCTCTCTCTCTCTGACTCGCTTTATAAGAGTTTCTTCTTCTAAAACACGCGGCGGCGGCGACGGCGACGACGACGACGACGAAGGCGAGGAGAAATAACAATTTAGATAGATACGAAAACTAAACTCGTGACGCGCACTGCACTTCTGCTGCTGCTGCTTTTGCTCTGTCTAAAAATAAACATCCCTTGGTAGCCATCGGTTCCGCCGACAGGTTTCGAAGGAAAGCACATGAAAGAAACGTGCGGAAAGATGTGTAGGCTATCCTACTTGGGTTAGAAGGCACTTTTTAAAAGTGAAAGTACTAGTAAACGCCTGACCTTCTCCGGCCTTTCAAAAAAGTATGGAAGACAACGAGCGGCAGCACTTTCGTTTCGATGACGAGGAGAGTAATTAGCCATTTTTGAACATCTTCAATAATTTGAGTCGCCTCATTACTTTAATAGGTGAATTTCAGTTGATGAATAGAGTTCAAGGTGTTTGGCGAAAATTTCAACGCGATCGAATTGCTAATCGTCGCGAATATACGTTCGTCCACTATACAAGTCAAATAAACGTCAAGTGTCATAAAAGTAAACTGGAACAAGCGATTTTCTAGGAGAAGAGAAAGCGGAGCGGGCGTTTGAATTTTTAATTGGGTCGAGGTTTGTTCGTTTGTTCACGTCGCTTTCACTGGGTTGTCTAACTGCTGTTTACCAATTTCATAGTGAAAGTAGAGTCGAAAGTGAAAATCCCTGGATATCCTACAGTTAGTAGAGAGAGAGAGACTTCAGTGTCGACTTTTTGTGGAACCTTCAGAACGCCGGCAAGAAAGGAGAAAGACAGCAGCAAGAAGGACAAAAAGAGAAAGATAAAAAGGAAAGAAAATCTTCACAGAGAGGGGGGGGGATACAAAAGGTTCTCTCTCTCTCTTTTCTTTTTTTAACGAAAAACCTTGCCATCTTGTTGCTGCTCTACTACATGCGGACGTGTACAAAGGACCAAAGCGATGCAAATAAAAACAGCTTGGCGTTCGTGATGTTGCTGGCCTTGAACACTACCTGCAACTGCGCGACAATGGATGCCCAACCCAGTCAAGAAGAAACGAGTTGCTGCTGCTGCCTTTGCTTTTTTGATTCCTTCGCGTTAAAATGAAAGTGAACCCAGCTGTAGTCATTTCCCCACACGTTCCCACACAGTGAAAAATGCTGATAAAACCCCAATCTCGTTCTCGGGAAAACATCATCATAGAGCCAGACGCCTATTAAAAAGCTGTGGCGGTTGTGTTTTTTTTTTTCGCGGCGAGAGAGAACGATAGGATGCGTACGGCGAGGTCAGCTACGTATACAGAAAAAGGAAAAGAGTACGATCATGAGGAACGGAGAAAAGCAAAGAGAGGCAACATACAAAAAAAAGCGAAGGCGAAAGGCTTGGCTGACCTTGAATCCCTCGAGTTCTGTTCGCCTTTCTCTTCCATCTCGCTGTGAAAAAGTGCCGCAGGACAAAGCTGAAACGAAAACCACCACAACTGCTTGGACGGTTTCCATGCCCGGTTCTTCCAGCAATGTTTTAGAATTCGCGTAGACTCTCAATTATTATGTTTAGCATTCCCTTTTTCTCAAATATCGCATTTGGTGAGGGTTAAAGGGGTAACCGGCACCAACTAAAAGAGAATCTTCGTGCCGTTGGGACACAAAAAGTTAAAGCAAGCCTCTGCTACTGCCTACTTTCTAAACCATACGTCAGTCTCCCTCGACAAGATATCACAATCCTTTTTTCGAAAGTTGCTGTGCTGCAGCACTGCAAAGGCTCAGAGAGGGAAGAAAGTTGATTCGTGCTCTACAAGACCACTTTCTCCCACCAACCAGCTAAACTGAATGACTACACTTCTTTTCACCTTTATTGCCACTACTACAAAACGGCACAAATTTCTAATGCTGCTGCCTTTTTGTTGCACCAACGCTTCTGTCGTCAAACTTTAGACATTAGACGATTGTGGACGATTGGCGTAATCTATGATTTATATCATCTAGTAGTTTGGTAGAAAGAACAAAGGCGCAGCTGAGAAGCGTTATTATTGACTTTCTGTGGCTCGTACAATAAGTGGCGTCAAGGACATCTGAAAGGGTCTTTTCCTTTTTTCCTCAACATTCAAATTCAAGGCCACGCGAAATGTCGGAGATGTAAATGGCCCTGGTCGGCAGCGACTGTTCCCCCTCTTTCTCTCTCTTTTTCCCTTCTCTTTCTCTCCGTCCCTCTCTCTTTCTCTCTTCTTCTCTTCTTCTCTCTTTCTCTGTCTCTTTATACTAACTTAAAGTATGACTAGACGACCCAAGTTTTCAATTTGATGATTCGCAACTGCCTCGATTGTACAAGTTTTCCCATCGGCAACAGGAGAGAGAGAGAGAGAGAGGGAACCGTTTAAGATTCTATCTGCGCACTAGATATACTAGTTTCTAGGGTTGTATTTTAATGTAATCAATGCAAAAGAAAAGAAAAACACTTTCTCTGACCAAGTCGAAAGAAAACCCATAGAGAAGAGAATGTGGTCCTTTTACCCAACGTTCCGTTAAAGGTTTAGATAGACCTATAGCCCGTCAGGCATGTGGAGAGAGAGAAATGTAAGCGTCGAAGAAAGAGAAAGCTTGTAAAAGAAATTGTAGAGAGAAAGGAGATTATTTCTATGGTGGCGTATGCCAAAGGAACTTGCGAAGGGGAAAGGGATGATGACGAATACAGCGAAAGAAGAAAACAACAAGAAAAGAACCGGGTCAAATTCGTGCGGCGTAACGATTTCGCTTACGACGAGAGAAAACCGGCTGGCTGTTTCGGCAGTGACGATGAAGGCGCCACTTTCACTTTGTGTTGATCATTGAGAGCATACCATCACAGTCCCTTTTTGTGTTGCCCGTCTCCTTTGCTACTACATAGTGAAAGCTATCGAATTGATGGTTTCGAGATCGGCTCTACATCAAAAAATGTGTCCAAGTCCTCTATTTTGCATCCATAAGATAAATACTTGAGACGAAAGTTGACACATAATCATAATGTCCTATTGGCTCTAATGCCCACGTTTCCGTCGTCCCCTTCTCTAGTCAAATCGAAAGTTTTTTTTTCTCTTTCCCTAAAATCCTTTACTCGAAATTCGAATTTAAAATGCCGACAAGTGGTCTCTAGGGGAACAGAAGCACTATATATATATCACAATTTCAGTGAACAAAAATTGGCCGAGCCTTATAATTTTATGATTCACGCTACAACTTGAGCAGTAAAAATAGTTTAAATATTTCTAAAACAGAAACCCCTTAGAAGATAAAAGCTAGGAATGAAGACGTACGTGTTGAGACATAAAATATAACATTAACTAAACGCGTGAATGTTTAGCGCAAAATGACTAAAAACTAAATAAACTTGAACGCAACTCACCTGTAATCTATCTAGATCAAAAGAGATGAAAAATTCCGGTGCTCGTAGTTTTCTCAGCGGAATCCGTTTTATCCGCGGAAAGTTAATCCTTTGCGTAACCTTGCGTAAGGTAGTTAGCGCCAACACATCCAGAAGACACAGCTAACACTGCGCTTCAAGAGAAGCTGCACATTTGGTGTCCCTCAAAAACCACGTTTCAAGGCAGATGTACAGGGCACCAAAAAGGCAAAAAACGAAGTTTGAACAAAATAAAGCTCTTCGTTGTGTACGAACAAAGTCTGCTGGTTGGAACGCTTGATGAAAAAATATATATTTCTTCCACGAGAGACGATTCCTCCGTCTTACCGGCGAAGAGCTTTCACGACTACTCGCTTGCCTGTTTTCCTTTCCACCTTCACGATCACTCCTCCTCCCTCCTTGTCGCAATTTGAGAAAGCCAGAAAGAGTGAAAAGGTGGACGCTACGGGCGGAGCTTAGGTGGCCAATCAAGATCACCAGGAAATCGGGGATATTCTTTTGGCGACTCAGTTTTACTAAATCATTCAGAGGACATTACAGCATTCTCTTGAAATTTCATCAACACCTAAATTTTTAACCGCGACCATCACAGTCGATTGCGCAACAAGTCCTTGTGTCGACGAGGCATCATGCCAGACTTATGCTCGATGCTCGAACTTATTTTAAAACGGGGCAGGCCAGACAAAGGATATGATATTTAGAAAAAAGATAACTGCACTTAGAATTCTTAAAATTTCGTCTTTAGGTGGATTTTGAAATTAAATAGTAATATTCCAATACCGCTTGGTCTACCGAAAGACGTGCTTACAGAAGCTACGACTGTTGAACCGGAAAAACACTGGCTTCAATTGGAGGAAACTAAAGAATACCAAAACAAGAGTGAAATCAGAGAAACGACTAGCTCCGAGTTTCAAGAAAGGTAGCCCTTGATTTCAAGCAAAACTTTCCCTTTCCCAGTTTCCTTTCTATTGGGTGAGAGCCATCAAAATGCAGCTGTTCGTGAAATTTTACTTTACCAGCCACTAGCACGGAAGATACGGGTGAAATGCAAGAAATGAAAGAAGGAGAAGGAAACGAAAGATGAAAGACAGAAGAAAAGAGAAAACGAAGGAAAGACAAAAGAAAAACGCTAGAATAAAAAGGGTGATGAAAATAACAACGAAAGAGACAAAATAATAATGGAGAAATTCTTTTAAAAGTGTAAAATGAAGGGCCGAATTGCAATTAATTTGGGGGAATTTTGCTTTTAACGAATATCTTTTCTTCTTATGCTATTGACTGCATACTTTCTAGTTCAGCCGCCTTAGCACCCAGTTACTACAGTTGACCGTGGCCCGTTTTACTTATTACACTGCAGCTTGTTTCGCTCATTTTTTCTGACATAATATAATCTAAAATGGTAAAGGCAAGGAAAGAAAATCTGTTATATTTCTAAAGCAACATTTAAATTTATTGGAAAGAGTGTAAAAAGTAATCAACATTAAAGCTATCGTAACTACAAATTGAGAATGAGAGAGAGAGCAATCTGGTTCTTCCCATATTTCTAACAAAAAAGCACGGTAGAAAAGAAGAAAGGAAAAGTGAAAGCCAGCCTACGAAATCTATGCGAGGCGTTTGGTATAGAAGGGGAAACGAGTCATAAATTGGGACTACTTTCTATTTTTGTGTATTCGAATGGCAAAGAACTGTTTTTGTAGTTGCTACTGTTCAACTTCTTGTACAACTCAACATTTGGAATACCTGGCATTTATTTAATTATAGAACTATGAGTTAATCAACAATGTATTTTATCACTTAAGTCGCTTTATGGGAGATACTATCGAAGGCCTTCAAATACTACTGCAAACTGCATTGCCCTTCAAGATAAAATTGTAAGTAGTTTTATTCTTTCCAAATGATTCTCGTAAACTAAAACTGATTTACCTGCGTCTTCGCACTGAAGCTCTTCAATATCGGATTGTTGACGATCTAGTATCCGTTGAATATGTTCCGCTCTATCCATCCATAAAGTCACCTAATATGCATATTTAAATTATGCATGTCACATGAAATCGAGAGCAAAATGGAAGGGAAATCGGTAGCCGTACGGTTGATTTGCCACAATAATATTCGATATCGATAGTAAAACCTAACTCTCTCCAGAAGATATATAGAGACTAAAAAGGCACTAACCTGTTGATGAATCAAATCCTTCCTTCGTCCTTTCAATTCATTACGTAGTAAGGGAATCAATTTTTCTAGTGCTGCTTTATAGCGCTCCAACGCAAAGGCTAACTGCCCTTCTGCGTCATATTGAACCCCTTCAATTCCAATTTCCAGTGACGATAATAAACTTGGTGTAGTAGAGGCTAGAGAATCTAATTATCAATTAAAGGAATAAAAACACGATAAGTTTCATAATCGACGTAGTAATTAAAAACTACTGAAAAGAAAACTTATACGTAATTCGTGAAACGGTAGAATCCGTGTCACAGCTTTGTTGGAGTGTGATATGGAAGATGAAAAATGTTTTTTCGCATCATCCACGGTTGGCAGTGCATTTACAAGTTCCTCTATCCGACGGAAACAGGCATCACATTTTTCTTGCAGTTGGGTTTTATCAACAGAGTTAGTTTCACCTGATGATTGGAAACATTTGTTTATAATCATCTTTCGCGTAACTATCAAGATCGTTAACCTCGAATCAAATGCCTCAGAAGAACATTTGCCTGGCGATAAAGGATTAAGGCTTCGCTCAATTGGTTCATCCCTTTCAATTTTTCTGCGCGCTCGTAAATTGAAATGGCCTCTAGTTGACTGGTTCGAGATAGATGAACAGATCCAAGACTGACAAAGGGATGATCAAAAAATTCCTTAAAAGTTACTCGTTTTCTTGGGTCCTTTTGCAATAGCCTTGTTAAGAGGTTTCTGCAATCAGCGGAAATTTCCATAGTGGTTGGAATCTAGACAATATATGTTCTAGACATTTGAATGATTATTACTGTTACAATTAATAACTCACAGCTATAGGGGTATCACTTTTAATTTTTAACACCAAATCTTTTAAACTTTTAGAAGAATATGGAGGCTTTCCAAAGAGACATTCATACAGTATAACGCCTGTTGACCAGAGGTCCACTGAGGCATCATAGGGTTTTTGCAACAAAATCTCAGGAGCCATGTATAAAGGTGATCCTCTTAAAGAAGTTTCTTTTTCTCTATTTTTAAGTGACTGAGCTAATCCAAAATCTAAAATTAAGAAAAAAAAAATTCATGATGACCCTGGCACACATTTAAACAAAGTTTTTTAAACACCAGTTAGTTTTAAAACAGGATGCAATCTATCAGTTAGGAGAAGATTTTGTGGTTTTAGGTCCATGTGAACAATATTGTGCTGCCTCAAGAATTCAATGGCAGATGCTAGTTGATATAAAAAGGATTTGCAAATGTTCTCTTGCAAATGTTTATAAGTTTTTATGAAACATGATAGATCTCCACCCTCACAGTACTCCATGATTATGTAGATGTAGCTGCAAGGAATAATAGTTTGGGAAAGAGATAGGAATGAAAAACTCTTAGCAACTAACCAGAAAATCAAATGTTCTTACTTTTCATCCCATTGAAAATCTAACATCTGAATGATATGAGGGTGCCTTAGGACTTTCAAAGCTTTGATTTCAGTTATTATGCTATTCACTGTGTTTGCAGATAATTCACCCTTCTTGATACATTTGATTGCCACAACTTCCTTGTGATTTCTCTAAAATATATGCAACCTGGTGTAGAGATAACTCACAAATTGCACCAATTTGTAGACTAATATGTGTTACACATCGGTAAGCTTTGTAGACTTCTGCAAAAGTTCCACTTCCTATTTTCGACAGGATTGTAAATTCTGGGATTGTAGGTTTTGACATTTTAAAATCCAAGCATGCTGCAAGAACCCTATTCTGCAATCGCCTGTATGTTTAAACAATATTGAATAAAACGTCTGAAGATCTTAAGTATTTCATACTATATTATATGAATCAGTTGAAAGACAGTCTTGAAGCACATCTTATTTAACTAAATAATCGCTATTGCTATATGACACATGATGTGTCAGCACAGGGTCGGCACGGTTTTCTGTTGCTGGGTTGCTGCTAATTATTTTTGTTTACTTTTATTGTTTACTGTTAACCCATCTGGCGGTAGAAAAATGAAAAGGATTGTAACGCCATCTACCCTTTGGGTTCTAAATAAAAAACTGCTTCCATCGCAGCTTTTCGTCGCAAGCTTGTGCAATTGGGGGGGGGGGGGGTCCGAAAAAAGTTAACTCTTCTTCTTCTAAAGAGGATAGCGAAGAGAAAAAATAGAGTAATCGCAGAGATGAAAGGGGATTGGTAAGCCTATTGGGACGGGGGGCTTTTCGCTGATATATTAAAAGCAGACTGTGCAATGGCGACCGCTATAATAAAGCCTCTCCTTGGTGCCTTCGAAATGTTTGGTAACAAGTCAAATTTTAATTACCCTTTTTCTTTTCGGCTTTAATAAGTAACATTAATTTGTATTGACTCCCTACAGAGAACAAAAAAAATTCGCGGGAAAAAAAATTTTACGAGAAGGCCATATTCTTGATGCAGCAAAAGTTCGCACGCTGATTCTTGCGCTTTTTGGCGTTAATACGCCGCATTTGAACTGTTTGACGCCGACGGCCTTCCTCTCTCTCTTCATTTTTTCTTTCTATACACCATATTTGGCCACCACATCGGCCTTCCTTCATCGATAAAATGTAACAAATACCGTGAATTGGTATTTACCGATTCAGATACTTAGAATCCGTAATGATGTCGATACGTTTTCCTCCTTTCCTTTCTTCCTTTCAATTATGAGATACATCGAATCTCGAGGGGTTGACCACTCAAAAAATCTTCGTACACCTTCCCCAAAAGAGGTTAAATTTAAGCAAATTACGCAAATTTTACGCAAATTTTAAGCAAATTACGCAAATTAAGCAAAGAAAAAAATGAAAAAAAGTACGCAAATTACGCAAAATTTAAGCAAATTAAGCAAATTTTACGCAAATTACGCAAAATACGCAAAGTTTACGCAAATTTTAAGCAAAAAACCGAATTTTTCGCAAGTTAAAGATTCTTGCTTCGTACACCCTAAACTTGAGTGGTCAACCCCTCGTCGAATCTGTTATAATCTCGACGCGTTTCACTCCTGGTCGGCAGCAACGACCCTTTTTCTTTAGTCATGTTATCATGTTGAAAATACGTCCTTTGTTACTTTGAAAAAACTGACTAATCGCGTATGAACCGCTTGACCGGGAAGCGGCTACACCTTGAATTATAAGGAACGCTTCTCTACGGTTCATAGGCCCTTAATGTGTCTATCAAATTTGAAATGGCCCTCCATTTCCCTCCATTTCCCATTTCCAGTTGTTACCCAGGCAGCATTTTACATATAAACCATGTATGTGATACATAGTTCTTGCTATCTACATTAAATCTATGTTGACAGAATGTTGCTGTAGTGTAGTTTTGCTTATTTGGATCTCCAAAATGTAGCAGAAATATTGCGGCTACATCGATCCGTCTACTCATCAGCAACGAAAAATTTTTGCATAGATATAACGTTGCAAACACTTGTGGAAACACATACAAAAAGATGTATGTAGCCGACGTTTCATCCACTTTACCACTTAACATTTTATGCTGGGTTTAAGGTGTAGTATATAGGTTGAAAATACCTAGAATTGATATTGACTGTTTCATGTATCTACTAGGTTGGCTTTACTATTCGTTATCAATGGGTTACCCAGCAGTTTTAAATACAGGCCTATGCTTAAAATTAGTTTACTCTACACTCGTTTAGGAACTGCGGACACATGTATATTGTATACATTGTAAATCGTACAGATGTATATTGCACATAGGTAGTAGCAACATATATGCCTGTCTATGTCCCAGGCTGCACAGGTACAGTATGTAGCAAAAAAATCGCTCCGGCCTGACATAGATGATAAAAGAGAGGCCGCTTTCAAAATTTCCTTTTTTAAATCCCCCTAGTTTGTAGTTCAAGAACTACTAATGGACAGTGTCCAAAGATTTTGTTTACTCTCACCCTCTCTCCTACCCCCGAATTTTTGATTTCCAGACATTTTTCCAGACATAGCCAGGGGTAATTTCTAGAAATATTCACAATTGGGCATTTTCTGTGTTTCTAGTATGAATCGGCAATGAGACATGGGAATTGGGAGATGAACAAAATTTTAAGATTTACTTTGGAGTTGTCTGGAATCGAACTTCAAACCTTTGCTTCGTAAGACCCAAGCGCTGCGCAAGTGCCATTGTGGACAGTGAAGACATCAATCGCTTAAGGGTAGTTTTTGAAAATGCAGAGCGAGATAATTTTTACTATACATAAATAAAATTAGTAAGAGGACAACACCACATAGGTAGCATTCACGACTAGGCAACTAGCACGCATCAGGTCAGAAATTTTTAAGTTAAATTCTCATCCAAGCCTATTTGCCATTTATCAAAATAAATTAAGGGATGACAAGCTTAAAAGAGAAGTTGTCATCCTTAAACGTTTTAGATAAATGATAAAATTATATCTAGAAGAGGCTTGAACTTCGGACCTCATGCATTCTAGTCACGAATGCTACCTATATGGCATAGACATCTTACAAACTGCTATATTAAGATATACTAAAATTTACCTAGCTACACGTTTTCAAAACACTTCGCTTCGGCGAGTAAAGATCTCGTCGTCCACATTGGCATTTACGCAGCACGCATGTCTAATGAAGCAAAGGTTTGGAGTTCGTTTCCAGGATCCTCCAAATAAATATTACAAATTTTGTTCATCTCCTACGTCACATTGTCGATTCATACTATAAAAACACAAAATTCCTTATTGTGAACATTTCTAATAAAAAAATAACCCCTGGCTATGTCTGTAGAAATGTCTGGAAATCATAACTCGAAGGTAGGAAAGAGGGTGAGAGTAAAAAAATCTTTGGACACTGTTCATTAGTAGTTCTTGAACTACAAACCAGGGGGATTTAAAAAAATGTAATTTTGAAAGTGGCCTCTCTTTATCTTTTTTGTCAGGCCGGAGCGATTTTTTTGCTACATACTGTACATCCCTTGGATATCCCTGGAATATTCCCAAATTAGAAGAGGATTTCCAGTTTTTCACCCTTAGGATATCCTTGGGATGCGCATATGTCCGCACCAGAGTTATCCTATGGATATCCAGCCCTGCCAGCAATTTATTGCAGTGTAAAAGTTTAACCTATCCCTGGGATCGAACCCGAGACTCTGAAGTTCTTGAAGTTTGCAGTCGGACGTTCTACTCACATGGCATTTCATACTTGTAAATGATGCCTATTTGAGGGTAAATAATCAAGTGCAAAGATACTATACTTACGAATAAAGTTGAAGTTGCCGGAATACGAAAATAGCAGTCGAATTCCATATATATGATTCATTAAATTAAAAAAAATAATTTTAAATAATCATACTGCTTTGACCAAGTTCTCATTTCCAATAATAGTACTTTACAAAAGATGGTATTCAGAGCACGTGGGGGGGATTTTGAGGAAAACCAGGGGGGCATTTCTACACACCAGAGAGGAGCCAACAGTTGCCATTTCTTTGGGCTTGACAAAGGCAGACTCTTTATTCTGATACTTGGTTTACAAAACAATAGAAGAAGACACTCATTTGTCCAACGGTTTATGAACAGAGAATACTTTGTTCAAGCCCAATGAAAATGGCTGTTAGCAACAATCTGGTAACGCCAAAATAATCTTTTTCTTTGCCGTGAAGCATTTCTAGAACGCTGAACTGAAGTGGAAACGATCACTGGCCTATTATTTCGCTTAAAGACGCTACAAGCAACTCATGAAAACACATAAGAAGCACACGAGTTAACGATGTCCTTGTTGGTATACGTCAGGAATATTCCAGGAATATCCGAAAATGTATATCCTTTCGAAGCTATGATTGGGATATACTTTGGATATCCTAGGTATATCCCGCCGGATACGGATAGTTAAAGGATAGGTGGATATCCATGGGATATCAACTAGATACTTAGACTAGAGAGTATATTGATTACAGTGCCTTGTAAACTAAAAGGCCACTTATTGTGGTCTTACATTGAAAGGATGGGTATTATATAGGTCCAATCTTTATTACTCTCTTATTTTTGAAGATCCTTAAAAACTTTCAGTTATTACCGTGCGTTGACTCGCGCGTTGAGTCCCTACTGACTGGGTTCTCTAACCATTAATGTAAATATATTTTACACTAATTTTAATGTTGATATACAATTAGGTGACATTATTTATTATTTATAAGCACTATAACTCGATAAGTGATAAAGGGGAAAAACCCGTCTAGCGTGTGGAACGTGACTTCTAGCGTTGATCGTAGTGTTTTAGGTGCGGTTCATCACCTGTACACTAGATGTCCGTAATCATGATCATATTGGCTAAGTGTCACCGTACCTTCCCCCCACTCGTGTACTACCTGTCCAGCCGCATAGAGTAAGTCCTAAATACATACTGCGAGTATTCCTGCACTTATTAGTCTAAGAGTGAATGCGTGGGCGTAGCCGAGGTCGAGGTACCTTGAGACACAACAGTGACGACGAAGATAATTTGGAAGACGCGGCAAGACCAGGTCGCCGGCAGAATCAACAGGTGTCAGCAGATCAAAACCAAGGACCACCGACTGTGAGTAGCCAAAATGTAACTGGGGCAAGGCCTAGAACTGCGAGTATATCATTGCCTATTGTAATTGCACAGAGTCAAACTGCGAGTATCCCAACTACGAGTAGTCCGACTTTGAGTAGCCCAACTTCGAGTGTGGTCAGTCAACAAAGTTTAGCATCTGTCATAATAAGCCCTCCCGTACAAAATATGGCACCTACCTGGTCAACCCCAATCGAACCTTTTTGCTCGGAGACGATGAAATGGGCGGTGTATAAAGTGAGAGTAGACCAGTACTTTATTGCTCAGGATATTACGACCGACGAGCTAAAGAGAGCCCAATTTTTGACCATGGTAGGGATGGAGGTATGCGAACTGCTTTACATTTTGTTTTCTCCAGTAACCCAGTCAGTAAAAAGTACGAGGACTATTGTACAGTTTTGAATGCACATTTTGATTTTAAAAAACTTGAAGTTTCGGAAAGATTTAATTTCTACAAAAGGAAGCAAGGTCCATCAGAGTCAATTAAAGAGTACAGTGCAGAACTAAGAAATTTAGCCAGACACTGCAATTTTGGAAGTTTTTTGGACTCGGCGTTGAGAGATGCGTTTGTAATGGGGATCAAAGACGAGAGAGTGCAAAGGAATCTATTAACAACCGATAATCTAACCATTGCAGACGCCGTAAAAACAGCCGAAGCTGCAGAGTCCTTAGCAAGTCAAAGCCAGTCATTTAGACAGTCAAGTGAAGGGTTGGGGGTAAATGTAAATATGGCTAGAGAATCACGCCAAGGATCGAGTAGATGCCATCGGTGTTTAAGTTGGAATCACGCCCCCCAAGCTTGTCCCTTCCTCCATGAGTCGTGTTACAAATGCCAACAGGTGGGGCACACGGCAGCTGCTTGCCATACCCAAAATTTAAGACAAAGCCAAGGAAGCATAAGAGGTGGTCGAAGCGGCTACTCACGGTCGACTGACCATCGGCAGTCGAACGGGAGATTTGGACGGACGGAGCAGTACAGTTCTCGGCAACAAGAAAACCGGCGACCGGGGCCAAGCAGCGGTGGGGCAGCTGGTCGAAGAGTTTATTATACGGAACAAGAAGGCACGAGATTCGAGGAATCGGATCGACGAGTAGAAGAGCAGCAATATTCGGATGAGCAGGTGGAGGCTCAAGAAAACGAGTTTCAATTTGAGTACGAGTATGAAGGAGAGTATCCAGTGAAAAGTTTTTACGAGGACATTAATCAGGTTAAAAATGCCTCAGCTAAACCGATTCTGATTCCCGTTCAACTAAATAAGCAGCTCATCAAGATGGAGTTGGATACTGGAGCGGCTCGCACGTTGATTTCGAAGGAAACGTGGGAGAAGATTGGACAGCCGTGTTTGAAGACGGCTTCGTTCGGACTTAGGACGTACACCGGACAATTGATCAAGATGCTAGGCCAAGCACCCGTGGCCGTGGAGATTGACGGGACCAAAAGAAACCTTTTGGTGGCCGTGGTGGAGGGAGATGGGCCCTCTTTACTGGGGCGAGACTGGTTGCAAGAGATACGTCTCAACTGGCCACTACATTATCAGCAAATGATGGTAACAGAATCAAGGCAAGTAGATCCTTTACAAGAATTTCCTAGATTATTTACTAAGGATACTCTCTAGGCACAATAGCTTACCACCAAGCTGAACTACGAGTAAAAGTGGACGCCGTTCCCAAGTTTTTTAGGCCCAGAAGTATTCCCTTTGCTCTGAGAGAAAAAGTAAACGAGGAAATTGTACGGTTAGAGGAGATGGGAGTTTTAAAAAAAGTCCACCATGCGGAGTGGGCGGCTCCAATTGTTGTAGTGCCAAAACCAAACGGGGCGATTCGGTTGTGTGGTGATTTTAAAGTAACAGTGAATCAGCAATTGGAAATAGATCAGTATCCTCTCCCTAACCCGGAAGACATATTTGCTACTTTGGAAGGTGGAGTAGTCTTCTCGAAGCTGGATTTATCGCAGGCGTATTTACAATTAAAGTTGCATCCAGAGTCGAAGAAATTTGTCACGATAAATACGCCAAAGGGCCTTTTTCAATTTCAACGTCTTCCCTTTGGGATCGCATCAGCCCCAGCAATATTTCAAAGAGTCATGGACGAAATCCTAGCAGATTTGCCATTTGTAAAATGTTTTCTAGATGACTTATTGGTGATGGGAACATCCATCAAAGAACATAATCAACGGTTAAGACAAGTATTTCAGCGGCTGGAAAAATTTAACATTCGTTTACAGCTGGAGAAATGCCTGATTGGAGTGAAACAACTGGATTTCCTTGGATATCACATATCGGAGAGAGGATTGAGTACGTGTGTGGAGAAGATCCGAGCAGTGGAAAAATTTCCACGACCAGCAGACGTATCGGCAGTTCGTTCTTTCCTAGGTTTGATAAATTACTACGGAAAGTTTATTCCAAAGCTAGCTACAGTTGCAGAGCCTTTGAACAAATTACTGAGGAACTCAGTAAAGAAGCTAAACTGGACGGAAGAGGCAGAGAGAAGTTGGAAAGAACTGAAGAGGTTGATGACCTCGACAACTACATTGGCCCATTTTAATCCGGAACAGACTTTAATATTAGCATGCGACGCATCCAGTGTAGGGGTGGGAGCAGTGCTGGCACACCAGTACCCGGACGGCTCTGAGCGGCCAATAGCCTTCGCATCAAAAACGCTAAGTGCCGCGGAGCGAAACTATTCGCAACTGGACAAGGAAGCCCTGGCTTTAATATTTGGAGTCAAGAAATTTCATAAGTATCTTTACGGTAGAAAATTTGTGTTAGTTACTGATCATAAACCGTTGCTAGCCATCTTGGGCTCGAAGGCAGGTATTCCACCACTAGCAGCCGCCCGTCTGCAAAGATGGGCCCTAATCTTGCTAGCATACCAGTACGAGCTGATATTCAAGAAAACACAAGAGCATGGAAACGCGGATGCATTATCTAGAATACCGCTTCCGGAACAAGAGAAGGACGGCATGGCTGTGATAGCGGAGCCGTGTTTTCATGTTGCACTGAATAAGATGCCGGTAACACACACCCAAATAAGACAGGCTACCAGGCAAGATCCGCTGTTATCCAGGGTGATCAGCTACTTACAAGCGGGATGGCCAATTAAGACAGATCCTTGTTTTACCCCATTCAAAACAAGAGCAACGGAGTTGACATTAGGGGCCGGAGTTTTGTTGTGGGGACAGCGAGTTATCATTCCGAAAAAGATGCAAGAGGATATTCTGCGGGCGCTCCACGAAGATCATCTGGGTATTGTTCGTACAAAAGCCTTAGCTAGGAACTACATTTGGTGGCCGCAGCTGGACGAAAACATCGAAAACTTAATACTCCAGTGTAAACATTGTCAATCAGTACGAAATCAAGCTCCGTCTCACGAAGCCCGTTGGGAATTACCCAGTCAAGTCTGGTACCGTCTCCACATGGATTATGCGGGACCAGTAGAAGGAAAAATGTTGTTCGTTATCGTGGACGCAAGGTCTAAATGGCCAGAAGTAGCGGTTATGAACTCAATAACGTCTTTGGCATCCATTGAAATCCTTAGGGAGATTTTTAGCCGATTCGGGTACCCCAGAGAAATCGTATCGGACAACGGACCCCAGTTTACGTCAAAAGAATTTCAAGATTTCACGGCCGAATTTGGTATTCGGCATTACAAAGGTGCACCTTATCACCCAAAAACAAATGGGTTAGCCGAACGGATGGTGCAAACGATAAAAAAACAACTAGGGAAAAATAGTATAGTTCCGTTGTCGCTCAAGTCCAAAATTAATCGTATCCTTCTTTCCTACAGGAATACCCCTCATCATATCACCGAAACCAGTCCGGCAGAAATGTTGCTAAAAAGGTCCATTCCCTCCAAGTGGGATTTGCTTAAGCCATCCTTGAACGAGATGGTGGCTCAGAAACAATCAGTTCCAAAATTGGAAGTCCGCGGAATTCCCGAAGGATCTCAAGTGTTGGTACGCGATTACCGCCATAACCTCAAGTGGAAGACCGGCAATGTTCGCGAACGAAAAGGTCCACTTTCATACCAAGTAGACGTGGACGGTGTGACGGTGAAACGGCATCAAGACCAGTTGTTACCAATTCCTAATGATACCGCAGAAGAAGAGGAGGAAAATCCAACACACGACGAACGCATAACAGTACCAGAATACGACCAAGCTCCTCACACTGATGTTCCTGAGACGAGTGAAGCTATTACAAGACCAATTCGCAATAAGAAGAAAACTCAAGATCCAAATTTCCTTTATTATTGATCATTACAATTGAAATATTCTGTCGCTGGGAAGGAGTTTAAATCTTGGGAGAGATGTTGTAGGTGCGGTTCATCACCTGTACACTAGATGTCCGTAATCATGAATTGGCGGAATTCGTTTCCTCCTTGTTAAAAAAAGAAATTCCTTTACACTCACGAGATTTAACACCAGGACCGTCAAAACAGCAATTTAAAGTTGTCCGCCAACGAAGAAAGGAAGCAACAGAGAGGAGAAGAGAGAAAAGAGAAAGAGATCGTCAAACTAAAATTTCTGAAGAAAACTCTTAAAACAGTGTAAAAAGCATAATAAACAATGAATGAAATGAGCATACAGTGTTGACATATACACCTTTTTAAAGAAAGATTTGCTGGATTATTTCGATTTTTTTATTTTAATAACCTTCTGTTTTCAGTTTCTGTTTTCTGCGTTTTATCTTCATTTAATTGAATTTTCTCGTACGGGACGCCATCTATAGGCTACAGTATGAATACATTGCGGCTAGAAAACGAAAAAATCTGTCTGGGGTACATTTGACGTTTTTTCAACAACAGGGGTACGTGTGACGGGGTTTTCACAGCACAATGTTTTAATGGGGTACGAGTGACGACGTTTTCGAAAATAAAATTTCAAGGGGGTACTGATGTCTGTTGTAAGGGTTCTTGAGTCGACACCCCATGGGTTCTTGTGACGTGGGGGGCCAATGTCCTCATGCCGAGAGGACGAGGGTGGATACTCCTCGGCTACTACAACATACATTTTTCACTTCCCGATAATCACAGTTTTAAATTGTTCCACGAGAGGTGACAACAGAATATTTATGAAACGAAACATTAGTTGATGGACATATGGACATTTACTACATTAGTCCCAGGGGTGGACACTCTAAAATACAGCAAATATTCTAGGACTGACAATTGCATCCCGGTAGAGAAAATCGTCTGAAGTTGAGAATAATGATTTTTTTCTTTATTCTTACCTATCCCGATACAGTTTGCTTATTCTATGTGCCGATTCTCTAGTCTTTGTCGCTTCCTTACTCATCCTCCCTGGTTTTACACTAAAAATTACCGTTTGTATTGCTCCCGGCAATGAGGGGTCGTTTTAAATTTGACAACAACGGATAAAAACGCGCTAGTTTAACGCTGCCGCATGAAAAAAACGCGCACATTTTGCACGCTCACAGTAAAGTTGTTAGGAAATTTGCTAATTTTCTTCTATTTCGAGACCCAAATGCCAAATACTTATTCCCACGATAAACGGCGGATGTCTTTTTTTAAACGATCAATATTAAACATATTGAATTATTCCTTTGAGGTCCAATATAAAGTTAAAGCTATGTTTCATAAGATTTGCGTTTTTTCTTAGAGAAATCATCTGAGTGACAACAAATTTAGATTAGTCAATTAATTGCCAACGAGCTGTAGTCGAATGGTTAGAGCGTCGGAATTCAAGCAGCGAAATAGAAGCTAAAACGAATCGGTCGACGTTCGATTCCTAGCAGGTGCTGATTTAAATATTTACAAACATTCAGATTCGGTTAATATTTTGCTTCCGAAAATCGAAACCACTAAGTTACATAGAAATCGAAATTCGTGTTTGATACCTTTTAAAACAAGATGATAGCAAATGTTACTAAAAAATGTTACTTCTGACATGAATGAGTCCACCAGAACGATAGCGTTTCCTACCATTTATCACTCTTCATTTTAAACAGCTTAATCGTGTCTTCCATACACAATTCGTTTGGACTTATGTCTACAAGATGTCCAGAATGATTTAATTACCCTGTATCGGCTTGCCAAAAACTCAAAAATGTCCATTGGAAAAATTAATTACAGTTTACACTGCCAATTTCCGTTGTCTGCTAACTAGTTCGTCCGCTATTTTGTTGTTGTTGTTGCTTTAAAGTAGGGACTTTCGCCGCGAGGGCGAGGCGCAGTATTTATTCCCTATACCTTTCGTCATTCTCAACCTTCATTCTACCCGTTTTTCTCACTTTTAGTCCATTCTTGTACCCATTCCCTCATTCAATTGCATTCTCAACCCATTTTGCCTAAATGTAAGATTCTCTTATTCTACTCATTCTTCGTCAAGGAATTTTCATTATTCTTTGTCGAATTTTTGAGTGTCCACCCCTGGCATTAGTCTATACCATCGCCACATCCAGCAGCTAATTGTGTTTTACCAATAAGGCATTAGGGTTAGACTGGGACTGAAAAAAATCGTTTCGTCATTTAAATTAGCTCTGTTAATCTGTTCAATTTCTCAGATATATAATCTTATCTATAATTACGATATCATTTTCACAACAGAAACAAAGGTCTCAAACTTTAGAAGAAACAGTAGAAGAAATCAACTGAAGGGCAACACTTTATTTTGGTATAGTTCCTTAATCTACTTTGCTCTTCCAATCATAAATGAAAAAATAGAAAAAGGTGAAAATGCCGAAATCTATACCCCTCGTAAAGTTTAGTCATTTTTGAAGCAAAATTCTGTAAATTTTCATACAGTATTTTACTTCAAAAATACTATGGCCTGTTTGGCACGAGGGTTCAACTGAAACTGACCAAGCAGTGCTGCAGCGATCGAGCCAGTGCTAAATGAAACATGATTCGAACTGTAGATCATGTTCACCCTTCATCTATGGTGGGGAATAAGCAAGGGAAAAGCGAAGCAGGTGGGGTGGAGTGGTGTCACGTACTACGGGCGTCACTCTCGCCGCACCAGGGAGTGGTTGTTTCATAGTGTACCCAACTGAGAATTGACAACTGAACCAGATTTAAAACATAGAAGGGGAAGTATAAGCAAAGAGGCAAGCGTACAGTACCCACCCGAAATATGCGTACAGCAGCCCGAAAACGCGCCGTTTAACACGGGTGTGTGTGGCGCTACTGGGTCGGGGGGAAAAATTGCCCTGGGGCCTAAACATTTTTTTACGAACTTGCAAAAAAATAGATAATATAAAAACAAAATCTAGTTTAAGAAAAAAAATAAGCTCCAAGTGGCATACCAGTCCTTCACTGAAAATTGCCCGCGGCAAAGTCGTAGGTGAAAACTATTTGTAATTTTTTTCCTTCAAACCCAAACATCCTTATCTTTAAGTTTTTTACCCTATATATTTTTTTAGAAACGTTTTAAGTATCGGGAAAAAATGGAATAGTAAAACTCGATGGATTTGAGCCAGCCGACGATCGCCTCCTCTCGTCAACCATACCCCGCCGGCAAAATCTTGGGGGATTTCGCCCCCCACACTACTATTCTTTTTTTCCCGATACTTAAAACGTTTCTAAAATTCGTTTCTGGACGTTTCTGGACAATTGGACAAGAAAAGAAAAACGTTGAAAACGCGCTCCCAGCCGAAACCATATAAACATCGAAGCACGTAGAACTAGAAGTAACGTGAAACGCGTTGAATCAACGAACTACACACACGCACAGAATCGCACAGAATCAAGTTCTATATTTACATATAGGGGAGACTGGGGTCAATTGTAACACGAGACAAAAGTAACATAAATCGTTTAGGTCATTTAAATTAGTTCTAAAAATCTGAAATATTTATCATAAAGCCATTCTATTGAGAAGAAATTTTGGTAATTTTTTCAAAGAAATCGAATAAAAATTGTTGAAGTTATAAGATAAAAACGTTTTCGACACCCTAAAGTATAATTTTGGAGTCTTACATTTTTTCTATTTTCCCTATGATAAAGTTCGAAATGAACCAAGTATTTTACACCAAACGCTTTCTTATTATGTCCTTTAAACATTTTTACCATTTATTTGTGTAAAAATCAGAAATGTAATAGAGTAAAAATTAATTTAAGGGGAAATGTTCAGTGTGGGACGATTGTAACAGTCCAAATTATTTAGGAAAAAAAAACAGTTTAAATCCTTTTTCCACCCAGAAATGATGTAAAACATTACATTCTTCTGATTAAATGTTAAAAGTTGACATACTTGCAGAAAGAACAAAAAATAATCCAGATTTACTGTTTTAAATGGGCGAGTCGTCAAGCGGTAGCTCTTATGGGAAATCCCACGTTACATTCGACCCCCACCCCTGTTACAATCGTCCCGACATGTAGGTACAATTGTAACAAAAAAGCATGATCATTCTAGATTTTCTTACTAAATAACTATAACACTTATATGTTCGATAAATTCAGAAAAGTTAGCCAAGATAATAAGCTATTTACCACATTTTTTAAAACTTTGTAGAATTATTTCTAGCAGACGAAAAAAATTGAACCGTGTTTTTTGTTACAATTGACCCCAGTCTCCCCTATATATATATACCTTTTTGTGATAGGCCTAGATGTTTTATATGTATAATACTGAACTTTTCGGACAATTCACAATCGGCGGACGAGAAAAAAATATTTATGTAACCCGCAAACATCTATGTTGTAATATATACAACATCTAGCCCCAAACGTGTTCAAGACACATGCGCGCATCTTATACTTATCATGTCTCCTTCACCCCGTGATTGTTGTGCTTTTCGCTTTTCGCACAAGAAGCGGCAGACGGCTATCACCCCTTTCTTATTATCATTCATCGACCTTGCAGAACATCTGTCTTTATAAATTGTCATCGACCCCTACACCTTAATTCACCCAACGATCTTGTCAACGACCTTGCCTCGCGCCTTCCACTAGATTAGCGGAGGTGAGATGCAAATGTGTGAAGTGGTTCCATGCCCCCCACCCCTCCTGAAAAGGCGAGTCTTCTATATTTCTTAAATGAAATCAAATTAATTAACGGTTATCAAGGCATTTAAAAATTAAATACTTAATCAAAATAAAGTCAAACCAAAATAGTGGCAATCTTATTCAAGTGAATCAAAAAAATTGCAGCAAAATGTGTAGAAATATAATACAGTGTAGGCTACTTGCGAGAGTACATCACGTTTTCTCCGTTGGGATACACTCACAGACCACCGGTCCATTTGATAAGTCCGGCATCAACACACGAAATGAGGTAATGGAAGGGCAGGAAAGAAAACACAAGGAAAGGGAAATAGTGGTGAGAATAAACGGCGCTTTTCAACGTACAAAATCGAAAGAGAGTGGTGGAAGGGGCAAATTTGCTATTTACAGTTGTCTACCAGAGTAGCACACAAAGTGATTCGGCTCGGTAAACGCATCGACACTTGAGAGACACTATGTAAAATGGTCAATAACTTGGAGAAGAAAACAGGGCATAGGGAAACGACTGGACTGGATTGATCTACCGGCGGATCATCCGCCTACCATCAGTCGAGTCAAATACACATTTCCAAAATTGATTCGATTGGTCGCCTCTAAACGCAAAGGCTTCTACCCATTTACAAACTGAAGTCATTGACACACAAACTCGCACGCACATACACAAACAATAGAATTGAAATCAATCTTGAATTTGTCTTTTTGTTTTGTTTCTATAATAGGTCATGCAATGAACGTTGCTCTCATGATTTGGGGAGAGAACGTTCGGCCGGAGTAGAATCTTTCCCCCCGCCCAATGGCGAGTACATGGAGGCGGCGAAAGATCCGAGGGAACTTAATCCAGGCAGGCCACTCAGTCCGGGAGGAAGGACCGGTGCCAAGGCTGGCGGATAGCCACGTTGAATCCTATCCTTATAGACTTGAGCCGTCACTTCAGCCGCCGCGCTAGACGCCACCATCTGCTGATGATGATGGTGGAACACGGACGACGTCGGCGGATGGTGCAGCTGAAGTGGGCCTCCACCCATAAAAGCCCCAGCCGGACGGTTATACATGTGTGACGAGTACAGCTACGAATAGTAAGACTCTAGCGCCGGATCAAGTAACGCCAGATAAGCTGCAAGAAGGCCGGCTGACGAACTGGATGTGGTCGGTTTACTGGCCCCGGAAGAAGACGACGATCCTTCTTAGTGCGAAGAGGTCATAGTTGGACCGGATTTGGTCATTGAGGAGGCCTCACTCGACGAAGAGGCATTCATGGTCACCAAACTTTCGACCATCGTGGTGCCATTTGCGGCTGTTGTTGCTGCTGCTGGTGCTGCTGCTGTGAAGTCACGGAAACGCGATCCATCCGCATGATTTCCTTCTCCTTCCAATGCCGAGAACTGAACGTTTCTTGTTTGACTAGGGGAACGACCGTAACAGAATGGTGTTGATGATGCATGATTGGAACTACTGGATGCTCCGCAAGACGTTTTACCACCTTCCGATCTGCCTTTGATTTTTACATTGAGGTTTATGGAGACGTCGCCAGATCGGGGTGCATTGTTCCACTGCTGTTTGGGCAGCCCTAGAAGTTTCTGATGGTCAGCGCTCAAATTGAGCAACGGCTTCCCGATTTCAATATGGCCGGAAGATTGGGCGGGATGCATTGATTTGATTGCGATCCTGGACTTACGAAGATGGACGGAGTAGCTGCCGCCGGAGCTGGCGGTCTTTAAGTCAATTTCAACATGCCAGCGGACGGGGCGGGAAGTTCCCGCCCTTCGCTTTGTCCGAAACGATCCGAAAGCATCTGTGCGTACTATTGACGCAATTTCTCCGAAGCTGGAACTTCTCCAGCCGGAATGCTGGGCAACGTGACTGGTTTCTGACTATGAGCCGGAGGAGGTGGACCCAATCCAGCGCCAGCGTCGACGATGAATCGCCGTCGGCCAAAAGAGCCGGATTCGCTGCCTGCCATCGCCCTCAATGCTGGCAAACTCCATTACAATCGCGCTTCTAATCATTCCATCTAATCCTAAGTAAAAATAAGTGGCCAATTCTATGCGGATTAATACGTGATTATTTTAGTTGTTTAACTGCGTCAATTGATTTAGAATGTTAGATTTGATCGATTAACTCATTTTTGGTGATGTTTTAAGTTTTTGTTGATTTAAATCTGATTCCACAAATAGAAAAGTGTTTGTTTTGACCGACAAAAGGCACCTCATAGATGAATATGAAATGTTTACTAAAAACAGAGTCATAGAACCCTGGTTGCTCCTCTAGGCTGTTTTGCTTTGACCGACCAAAAATGCTCCAGCGAAAAAGAGCCGTCTGGCGGGTGTGTGCCACCTCACCATAGATAACGAATCATGAAATTTGACCGTGATGATTGGTTCGTTAGATGGCGCTTTTTAGCTGGAGGATAAATAAACCCCGACATTTTTTTGCGGAGTCCGCGAACGGACTAGCTAAAAATTCGCTAAAAAGTATAATATAGTCAACGGACTAGCTAAAAATTCGTGGTTTAAAATACCACAATCAAATATCAATCATTTTCCTCATTATTCTAAAACTCGATTCGATTCTGACATTCTGTTCAGGATTTTGTAATTTTGTCAGAGATTCTGTCGATTCTGTTTCCAATTTATTCGTAAATTCGTAATTTACATATACGGCAACTCTGTTAGATTCATTT
Organism: Ceriodaphnia dubia; assembly: GCA_022539655.2. Taxonomy (NCBI): domain Eukaryota; kingdom Metazoa; phylum Arthropoda; class Branchiopoda; order Diplostraca; family Daphniidae; genus Ceriodaphnia; species Ceriodaphnia dubia. Next base: position 645,796 of record JAKUCG020000200.1, on the reverse strand, counting down.
TAATGGCTGCTCTGTTGTTTAGATCCTCGAGAAAATTCGGTGAAGTATCCTATTTTCCAATCCAACCCGACACGAATTAGCTTTTCAATTAGAAAGAAATGGAAAATGCATCAGAACCAAAGGAAGATGAAAGGTGACGATATTTTATTACTCTTCTCTATTCTCGTGAGATTTAACGCTATTTAAACGTATTGTGACAAATAATGTTATCTTACCTGTTCATTTAATTGAAGCTTCTATTTGCGTACGTTATTATTTTCTCTCTATCGATCATCATCTATATACTGGGCAAATTTCCACAGATCGTGTGATGAGACCAAAGCAGGGGAAACAGAGAAAACCAAGGTTGAAAAAAAGGAAGAGGTTAAAACTGAACGTTTGACATCTGGAAAAACAAGTGGAAGAAAAAGGTCTCAAGATCGGGAAAGAGATAGGAGCAGAGAACCACAGTCTGTAAGGGAACGACATAAAAGAGGAGAAAGATCAAGAGGTGGTGATCGGTCTGCATTTAAAGGAAGTATCTACAGACCAAGAAGCCGTCCTGAGTGCCGTGTTCACATTTCAAATATCCCTTATGAATACAGATGGCAGGACCTCAAGGATCTTTTTCGAAGTGAAGGTCAATCCTTGAATCTTATTAAATCAGTTCAGTTCATGTGATTGTGCAGCACAATTCAGGGTTGTTGAGGATATTGATTGTTATATAGTTGGTGAAGTATCGTTTGTGGAGCTGTTTGAAGATGAACATGGTAAGCCCAGAGGATGCGGAATTGTCGAATTTGAAAAGGTTGAACACGCCCGCGCCGCCTTGGAAAAAATGAACCGGTTTGATCTTAAAGGGCGCCGTCTTGTCGTCAAAGAAGTGAGGATTCAATCCATTTACTGCTCGTTTTCTCAGTTTTCGTAGTGGTATTCTAACAAAGGCTTGGTGTCATTTGGTTTGGTTTTCAAAGCGAGGCCATTAAATACCTAGTGTTTTTTTTTCTGGATCGAACCAGGATTATGACATCGAGCAAGATGGATATGGACGCTTTGACGCAGGTATCTTGCCTAGTGGTCGTCAAGAAAGTCGAGAAGAAATGCCTCCACCACGTTCGTCGGGTCGTGAGTATAGCGGCGATGGTCACGGTGATATGAGATATGGTTCTGGAAGCAATATTGGAACATTAGCGTCCCCTTCGTCGACTCGTTGGAGTAACACGTACGGATTGAGTCCTCAGTTTCTCGATTCCCTTGGGATTTCTGGTCCCCTCTTCAATCGCATTTTTGTTGCTAATGTAAGTTTCATTCTAAAGGAATCGTTTTCCTTTTATTGCCAGTGTTAGACTTATTCCATATTGTCGATGAAAATCGATATCTTTGCTATTTATTTCCGTGCATTTAGCGGACTGAATCACTTATTTTGGTGAATCTTGAATCCTAGATTTCATTTTTTTAATTAAAAAAAAAAGGAAATTTCTCTTTGAAATTAATATCTTGTTTCACCCACTTAAATTGAAATGAAAAACGTAATCGAAGAGTTTTACTCAAGTCGATGTCGATGCCTTCCCTACAGTTGGATTATAAGGTGGACGATTCGAAGCTTCGTGAAGTGTTCCGTTTGGCCGGGAAAGTTGTCGTCGCTGAGGTGGTGAAAGATCGAGATGGCAGGTCTCGTGGATTTGGTGTCGTAGAAATGAGCCATCCAATTGAGTCAGTGCAGGTATAATTAGCACTTCCGCGAGATTTTGGCAATTGTTGATAACATTCGCGCATATTCGATAACTTCTTCAAATAAAACCACCGTTTACTTTTCATGGGTCTGCTAACTGGTTTTTACTTTGTTTATCGTTTGTAGGCAATATCTATGTTTAACAATCAAATGCTTTTCGATCGCCGAATGACTGTGCGCATGGATCGTGAAGCCGAGCAACGCACTGAAACCAGATCTTCCAGGTTACCTGAAGGGCTTCGGTCAATCGGAATGGGGCTTGGAACTGGAGGAAATCCCCTACAAGACGTTCCACGTATAGTGTTATTTCTTTTACAAAATGATGTTTACTTGTATGACCATTTTAGGAACAATCAATGAAATCTTTTAATTTTCAGGTGATCGATCTTCAGATGGTTATGGCAGGGATTCCTTTGTAAACTACGGTAACCGAGATAGTGATTTCATGCCTTCAGTGTCTACTGGTTATGGCCCAGTGACTGGTGTTATGGGAGGCTCTGCCGACCGATCGCTCCCTGAACATTTCGGCACACGATCCAGTCAATCTGTGCCTAGTTTTCCATTGAATGACTATCGGAGAAGCACGTTAGGACCCGGCTATAATATTACATCGTCTGGTGTCGAGACTAATACGTCGCTTAACGGAATTGCCGGTAGTTCGAATTCAGCTGCGTATGGCTATTTGACTGAGAGTATGACGACAAGAGGTACAGCTTTAACTCCAGTCCCGGATTTCGACCGAAGAGATGCGTACAAGGGATACAGAACAAATCAACCTTCACAAGAGAGACAAGAATATCTCCCAACTTCTACGTATGATTCGACTCGAATGTCTTCTATGGGCCTGTCTGTTTCTTCCTCCTTGGCCCTCGGGCCAAATGGTGGTAGTACAACAAGGTTGTCCGACACAATCGTCATAACAAACGTAAACACAAAAGTTTTTGTGAGTGGAAATCCTTACTAATCTTGTCCTCACAATTTACAGTTACCAATGAATTGCACATGGCAAGACTTAAGGGACAAGTTTTGTGAGGTGAGCCCATCCCTTCACGTTTTATACTGTGATCGGTGTTAGTCAAACTATTGGTTTGATAAGTAGTAAAAATTGTTATCTGTTACTTCTCGTCATGTTAAATGTTTTCCCGTTCTTTGAGTTCTCCGTCGATATTTTACCGAACAACTTATAGTAACTGCTACTTAACACTCACAGGTTGGAGATGTACTCTTTGCAGATATCCGATCGAAAGGAACTGGAGTGGTGAGATTTAGTTCAGAGAGAGATGCCCAACGGGCTTGCTGTAAGTACCACGAATACGTTAATTAGGTTTGGCCCTAAAAATTTACGGCTTGAAATTTCTCCTTTTTCTTTTATTAGCCTTGTTGAATAGGACGCGAATGGAAGGTCATACTATTGAAGTTGATTTTTATTGAAATTCCGAATTTTCCTATCTTTCCATTTTATGATTCATTACGTTCAGCAAATGTATTGTTCTACGCTAATGATGCTATGAGTGGTCACCCATACTTTGATTGCTGACTTCTAAAATACATTATGTGGAAAATATTGCTTTAAATTGTTTATTGTCATATTTTGAATTTTCCAGACGCGGACACTTAAGATAAATATGGACGGACAAGTAAGAAGTTTAAGTGACGTACTTGTATTGACACAAAATAGTACACTACAATTATCACAAACATAAATCAAGACAAATGTTGGGAATTGGCCACTCGGAAATTGCCGTTTCAAATACTACAGTTGAAAATGATTTTAAGAATGAAACACTGATTATTGTTAAGTATAGAAAAAAATAATGTACATCAAACACTAAAAATCATATCATACCAGTATGGCAAAAAAACTGAATGTACAGCACGAGTCGGGAAATAGTAAGTGGTATTAAAGAATGATATCTATGCCTCTCGAGCTCACCAGTTACAGGGTAGGTGGGACTTGGCTTCGATAGAGTTCACACTAAAAGTATCGCCCCATAAATGTTACACCACCACAAATACAAATACAATGTTATAAGTAGGAACTTGCTACAAACACCGAAAAGTATTTTTATTTGTGTAAATAGTTGGTACAGCCCTCGCGTTCACTGCTTAATTCTTCTTAGGTACCAGAACAGAGCCTTCTGTTTAAGAGGTTAGCTTAGATCGTCACTAAAGTCAATAAAAAGCTGCTGGCTTGCGCGTGTATACTGAGTTGAATTTTTTTGTTTCCTCTCCCATCATCCAGAAGGAACATTCCGATTTGCTGCTGCCTTTCAATAACGCCATTGACTGAACTACTTACCGAAGGGAAGATGAGCATTACAAATTGTAGAAAGGAGAAGGATTATCGCAGAAACGAATTTACATGGATAATAATAATCATATGTGAAATGAAACCAAGGAAATCTCTCTATACGATCTCTTAGAAAATCAAACGGAAAAGAAGTTGGTCAACGTTGAACGCGCAAAGTAACATTAAGCAAAGACCCGATTAGTACATTTCAGTTCATTTGCATTTTCGAGAAGCACGTCGTTCAAATCGTCTCATTCGACTGATCCATTCTGCCTTCCATTCAATGACGATTGATCGGGTGTTAAGTTCGATGCCTGGTCGCCCATACTTAGTGTCCTCAGAGCCTCCCAAAATTAAGTAAGACCTAGAGAAAAAAATGTTTTATTTATCCTGTGCTCCAAAAAAATAAATCTTTAACTTACTTGTTGATCTTTATCTTTGGGCATTTACAAGCTAGATCGGACATACGGACCCAGAAGTAAGTAAGTCCACGTCGCACGCGATTGTCTCTTGTTTTCTTGAAAATCGTTTGAACGTTCATTGTAAACTTTACCCATTCTCCAGCTGTTTCTCGTGCCGTGATCGTAGCCAGCAATGCTAAATATGAAAAAATAATATTATTACAATAATTGGCTGCTAAATTTCTTAAAATACAGTATAAAGGGCTTTAAGCTAAAAAGAAGCACACACGCGCACAAACGTGTAATACGTATCCTGTAGGCTATGCGTCTAGGTATGCTACAATATCCTAAATAACTTTTTAAGGATATGACTTTAAAGAAACTACTGTGACTTAATTGATTTAAATATTTTCATACTAAAGTTTGGAAATTTCTATTGGATTTCTATTGCATTTGGAAAAGTTACCATAATCTCGTTTGCAGTATTTCTTAAGATTGAGACGTCGATTGTCCGCTGGGCAAGCACCGCAACCATCTGCTAATCATAAAATGGAAAACATCAGGACACAAAAAAACACACAAAGACAGAAAAATTAGAATAAGGCTACTAATATCTTTTTTTTTCGTTGTTGGATTTTTAGTTATGGTTTTCTAAAGCTTGCGTTACCTGAGTTCGAATTACTAGGTTCGACCGAGGACGGTGGAGGGTTACTTGATGAAGATTTGGGGATTCCTGATAAACAATAAAAGCCCCCTTATAATTTGTTTTTAAATAAGTACACAAAAACATGAATAACTAAAGTGGGGTATTTTTTCATGCTAGGCTATTCAAAATAAAATTTAATGAACCAATATAACTTGTTGAAACAGTTTTTCAAAAAATATTTTCCGCCAAGTGTTGGAAATGAATTTCCCTCTATGCAGAAAAAGTAATAGGTACAGAAACTATTTCGAATCTGCTTATCAGATAATGGGTGAAACAAAGTTGTTTGTTTTGGTCAAAGTAAAATGATTATAAATAAAAATAAAACAATTTTAAGTCAATAACTAAAAATTATAGAAAAACTTTATATCTCGTGTTATTCCAAAAATTCAAAATTTGTCAAGTATTATTTAAGTACTTAACAAAATAAATAAATATTATAATGACTAGCAATGGATTGAAATGACAATGGATACAGGCATGCTAGTCGTGGACAATCCACGTAAATAACACAGCGTGCTGTAGACTGCTAGTTGTGTTGGTTAAATGTTAAAGAACTTTCAAATGACATCGGTAGAAAACATACTGATGCAAGGAGCTATGGGTGATCGACTTTGTTGGTATCCTTTAGCACAACGGTTGCATGTGATTCCGGTGACGCCATCTTTGCAAGGACATTGCCCAGTTGTTTGATTACAAGTCCGGCCCGATGCTCCAACTGGATGACATTCGCATTCTGATTTCACGTGCCCACCCACAAGAAGAGAGAAAAAACGAGAAAAAGTTAGTTATATTCTAACCATGCTCATGCAAATTACGTTCAAACGCTCGTTTTAGTTATAAGCGCTCCTAAAATACAATTGTTAGTTTTCGTTGAGATTAGTAACAAGCGTGCGAGCCATATTTCAAAGGGATGAATCAAGTTTGTTGCTAAATACTAATTCCCCACATGGTTGGACTCGTCACTTGAATTTCTTATTTAGGACACGGATACTTTCAGGTGCTGGTAGGAGAAATAATATCAAGAGTCGACCATCATTTGTGCTAAAAAAGTTATTATATTCTACAGATCAGACGTTTGCCGCGCTATTTACCAAAATAATTTTTTTCATCTAGATCGGTCTAGATCGTTTCGCGTTTTTGAAACATGTTCAACTGCTAATCGGGGCACACGATCGCTATAAACCCGAAGTCTATCAAAAGAAGCGTCGCTTTGTTGTAAGAAGAAAACAAAGCGACGCTTACTTATATGAGCAAGCAACTAAAAAAAGTAGTAAAAAACCCGAAGAAACCCATTTACAAACGCGGTGATTAGATGTTTGATCTATTCTTTAAAAAGCAGTTGTCCACACAGCGCTCACTCTTGGCGTCCTCTTAAAAGGACATAATAAGATAGCGACTTGGTGTGCTTGGCCGTAAGGCGGCTCCGTTGAAAATGAACCTTTCGCCTGGCTGAGGAGAAGGCGGAGACACCCTATTCCCACTGCTGCTATTAGTCGGCTAAAGATAGCCACCGCCTACTTCTTACGTTGGCAACACGAGCCAGCTGACATCAAAACTGGACAGCTGCGACAAACGTTGTAGCTAAAATTAAGCTTCTAATATGAACACAGCAACCAATCACGAAGCTTCGCGTCTACGTCTACGATTAGGGGCATGGCGCAGAGGGAAACATCGTCTAGATCATTTATCACACCAGGCATTTTCTTAAAGGCTCTTATACTTGGCTTGAAATGAAATTCTTCACCGCGACATGTTCTAGCCAACGACTTTCATACAAAAGAAACGTAGCCCGTGTATAGACTCAATCATTTTTGTTTATCATTATCATTTAGTTTTTATTTTTGGAATCAATTTGCCTTAAACTTCGTTCTACGTCTCTAATAGCCGCCCGGTCAATATAGTCTCATCTTTAAGAAATTCGTTCCAAGATTAATATAAGCCAAAGTGATTGGTCCCGGTAGACGCATCTGCTCTTATATTCCACGACCATGCACTACAAATCTCGAATCGAAAATAAAATGCGCAAAAGTACTTTCTAAATAGTGTGTGTATGGTTAATGGACGAGTTATCGTCGAACAGAAAGGGGTGGAATCCTTGAACTGTTAGTTTCTTAGAGATTGTCAAAAATGGTTGCACGAATTTCTTGCACTCAGTTATTTCTCATACGTACTACATTTTAAGAATTTGCTCAAGAGTTGTTCATGATTGTGCTGTTACCATTCTAGTAATTTCGGGTAAAAAGTATTAGTAAGATTATTTAGGAGAGTGATAGTTAGACCAATGTTGAAGACTATATTTGAATTACGGTACCTTTGCAAGCTTTGCGGTGGGTAATAGGTTTGGCTGGATCTCGGTAATAGCCTTCTTTACAGTAGTGGCAATACCTCCCTGCCGTGTTGTGTCGGCATTTAAGACACACTCCTCCACTTATGCGGCCAGATAATTTGAATAACTCCATATTGAAACGACATCTTCGCGCGTGTAAGTTGCAGTTACAAGCTGGAAATGACAGAAGAAAACGATAGATTAAACTTAACAGAAAACCAATTATATAGTGGGACATGCCTTCTTAAACTCTAGCAAGTTGATAAATGATAATATTTGTAAAGAAATAATTACGATTTATACTATCAAAACAATATTAATTTTATCTTGAGCAGCGAACTCGCGTCAAACTTATGTTAATTATAATTACGCTTGTTATACGTGAGAATAAATAAGGAGAATAAAAATTCACAAGATTATGTAACTACTTTCGTACCGCATACACATAACACTTTCTGAGCCAAACATAATAGGCTTAACGTGAAGAGAACACGAGACATCAAATATGTGAGGGTGATGGTTAGAGGGGGGTAAGAGTAATACCGCAATAGGAAAACATGGATGGAGCCTGTTGGAGGGGGGACGTGAGTCAGTCAGTGTAATATCAGATGTTTAATAATAAAAGAGAAGCGAAGCTTTTATTAGCGAGCAAATGAGTCAACCGTTACCTACAGCAGCACTTGCACATCAGTATCAATAGTTAAGTGCAAAAGGGAAGCAATGACCAATAAGCATGTACCATATAGGTCTGATTCAATTACGTACCCTCGCTTCTGACTTTGCTAAACCAAATTAAAGTACCATAATGGATATCGATCCCCGAGTTATATTCCTTATTAGCAGGTTTGTGACAGAATGAAGATGGGGTGGATTATGACCAAACAATATAACTAGACAATTACTGTACATTCTTATCATTCTTCATAAACAGTTTTATGCTTGGGCGTGTTTGCTTAGTGTTAGTCTTAGTCCTTCGTTTCACATCTTCATTGAAAAGGAAAGGCGAAAAAAATGTGTTTCGTCAGTCATACAGTATAGTTCTCGTGTCATTATTACAATTCAACATGAGTTTATAATTTCCCAAGTACAAAGTTGACTATTTCACCGTATTCAACAAACGCTGCGCAAACGACGACGAACCGCTGTTTAAAGTTCTTAAAGATAAAGCCTCATGGCGAGCTGTGTCAGACTGAATTTTGAGCAAACATTATTATAGGAGGAAAGACGCAATCCAGGTGGACAAATAAAGCAGTTGTCCGTGTTGACTTTGGAGACTAGTGCGATTCTGTCCACTGCTAAGAAAGAAAAGACTTGACACACAGCTCAATAGGATGCTGAGCGGATGAGACCATGAGCAAAGGATGAGGAAAACGGTGTTTACCTACGTGCCATTTAACGGGTTTATGGTGTACATAGTAGGTACGTTGTTGTGTTTCACCAGTTTTACCAACACGTAGGCTACGTCACACAGCCGCTACGAAATTGTTTTTAAAACTCTTTTTTGAATTTTATTTAAAATCGATGTTAAAGATTTCTGTCAAAATGTTAAGTCTGTTTTAAGCCGCGCTACTAACTTGAAATAATATAATTCCATTGGCCTCGTTGGATATATTTGAGAAAAAAAAACGCAAGCATCATTAGGCTTTTCATTTCTGAGTTCCATTTTTAAAAAAGCCAACTAAAACGGCAGCTTGATCTGTTCGCTATAGCCCGCATACCGTCAGTGAAATGGCACATTTCTTCCGCTGCAATATATTCTAACTTGATTTGCTTAAGCAGCACAGGAAGTTGATGTTATTGTTGGCAAACAGTTCTTGTTGAATTCAAGTTGGGACAATTATTGCGTTAATGCTTCATTCCAACCACTAAATAGCGTCAAATGAATTCCCTACACAATGTTAGTTTCTATATGTGTACCACCACCTTTCCCACTTTTAATCTTCTCAAACCTTTACTGTGTTTCGCTCTCTCGCTTTTAATCCCTTTATTTGCCTAAGCCTTGTCTGATTCCTACACGCAATCCTCTCAAATAGAACAATAAGCAATTCTGCCCTCAAGTAAAAAAGATCCCAAATTTCAATCAGTTCGGCAGCTAACTAAAAGAGGATGTTGCTCGTCATGATAATAGAATAACTAAGTAAAGTCGTACCCCATAGCCTTATTCGACAGTCACTGAAATAATGACGAAAAAACTTTGGCGGATCAAATGGAACTTTGGAACACAACTTTTGAGTCAGAAAAGTTACTCGTTCGATAATAACCCGATAGGGTGTAATAATGATGAAGCGCAATGATGATCCAACTAGTTATCCTAGGATACAACACGTCGCCGTACTATAATGGTAACTAGCTAGAGAAAAAAAGAGGAACAAGCTACAAATGATAGGGGAGAATTGGCCGGGATGCGAGTTGCCGGTCTGTATACAATTCAAATACGTTGTATGTTAATTGATCATCATATCTAAATGATCTTGTTTGATTCCACTGGCCTATAGCAACATTTTTGTATTTCTGTTTGCTGCCGCTAACTGTACTTCATAGTCTTGTCTCTCTGCAGAAATAACTTTCTGCGTAAATGGATCAACTGGAAGCCTAGGCAGAAGTACAATTCCAAGTAGGGAATAGCTGTAAACTGTTTGTAAACTTGGGCGTTTATCTTGGTTAGTTTATGTTCAGTTCTAAAAAAAAGTATCATTAGTAATTATTACGCACACGCTAAGATAATTAAGGGCAATTGTTGGGACGCGGTGGCTGGCGCGGGCCCCGCCATGCCTTCCTGCGCTACGCCGACCCTTGGGTAACGACAGTGTACACACATGAATAAGGGACGCAAAGACAGATTACTTAAATGTATCTTAGTGTCAGTTGTCACGTCAAAGATTAGTGGACCATTATTCTGCGCCATCCAGCGTAATACAAAATGCCAGATTAGGCATTATAGATTCCTGTTTTCCATTTTCAAGCGAAAAGCAATCAACGCTAAGCGGATGTGGAGGTCTACGGCCCACAGGAAAGGGATCAAATACATTGAGTAGGATTTGTTTGCATATACAGTACACACAAACCAAATAGGAAGGTATTGGGATCGTTGGGGAAAGAAAGAAAGGAAGGAAGAAAGGAAGGAAAAACTGGAAAAGAGTACAACGCCCGCCCTATCCTCTCGCGTCAACATGCGTCGTCGCTTTCGTCCACCACCACCACACATCCACACTATTCAGTGCGGTGCGCAAATATGCGACAGAGGCAGAGCGGCGGCCTAGTAACTCGGCTCTTTCTCTTATTTCTTCCCTTTTTTTTGTCTCCTCCCGTCATATTCTCCGACGCCATTCTACAACTATTGTTGTAGCCTACATACTGCGTGTATACGTTTTTACGAGGGGGATTTTTTCCCCCCTTTTTCGTCTTACTGTCAAAAACGGTACAATGAGCTCTGTCGTGAATCACAGAAAAGATGAAAAGAAGATGAATTGAGAATTGCCATTCATCCGTTCCCAGTAAAAGGGGTACGATAGGTAGGGCAGGCAAGAAAGCAGGCTATTATGGAGACACGGACGACGGGGCATCCAGCGGCGGGGTGAATATCCGCGCCACGGCGGCATTGCTGAACTAGTATTCTCATCGCAGCAGTTTGAAACGAATGAGTTTGGGTGATGGCAACAACAGGCAGAAGAAGAAGCGAAGAAGAAGCGAAGAAGAAGCGAAGAAGAAGCGAAGAAGACGTACGCTAGAACGCTAGAATAAGGGAACTATGGATTCATTTGATTAGGCTTTGGATGGGATGGGATGGGGCGATTGTCGCTAACGGTTGAGCGGGATCAGATAGGATCTTGCGGCTCGTTCCAATGCGCTCGAATGCAAATCCCGTGGTAAAGCATGAATATAGAACGACTCGTTTGGTTGTTTGTGTGAGAGAGGGGAGGGAAGAAATGAATTAGAAATCATAACTGGCGCTGCGCGGTGCTGTGCTGCGCTGCGGTGGTAGTGGCGGTGGCAAGGGGATGCGAGGCAGAAGAAGTAGGCATGCAGCCTAGGCTGCCTCTCTCTCTCTTCTCTTTCTCTCTCTGCTGGCCGATGAGGAATATAAGGGAACTATTCAGAAAGAGCTGTAGCGAAAGATCTATTGTGAATGAGAGAGAGAGAGAGAAAGAAGAGGACGCAGAGGTCGATTATTATGGAAGACTCCGGCTGGGGTCTGATGAGAAACGCAGCAAGGGGCCGATGCGATTTGCCAGCCAGGCGGGCAATCGCGCAGCCAAGTCACACAGCCCAGTGTGTCTAGCTAGGCGCGCGTATATACCGACGTATACCGGCGTATTCGCTCTCCTAAAGGTGTATATACCTCTATAAACCTTTTCACACATTGCTGACCTTCCACTCCCCGGCTATAAATATAAAATATACTACGGTACGAGACTAGCAGACTACGAGTACTAGACTGCTGTGCTGCGGCTGCGGCTGCGGCTGCTGGCTCTAGGCTGCTGCCAGTGCTGCCTCCATAGCCAGTCCCATTATACTCCTATTGCCTTCACACTCTAGGCTATACTCTCTTCTACTATAGACCTTCCGAGCCCCGACACCCCCTCCTTCCGGTTCAGCGTTGTTGTTCCATCCATCCACCACCACGACCACCACCCTCCCTGCCATTCTGCTTTATTCTCTTACTTTCAATCGAAATGAAGCTATGCGGCTTCGGCTACGGTGGTGTATGTGCGGCCGCCGCAGCCTCTTTGACGTTTTATTCCGAGTGTCGAGCGGACAAGTAGAAGGTCGGCGACAACAAACTGAAGTCAAATTCACCGACCGGGCGTTAACTTGTGTTACGGAACGGGACGGAACGGAATTCAGGAATGGAATTTCGGAACCAATTCCAATTGCCAAATAATAGAAATATCAAATGCTGCTGGCGTGGAAGAAGAGGCGGGCGCGGGCCTCGTGGGCGGTATAATAGGATAGTCTAAACGCCTAAACGGATACCTGCCAGCAGTGCGAGGGCGACTGGCCGGTTGGTGGTGCTGGCCCGCTGGCCGCTATGTATGTACCGGTATGTCTTCTAATAATGAAATGGCTGATACCGTAGGGAAAATGACAATCAACATTTGAGCGAGGTGTTTCCTTTCTCTCTTGTCTTTTCAGCTGAAATCGCTATTTTCTTAAGTGAAGGCAGCAATGTGGGGAATGGGAAGATAAATATAAAAGGCTTTTTTGGAAGGTCCTGCGCTGCACCACACACACACACACACGGCATCGGCCGCAGCACAACAAAAAAAAAACCGAAAAGGCGACGGAAGGGAAAGAAGGCAGCCGAGTCAAAGAAAGAAAGAAAGAAAGGAAAAGAATAGAAAGAAAGAAAAAAAGAAAAAAGAGAGAGAGAGAAAGAGAGAGAGAGAGAAAATAATAAAAGAAACTCCTTTGGAATATTCCAGGTATTCTTCTTTTTCTCTTGCACTCCGTTCGTGGGCTATCCATTCAGAACTCACCTGCACAAACCCCGACAACTTGCCTTTGATGCCGCTACGATGACCCGTAATCCCTCCCCAGTTCATTCCCTCCTGGCTCATGGCACCTTTTCTCTAACGTGCTCTAAACGTACCTATGGCTCTCTTTCTCTCTCTCTCTCTCTCTCTCTCTCTCTGTCTCTCCCCCCTCCGAAACCAGCTGTGTCTTGCTCTTCTAAAGGCACGTTTCTCGCCCTGCTTTGGGAATCACTTTAATGCCGAGGCCGGAGAAAGAAGAAAAAGAAAGAAATAAATGTTTCTCTCTTCTCCAACTCCAGAAGAAATGTGTAGTAACCGAAACAGAATAAATGTGTACATGTGCTAGGCCAACAGCTGTGTAATGAATTGAGCAGCGCCGAAGAAACGGAAGAATCCCATGCAGCTAGAGCGGAGCAGAGGCAGCTAGCTGCATGGGCAGAGCAGAGCTAAGCCCCAGCAGAAAGAATTAACTCATTTTCATCTCTGTTAATGGGAGAAACGTCAGGAGCTGGAGGGGTCATACGTGTAGACTGTTTGAGACGATGCAGGTGAAACACAAAAGGTGACCACCCGCAAACCTCTCATTACGCCTCTTAATTCCCCTACAATCTTCTCTCTCTCTCTCTCTCTCTCTCTCTCTCTCTCTCTCTCTCGCACACACACACACACACACAAAACCACCTCCCCTTCCTTCATGTGGACTGCTGTGGCATTCCAATGGCCGCCAGCAGTCTAGAAGAAGAAGAAGAAGAAGAAGAAAAAGAAGAAACATTTGCCGCATTCGAAACGGACGAATATAGGGAGCAGCCAGCGCACACAATCACGGAAAATGCTCGACAATTTGGCCCCTTTGATCCAACTATACCGAATAGATAATTGCTACCTTGCCGAAAGAGAAACAGAGAGAGAGAGAGAGAGAGAGAGAGAGAACGGACCGCGAGGCGGTGGCATCAATCGAACTATTGAGCAATATACAGTATACAGCAGGAAGGCAGGCAGGCAGGCAGGCTGGACTGGACGCGTCCGTCGGCCTTGGTCCTGCTCATCATTGTGATATTACATGCTAGACGCCAATTCCACCTGATCGATGCGCCGCTATTTATCGCATCCCATTTGGTGCGAGCGGGGCTCCTTGAAACACGTAAACTCGCTCCTTGTACTAAAAAAACGAATTGTACCAAATGAATTGTAGCAAACGAAATGAAACGAACGACGCGATCGACAGCCGGCCTGTCTTGCCGCAATGCCATTGCATTCTTGAGTCGACAGCAGTTGGGTCTTGGGTTGCGCAACCGACGACAATCGGCGAAACTTTATGTGCCCTAACACATAGACGGAAGCACCCCGAAAGAAAGAAAGAAAGAAAGAAAGAAAGAACAAGAAGCCCATAAAATATCGACTGACGAGTTGTAAACACACCAAGTGGCACCACAGACCCAAGGTTGAATTCTCTTCCTTCCCGTCCTGCCGTCCCAGTCCCATCTTTGTCCCATTGTTCCAGACTGTACGCGCCCGCGCGCCGCTCGTACACCAGGAATTCGAATCACGTAAAAATCGTTCATCTAAAACGAAATTCCCGCAAAATAAAACGTTTGGGTCATCTCGATAAACAAAAAAAACAAAAAAAACAAAACAACAACAAAGAAAGAAAAACAAGAATGTTGGCTGCAGGTAGTGCGCTACATATATATGTATATATAGTATATATATATATATATAGTGTAGTATAACACATTCCTCTAAAGGCTTATCTACCGGTACTTATCTACATGTCTTGGGTTAAAATGAATGTTTGATTTCCGTGTATATCTGATAAACTGGTTTGTTTGACGTCAGATAAGACAGGTTTCTCCTTTTTTTTCCAACTCGACAGAAAGAACTTGGGGGAAATGTTGCTGCTGCTTGATTTTCTATATTTCGACTTGCCGTCGACTTGTCTCCATGCCTCTTTCGATATTGTTTAAGCATCCGTGATTAAAAAGGCCAGGGCGATCCGTCGCCGATAGTTCGTTTGTAACGTGTTCGACAAGTGTTTATCGTCGAGTCGCGAGCTATCGGGCGCCTAAACGAGGAGGGCAACAACGACACGGGCACCACTGGCACCAGCACCAGGGACCAACAGGCTCAGTGGCTCACGGACGTTTTCTGTTTTCGTAATTCAATCTTGGAGCTAGCTGGGCAACACGTTGAGAAAGCTTGTGTGATCAACTTTAAGTCCTTGTGTTGTTCAACACATTTTTGTCTCCAAACACGGCTGATCCGGCAGCCCAGCTATCAGCAGAGATGGTCAGTTACCGTTCAGGGTTGAATGAATCAATGTCACGTCAGAGACGACAGAAAAGAGAGACAGAGAGATGTGGCATCTCGTCCTCTCTTTCTCTCTTTCTCTCTCTCCAGTCTTCCTGGTTCTTCTTCTCCTTCTTCTTTTTCTTGTCTTCGACGACGACGACGAGTCACTCGATAGAAATGGAAAAAGAAGAAGAAGAAGAAAAACCCCCCTACCCCGGAGAAGAAAGAATGTCGGGTTGCGCTGCATAGTCAGACATCAAATTTATCTATGAGAAACATTCGATATGCTTCCAACTATTCTTTTGGTACGGCTAGGCTACACCATAAGGTTGACGAGAGAGTGCAAGTAGCATACAAAACAGTTTTCGTCATCTTATGACGCCCATAACTTGTTGTATATGCCGTTTTCTACTGGTGCCACAAGAAATATTGATTTCCATTCCAACTGCCTGTTGAATAATGAGGACATAACTGGCGATGACAACGAACGCCTAATATAACACGTGCATTCGATCTGGCCGCTTTCGACTCTCCTGTTGCTGGTGCATGGTGCTTGCAGCTAACACTATTGGCTGCCAAGAAAGAAACGGCAAGAGTCCTTGTGTTCTTTTCTTTTTCAAAATGGAAATGGCTTTCACCTGGAAATATTCTCCAACTTTATAAATTCATCCTTGCTCATACGTGCCAGATAGTGGCACATCATTGTCTTTTCAAGCCAGCCCGACCAACAGATAGCCAAGAAGAACAACGTCTCCTTATCGGGTACCGTCACGGCGCGCGCCGTGAGACAAGAAAAAGTTTCATTCTTCTTTGCCAGTTACTAGTTTCCTTTTTGTCTTTTGAAATCCTTCTTCTACGCGAGGACAACAAAGCTGTTGGCGACCACTCGCTCAAATACGGTAAGAATAACTATATTGTATAATATAGATAGATAGGGGCAGTAGTAACATGTTCCATGGACACATTCCTCCTTGCGCGCTTTTGTCGTCAACGTCTCTTTTACGGTATATCGATCGTTGTCTACTTACAAGTAGGCTACAGCAGCATCAGAGATATTGTATCCGATTATCGGGCAGCCGAGAAGAAGAAAAAGCAGAGGAGGAAGGACGGAGAGCTAGCACTGATCCTAATAAGCATTTTTATGGACGTCGATAACAAAGCGGTTGAACCCCCTCGGGAAATTTTTCAATTAAATTCAGGCCGTGCTCGTCGTGAGCCAGTTGGAGAAAAAAAAGGGGAAAAAAAATCTAAAACGATTCCCTTGAAATCACCGAGGAAATATGGAAATGACTGCTGGGCCCGTGTGCGCGCGAGCGGGGCAGAGGAATAACATCGCGGTGCTCCTAAATAACTCGGCAGCAGCCATATGGGGGTGTGTGTCTAATGAGCCCATTATCTGATCGTTAATAGGTGGTCCCAGTTTTCTCTCTCTCTCTCTCTCTCTCTCTCTTTTTCTCTTTTCGCCTTTTGCTGGCTGGCTTTATCTTTTTTTCTTTTTTTCTCTCTTTCTTTTTGTGTGTGTGTGAGTGTGTTTGGACTGGAGCATTGCTGGAAGATCGCACAACCCCACCATCTCCCCTTTTGGTCGTAAACCCCCTTAACAGATCCAGCCTCCCATCAATCTTGTCGGAAATTTAATATTAAAGACAGATTCCATTCCGACCATTTGATGTTGATTTCCTGCGTCCAAATCTAAACCCTCGGCAATTCATTTCTTTCTTCCTCCTTCTCTGGAGGAAGGTCTCTGCCTTCTCTTTTGTTGTTGTGCCAGTTTGGGCGTCGATAATTACAATCACTCACTACGACCAATCTAATATACTACTACTCTATCCATACACATCTACCATGTGATGTTCAGCTGTTTCAAGTTACCGTCCAATCAACAGTTATACTCTGTGGCACTGGCGCTGCGGCTGCTCATGGCCAACGATACAAAAATCGAAAAACCCAAACTTCAAAAGCGGTTCGGCGAGAAACATGTTGTTTTCACTGCCGGTAGTGTGCTGAGCTGGGGGTGGTGGCCATTTCCCAGCTGGAAAATCTTCCGAATGAGCAAGTCCCAGTTGGGATATAGTTCAACACCCAGAAGAAGAAGAGGAAGAAGAAGAAGAAGAAGAAGATGAAAAAAAAAGCCGGCAAAAGGCTCTTTCGCCACCCAGCAGTCCGGCCACCACCGTGTCAAGGGAGGGAAAAAAGGGAGGAGGGAGAGGAAATTCTGTTTCTCTCTTTTTTGAGGAACGAAACCCTTGGCGTGTGCCAAACACCTTGAGCAGAGTTCCACATATTAGGAAACGTTGAAAATCGATGTGTGCGTCGTACAACGCCCTGAACGTACGTAGTTTCCCGCAGTTTCCGCTCTCGACTTTCCTTCAGACAACAACAAAAAAAATAAAAGCCAGAGTTGACGGATGAGACGCGGCGCAAGAAACTGCGTCATAGAGCGCGCGCGCGCCAGAGAGAGAGAGAGAGAGAGTCGGGTCAATCTGTCAAGACACCTTTTATATATAATCTCCTACAAACTCAATCACAGATTTTTGATTACCTGGGTGGAAACGGTCGATTTATAGTGAAAGGCCTACACTAGAGTCGACAGTCGTCGTTTTTTGTTGTTGTTGCCTACAGCCCTTTTTTGCCTCCTTCTTCTTCTTTTTCTTCTTCTTCTTCTTTTTACGCCTCGTAACTTTCAAAAACTCAGCAGCCTATATCGGATAAGGAAGGACGGCTTCAGCATAGCTAAAAATATTCTCTCCAGACGCGATCCCCTTTCTAATAAAGATGATGCCCCTCGCTGATGCACACAAGGCGATTCACAATATGAGCTATATCATCATTCATCAATGCTTTTACGCCAAGATGAAAAGAAAAACTTGTTTCTTCAGTCGTTGACTGATGCATTCAATTAACCTCCCGCCTAGTTTGGCCGCTAGTTTTGCACTAAGCCACTAAACTTCGTTGAGAGTACAATGGTAGCCTAGTCGTAGTTGTTGAAGTAGCCTAGTAGTCGTGTACATACGGTACTACAGTGACTGTAGGCTAATGGTGTAGTACCTATGCGTACGGTACGGTACGGCACGGCACTGTAATAGTAGGCTTGCATCTAGCGTTATTACGTATTATTCTTCGCAAATAGAGCGGCCAGCGACCAGACCACTCGGTCTCGCACTCGGTGGCGGCGGATCGAGTTGATGAAAGCGCTGGGGGATTGAACTTGATTTTCTAGGCCTAGACAAGTACAGGCCCGCTGTCAAGCGAGTTGCTGGCGTTGGAGTTGCTGGTCTTTTCAAAGGACAAGAGCCGTGACTGACAGCAGCCAGAAGAAGGAAAATGGGAAAAGGGGAATCAAAAGGAAGAATATAAGGCCACAAGCTAATAGCAGGTGTAAGAGACGTGCGGTGAGCTGAAAAAAAAACAAACAAACTTACCTTTGCATTCGTTGGCCTCTTTGGCGGTCGCTCGTCCCCAGGGCCGATCAAAATGGAAAGGTTTGCATTTTTCGCAATCGCGCCCAGCTGTATTATGACGGCAGTCGCAGCCAAGAAGTCCGTCTCGTCCCTGGACGCACCTTGAGGCGTGCCCGTTGCATTTACAGCGTCCGCCAACGGCGAAGTCAGCTGCAGCGTAGAAGGAGTAGTCGCGGACAGAGACGGCCGCGTTCGAGTCGTTGTTCTCCGCGCTGCCGCCGCCACCGGTCCGCTGCTGTTCCTCGCCGTACGGGTGGAAACGGTGGAAGACGACGCGGACGTCCGTCGCCGTCACCCAATCTTGAAGCACCGGGCTGTTCTCGAAATCGAAAGCGCTAGGCCTGCCTTCCATCGTGCTGAAGGCGATTCGAGAGCCGGACAACGGGTCGAGTAGCGAATGGGCGTCGGTGCAGAGCGCTTCCTGTTCGTTGGCTTTGGTGATGATGGCCCGGTTCGGCCTGCCGTACAATTTGCGGCATTGCGACGAATAATACTGGAACGCTTGCCAGGTTTTCCCAAAGTCCATACTCTTGTAAATGGCCAAACTGTCGGGCTTGCGGCCGCAGAATTGCAGACTGATGTACGTCAATTCGTACTTTTTACCCAGGGAGAGCGTCAGCGTCACGTTGTTCTCCGTCAGAGCCGTCGTCGTTGTTGCGCCGCTGGTCGTCGATGTCGGCATTAACGGCTCCGACTGCCAGCACGTCATATTATTGACGTTATGCAAATCCGTCAAATAGGAGGACGGATGGCGTCGTCGGGCGTTGGTTGCGTCGCAGATGCTACAGAGACGAGTCAGTTCACCTTTCTCATCAGTGGTGGCATAGCAGTGGCGAGACGGAGGATTGCCGCACGTGGATGTGGCCACCACTTCTTTGCCGAATGCCGCGTTCACGAAATCGGGAACGCAGCGCCGTGATCGTAAAACAGTTCCGCTACTAGAAACGGCGGTGGCTAGGGCCACGGCCGCTGTTCCTCCTCCGACAGAGCCCACACTTCCAGCGTTAGCCAGTCCGATTGGAATCTCTTCGTAGCATGGATCCGGTGGGTTCTGTTGAGCAGCAAACATGTGTAAAAAACCGCTACTGCCGCCGCCGCCGCCGCCGTTGTTGCTGCCGCCGCTGCTGCTACCACCCCCTCCGCTGTTGCTATTCGTGCTCTTACTGGTCACAGCCTTCGTGGCCGTTAACAAAGACAGGCTCAGCACGACCAATTGATACTTTTTCAACATCATTTTCGATAGGCCGCCAGATTCGATACAGTCAGATTTCGATCAAACTATTTTAGATGTTTCCTTACAAATCCTTGATTTTGTTTTGTCCTGTTTTGTCGTCCTTCTTTCCCAGGGACTCTTTAGCCTCCGTTGGCTTCAAGATCGACGAGACCGTGACATGTCACTTGCACTCTTGTTTCGGTTACCGTGTTTCACTTTTCTCGAGCCGTTCAATGACAACTATTTGGATAATTGCCTCCGTCTCCGTGGAAAACACGACGGCGACTTGTGATTAGTGGAAATGCTGGCCAAGTAAACTTGTGTCCAAGTTTAGGGACGACGAAGAAGAGGAAGAGGAAGACCGGTGTCTTCCGCGCTGTTGCACAAGTGGTCGGTATCTTGAACTTTGTAGGTATTTTAACTTTAGGAGAAGAAGAAAGAAGCCCTTTGAATTGAAATGTTGTTTCCGAGAGTTGGAATTGCAGTCAACTTCTTAAGGCGAGCGGGGAAAGATGTTTCGAGTGAGAGAGAGAGAGAGAGAGAGAGCGAGCTTGTGAACGGCACAACAGACGACTACTGACTGACTCAAGCCCGCCGCTGACGGATCGCTTACCTCCTCCCTACCGAATACCCTCCCGAGAGTGGGTATGGTGCGAACCCGCGTACGCCGCTAAAGAGTGCTGGGACTTTGTAGCTGGCTAGTGTGTGGCAGCCAGCAGCAGGGCAGGGCAGGGCAGCGCAGCGCAGAGTATTTCAATCCATTTTTGCCGGCAAATTCCCAACAGAATTCGCACCATCTCAATCCACACTTTCGGCGCATTTGGCGCTCGCTTGTCATCACTAACGCCAAATGATATTGCATGCAGCAACCATCTTGCTAAGTCCCCGTTTCTGCTTAACCTAGTAAGTACTACCTCGTAGATGACGCATGTGAACGCCGTCATCAGCAACCCAGAATCAACTGCTGCCGCGCACCATTTGCATCGCGGACAACTGCGCCGCGTATTATGCATACCTTTACCAGAGACCTTTACAGTTGATGTAAATGACACCTGACTATAGTATTGGAGGAGATTAATAAAATGCGCCCCTGCAGATTCATGGCACGTCAAAAGAAAAAGAGGAAATTACAAATTAGAAAGTGTTGGAAGAAGTGAAAAAGAAAAGAAAAAGGAAGAATAAGTGTAGGAAAAAGACGAAGAAGTGAAGAAGTGAAGAAGCAAGGAAACCTGGAAGGGGGGAACAGAACTAGGGAGGGAATATATCTTAAACTTGGTGTCGAATTTTGTGGCTGAGGGTGTGGAAAAGCACACTGTCCGACATGGGCCACAGTTGTCACTCGGAAAATGAAACTGACCTCCCTCCAGTTAACCTCCACCACCTCCTCTTTCCTCCTCTTCCTCCTCCTCTTTGCTGCCTTCTCATCACCTACTCTTCAACAGTCTTATGTTCTTTCCTTTTCTGCTGCTTTTTTTTTATTCTGCTGCTGTGATCCCAGTGAGCCCTCCTCCATCTCTTTCTCTCTTTCGTCTCCCTTTTCCTTTGTTAAAAGAAGAAGTACCGTCCATTTCTTCCCTCCCTTCTCTTCTTCCCTCTCTCTCTCTCTCTCTCTCTCTCTCTCTCTCTCTCTCTCTACTACTACTACTACTTGTTTGGAACATTTCAGCTAGGCCGGCTCTCCCATTTCTGACTCTTGGTATTTCGATTCTGCCCTTCTCTACGGAATTCTCTTATTCTTTTCGAAACGAACGTTTTCCAACCTATGTCAAAAGTCGGCCAGCCTCACTAAAATCCGATGCATCCACTCTTTTCACCGCCGGTGATACAGTTGACTGCGCCCCTCTACTATTCAATCAATCTGAAATAAACAACAACAAAAATTAAAATAAAACACGCACATCTTCAGTGGTAACAGCATCAGCAGTTGTCATTGATTCGAAACTCTCAGTTATCGCCGTTGATCAGCATCACGCCTTCAAAGAGCATTTCCCTAATTCGAATAACTTAAGGTATGAAAATCTGTAAAAACGCGCGGGAATATAAGAGGGTGTCTGTAAGCCGTTTTAATTTCATTGGGGATTCACTTTGTTGCTTCTTATTATGAGTTACCTGGCTTGGCTGCAATCCACTTTACTGCCTCTGCTAGTACTATTTAACAATCAATATATAGTAGTTAAGGAGAATTTTAATTAGCATAACTATTCAACGTCAGCTTTTTCTTACCATTTAATTGGCCAAAGGCTACTATATACGTATGCATTAATCTTATAGATCTCTTATAATCTCAAGTTCAACGGAGTTGGGAAAAAATTAAAATTTGTTTCGATTTATCGATTAGACATTAACAAATTTAAATAAGGGCTATTTTTCATTCTTAAGTTGGGTTCAAATGGTTCTGGGACAAAACGACCTTTTGTTATTTGGCGATTGAAAGTTTTGTCCTATTATATGATGTTGACTTTCCCTTGTCAATCATAGCTATAGTGTACCTAATCGGGTACTGGCAATGTAACTTTGGCTTCTGCGATTTAGAATTAATTTTTGTTAAGCGATTATACACGTGTACATTTTCTAAACGTATAGGTGGGCCATTGACCTATATCGTATACGAGGTACACCGGACTCAGATGTCTTTCTCTGAGGATAATGAAACTAGTTTTGTACCCGGATTTCCTCCTGAATCAAGATTATGTTTTACTTATTCAACTAGGCTACGCTATAAAAGATTGCTTTTTGCTTTGGCCAAGTGCAATAATAATAGGATGATAAAAATGAAGTTTACGTTCTTAAAAATTTCAGATTCTCACATGGTTTTCTATTCAGAGTTGTATAGCGATAAAGACCATATTTCAGGATATGTTGCGACGAGCAGAGGAGAATTTCTATGAGGCAGTCACTTTTGAATAACCAGCTCTCGAGACTAAATCCCAGCCATAGTCGTTTTCGCACGTTCCTTTCCCCTCAATATTGGTGGGGCGACAAGCTAGGCGCTTTTTTAGAACGTGCTGCATAATCAAGATGGATAGATCAACCCATTTTAAGGCTTAAAGATGGACACTCATTTTTCCACATAACCATATATATATATATTAGTGAAAGAGAAGGCGCATAAAGGCGGAAAGTCGCCTTCCCTCTTGGTGACATGTTTGAATAGGTTGAAAACGATGAAAAGTCTTTTACGACTACCGGGGTAGGTATCACTTTAAGAAATTCTGTTACCTAGCCGATATCTCGAAAACAAAATCATTTAGACATTTTTTCAACCTATACCTGGTTTTAAAAAATCTTATAGCTATTTTTTCGGGAAAGAAAAACAAGCGGTTGTCTTGGACTACAAGGGTTATGCGTGTAGTATCAATCCCCCCCCCCCCCCCCCCCAACAAAAAATAACCTTCATCTTCTTCCATTTACGTGGGATATATTAAGAGGTTTTGCTTAACAGATTTTAAAACCAATTTAAGAGAACACACGATTCTGCAACCTATCTGCAACCTAAACTGTGACATTAATGTTAGTTAATTTACATTATAGTAGATTTCTGGGTCTCTGATGAAACTTTGAAAACGTAAT
Organism: Ceriodaphnia dubia; assembly: GCA_022539655.2. NCBI lineage: Eukaryota > Metazoa > Arthropoda > Branchiopoda > Diplostraca > Daphniidae > Ceriodaphnia > Ceriodaphnia dubia. The sequence goes on along the minus strand of JAKUCG020000200.1, from coordinate 622,355 downwards.
TCAGCGACAACTATAGATTCGATTAGTACCTATACATCCTAATAAGAGGCAATCTATTCAATAAATTTATTTTTTTTTTCTGAAAACAATCTGAAGCAGGGGCAAGAAATTTATTTATTAGAACAGCTTCCCCAAAAAATCGTAATTTTAACAGCCGACACTTTTTGAAAGATTGCCCAAACTTGAAATTTTTATATAAAATCAAGTGAGACTTCTTCTTTGCGTCTGGAAATTTTAATTATGTTTTGATAAACGGCTCCGAGTTTTAGGTCAAAAAAACTGTGTCGCGTTTCTAAAAAAACGGCCGGGATAGGCTTTCGACATGGGGACGTGACCTTATTTTTCGAAACGCGACTTATTTTTTATTTTTTTTTCATTTATCACCCAAATTTAATGAAAATTTCCAGACTCAAAGAAGAAGTCTCACTTGATTTTATATAAAAATTTCAAGTTTGGGAAATTTTTCAAAAACAAGCTGTCGGCTGTTAAAGTTGACCGATTTGTGTACGAAGGATGGGGAAAAAAGGCCTGTTCTAATAAATAAATTTCTTGCTTTCTCTTTATTATATTGTTAGACAAAAAAACCCACTAAGAGATGAAATTAAACATCAGAAAAAAAATTTTAGCATATTTTTTAAACGTTTGTTCTAATAATTTGAGTGCCCACTGTATTCAATAAATTTATTTTAAAACAACTGGAGCTAAAATGTAATAGAACTTCATTGCTCTTCTCTGTCGCTAATAAATCAAAAGTTAGGCAGGAATACGTATTATAGGCATATTTTATTCAGCTTATGCGGCTTTCTCTTTATTATACGTGACAAAAAGTGAAATCATTTAATATTTTTTGTTTGTTTTTAGTTTAATTTACAAGCGAGAATGTAATCGACTACTAAGAAAACGCAAACTTGCTAACAATCAGTTAGTCTTGAACTCAAGACTAAAAGTTTACTGTAAAAGTTGAAACTTTGTCGTATAACGATCGTACGGCCATAAAGATGCAATGACTTTCTGCGAACTTGAATACGAGAAAAAATCACTCGTGTGAGACATTCATCTTTTCCTTTTCCAAACGAAAACTAGTGCGAAGAATAGGAGAAAACAACCCAGTACCCTTTACCACTGCGATCGTGAGCCTCACTGTCTAAACATCAAAGAACAGCAATCAAAAAGTTTCCGAGAGCAGCATCCAAATTTCAATATCAAACGCTTTGAACTCGTTGTGTGCGACGCCCCCTATCTAAAGCCGAATAACTTTAGATGAAGCTGCCTTTCTCTTGAGTTGAAGCTGGGTTTCTCCAGGTCCCCTACGGTTTGATATCACAACTTCTTGTCTTCACAAATAAGCAAACTAGACTGTTTGTCGACATCGTTGTGCGGTTCCCGCCGCGCCAGTTGCGGCGCGGATGTTGGCGTTTGAGGAAATTTAGTTTGATCCTTTCGAGTCCTCCATCAGACACATGAGATAGAGATCATGGGATGCGCAAGTGGTTTGTGGTCGATTCGGTTCGTAGCCTATCGCTTACAGTAACAGTTAATATACGGATCAGTGGGGCATTGACGTCTCCCATTGGTTCTCACACAGGAATACTGCAACGTATATACAAGGCATTTTGACATTTGTAAAAGTCCCATCATTCTGTACGCAGAATTTGGAGATCGATGTAGGGTACGTCATTAAAACGGGACTCGGATGTGTAAGAAGATTATGGAGATCTTATAGGGGGTCATTTGTTCTCATGTATAGTGTCTATAAATGCCCATACTGTTGGTAGCATATTATTAGCGTGCTGGCTGAGTAATTGAGTTATATTGAATAATCAATTTAGAACGTTAGAACAATCGTTATTTGCCGAGACAATTAGAATAACGTCTTTCTAAAATTGAATCTCTTTAGTTGTAACGAGTGGAGGGATTGTGTTTTCGTAATCAGGAACAACAATTTTGGTTTCACACAGCCAGCGCATCCAAGACTCAAGGAGATCAATCATCTACGCTATGCTAGGGAAACTAATTGTGAAACTCCCTTTTTTCCCACTGGATTGATAGGAATCCATTGTTCTCACACACAAGGTACTTTATGTACACGGAAATGAAGAAATCAACGATTATACTGTATGACATTGCTTAGAATTCAATTAAAAATGAATATCGTTATTAATCTTTACATTACAGGCTGGGTATGCCTCCATTTGATTGACAAGTCCAGATAGAAAATCGTGGAAGATAAAATAAAGAATTTGAAGAGTTGAACATGCGCACAAAAAAAAAAAAAAAAAATTATTCAATCAGATTCTCTTTCCGGAGTGAGCGGAGGACCGATTCTTCAAATTGAAGCGTTTTGACCTCGATATCCTCGTTCGGTTCTAAGTTTACGTCCGCCCACAACGGGATGTCTCCATCATCTGAATCGACTTCTTCAGGCTTTACAAAAGAATTGACCAACATATCCATTTCGTCGTCTGACATTTGGCTGTTGCTATTTGACGTGCGTAAGTATAGGGGTACCGTGTCGTTCTTGGCTTCCTCTTCCTGTCAACAAATTATTGTGATCAAGTAGAGTGCTAGTAAATTCAATCCGAGGATATAACCTTCGAAAAAACAGCACCGTCCCACAGGGAAGGGGTAGTCAAGGGTGTCCAAATTGACTCGTTGCCAGGTGAGACGGGCCAGGTTTCCATCTTGGATGAAGCTTGAGTCTCCTTATTCATCAGAGCTGCCTCCAGCTGTTGTACAGTTAGTGGCTTCGAGATGGCTCGGTGAGCTGGCCCGCTAGCTTCGACGGACCCATCACGATTCGTTGGGGCCGTATAAGAGATGTCGAATCCGCGGAACAGATTCATTTCGTGCAACTGCTGGCTATGTGCACTTCCTGAAAACCTTGGAGATAGATGAAGATTCTAGAAAGAAAGGAAAGGAAAAATCGGTGAGTATTAGTCAGTCTACTGCATGTCAAAAGAAAAAAGTTATGATTACAACATTTGCAACAAAACTTACTTGGAAGGAGGAATTGAGCTGATGAGACAAGGAAGAGTTGGGCGTCGCCCCCAAGTTCCCGAAAGAATGATTGACCACTGGTGGTGGAACCATCGGTCCAGAGAGATGGGGAGTACTGTAGTTGGGTGATTTAGTACTAAAAGGGAGAATGCGTGGCCTGGGCTTGTGCGGCTGAGCTGTTAGAGTTGGATTTAATTGCGTTTGACGATGTGGGCTACATGGATTAAGCCGCTGTTGATAAAAAGTGGGTGGTGGTGGGAAAGGTGGAATACCGGCACTCGCAGCAGCAGCAGTAGATGGGGTTGGAGGTGGCAAATAGAAAGGTGGCAACCCCAGGGAACTGTACTGCTGTGTCGACATAATTAAGCTTGGGGAATACGATGAGCCAGCCGCTCGAGATGACTGCCCAGCACGTATTACTTTAGGCACAAATTCTGGCGCCATTGGATTCAGTCCATAAAGTTTCTTCATTTCAAGGGCGTCAAGGTGTGAACGCAATTGCATCCACGATATTCCGAAGAGTGAATTTTGATCCCGGCACGCTTCAATAAATCGTTGCCACAATTTCCTGTTCATATGAAACAACGATTACTTAGCAACATTGAGATTAAGTGCAAATGGCATAGAAGGCTAAGAAAAACAGGAGACCACGTGGCGAGTAACACTGCATTTAGAAAAAATTGTTAAACCAACGAAGTAAAAATTTACTTTAGGTCGAGTTCCAGAGAAGGGACAAGCGAAATATTTCAAAAAAAAATAATAATAACTGACAGTCTTCACATAATAAAAGAATCTAGACAGTAAAGAGGAGAAACTGAACGAGATGCGTCAGACGAAGTAAAGCAAGTGTCTCGTTTCCCGCTTGATAGGCGGTCGATTAATGTGCGCCAAAATAAATGGCGGGATTGGAACAACGAAAAGAGGAAGAGATAGAAGGGTGGGGTGTTCATGAAAGGCACCCTGACGGCAGACTATATCACCAATAATCAACAAAGACGGTAATTTACACAGACTAATTTTGCCAAGTAAATTCTTTACTTATTAATAATTTCCTACATTAGTATTCAATTTTAGTATAAAATCTGACTGACCAACAAATTCTGGTTATTTTTCCTTCACACAACACCACAGTTCGAAAAGACAATAGTTCGCATATGCTAATTTCACTAAACAAAGTGGGCTGTAGTGCCAAAAGAGGTCGTTCAATGGCGGTAGGGAGAAATTTAGAATATGCTTAGAAACTTTTAAAACTTCGGTAAGCAATTAAAACAACAAAATCTCATCATCTTGAATGACCCAAGGACACTCGATATTCAACGTTTAAACTGGAAGATTGGATAGGGCGGTAAGAAAGCAAACCAATAACTATCTTACAGAAGATCCCAAAAGAAAACAACTTGCATAAGAAAGGCCTAGATAAAAACGAAAATTTAGTCTACATTCTCCATTACATCTAATGTGTTTGGCAGTTTGGGCACTTATTCATTAACGGCTATTAAATAATTTCATGTGAAGTATTTACAAAATGTTAAACGTTTGATGAGTTGGTTTTACATCTTAGAAGAATGAATTACCAAAGATAAAATACCAATAGACTATTAAGTTTCTCATATTCAAAAGTGAGAAAAGTTCGGAGTCTTAAATTTAATGAGCAATTAAATGTGTTACCTGCACTTTCCAACAGAACATAAAGCCAAAGGATCTCCGACAACAATCACCAAGCTTCGCGCTCTTGTTACTGCGGTATTCATGAGGCGAGCAGATGACAAAAATCCGAATTGAGTTTCTTCATCTTCTACGTCTTCATCATTATCTTCATCTTCCTCGACTACGTAGTCATCTTTCCCTGCCTTTAGAAAAGGACATTTTCGTCTTTTCCTTTCCTTTTCCTCGTTGACGCATGTGTTGCGTGTTCGAACCGTGCTTAGGATTATAACACGGAATTGTTTTCCTTAATAAAAAAATATGGATCTATTATTTAAAAAGAATGTCTTTCGATGAGTAGTAGAATAAAAAGTTTAAAATGTAGGACAATCTCAAGATTTACTACACACGCTGCCCATTGAAGTAAGGAAGATAACTTAAGTAACTGTATACCTACCACTTTCAGGGGGCATGTTTGAACTCTTTAGTCCAGGATTATTATATAAAGAAATTGTTAATAAAATATAAATTTACCTTGAACGTTCAAAACTCTCTCAACGTTAATTCCAAACAGTTTGCGATGACGTAGATGAACACGAATTCGGGAAACTTGATCCGAATATGGACTGACAATGCCGATGGAGTTCTCGTCGAAAGAACCCCAGCTCTCTTGAGGCCATGTATCCTGCAGCCGTTTCACCACTTCCGCGATTTCGTAAATTTCAGCCATGTTATAGATTGAAGTGCTGTTCGGATCTTGCACGTCTTCACCTGAAATTTGTGAAAATAATTAGTAAAGATCTAACTCGCAGCCAGAAATTTCCAGCAATCGAATAATAATGACAATAGTTCAACTATGTGCAATATCCGTTACTTAATGTTAATAATCGTACCTTTGGCAACCCGAAATGTAAGCGGGTAAAATTCAGCATGTCGGTCATTTTTCCCAATACTTCTTAAACGATTGTCATAGAAAAGCTCGGAGGTGAATTTCACTATAGCAAAATGGGAACGATAATTCTCACAAAGAAGAATTCGACATGGAAATTCTTGTGGGTATCGATCATAGAGACGTTCCAAGAGAGAAACCTGACACAAGAAACGAGCAACAAGAATCAATAGTGTGTATCAGCAAATTAAAGCGTGAATGGAAAAATGTCTGAAATTTCAATATTACCTGAAATTGTTGCTCTCGAGCCACTTGTGAAAATATTTCTGGGCTCAGCTGCATGTGGTCACCAGCTAAAGCAATTCTGGTATATTCGTCAGCCAGGGAAAGAGGGATTAAAACATCGCATTCGGTACATTGGGCTGCCTCATCAATTAGGATATGGGTGAAATAACCTGTGGGAAGAGCAATTGTAAATAAAAATGCTGATGTCAGTTGCCTAGAATTGTGTCTACCTTTCTTAACACCAGCTCGCAAGATATAGCTTGTGGTTGCAAGAGTCGTCACTACGATACGGTGCTGTTCGATCTCGTGTAATTTGGGAAGCCGGAAGCTGCAACCTTTGGTAGGATCGGTTTCTCGCAAAGAATACTACACGAAAGGAATTTAATTTAATGAGTAAATGTTCAACACGGCAAAATATTGCGGTTAAAGCACCTCTATGACAGAATGATGAACTGTTGCCAACCATCTGACTTTATAAAATATTCTTAAGGGGCGATAATGAGTCATTCCACTTTGAACCATTGGATGCAAATAATCCTTTACGTATAAATCGGCTGCACTATTCGAATGCGTACACACTAGTACACGCGTATCAGGCTGCTCCATAATAACCTTGATACACTGTGCAAATGTGAACGTCTTTCCCGTACCATACGGCCCAGCTATTACGATTGGCGCTCTTTTCTCTCGAGGATTGGAATAAATAGCAGCCACAGCTTGCTGTTGTTGGCTGTTTAATTTAGTCACCATTTCAGGAATTTGACTCTCAAAGCTAAGAAAAAAAGTAATAAATACTATATTGGAGGGGTTGAAAATTTAGATTTTTACCTGTATGAGATGGCAACATCCGGAAAAAGGATTTCTGTAGTGCACAGATCTATGGCCCAGTGTTTTTCACAAAAAACATCGCGGTTTAGTTGAAACTGGGCTTGAACACGAAATTCGGAGCCATGTTTTAGCTGAAAGTCGGTTACAAGTTTTTCGTTTAGACGTAAATAAATGGCGTCCTTGGTTTTATCTTCAATGACGCACTCGTATGCACGTCTTTTACCTACACAAGGTATTTAAAAATAAATAAATAAAAATACAAAAATGTCAACATGCCACAAAAAAGGATTGAGAGTAAACAGATTACCTCTACTATCCATTCCAAAGGATATCAATGCCACATTGCAATTGTTAAGAATCAAGCGGCCAGCTGGTGTATCCTCTGATATGTTGTAAGACAGTTCCAACTTGGCAAATAGCTCGTTTTCCCCATTGCAATATTTAGCTGTTGACAATGGACCAGGTGACAGAATGTAGTTTGTAGTCAAAATAACATTGCCTGTCAAATTGAAGCTTGAGAGAATTCGTGCTTGTGCAAGCTCTTCAACATTTAGCAAAAGGTGCATTCGCTCTCTATAGTTGACATGATTGAGGATTGTTGTTTCAAAAGCTGTTGGAAACTTTAGCTTTTGGCCTGCTTGTGGATATTTTTTTTGAAGTTCCAAACAATGATCTTCCAAGTGTGATGTTGACAAGCGAAAAATGTCAGCATTGTCATCAGTCCACCGATTTTCTGAAGAGACAACTAATTGCTTTCCATCTTTACTAAGCTCAAAGCCTTCATTTGCTGGATACACATCCACTCTTAGATGAAGTGACAAGTATGGAATACATCCAAAATCAAAAATGATTGCTTGATTAAAGGAGCCATAAATGTTTGATTTGAATTTGATGGTTATGATGATGGTGCCAGGGTTTTCAGAACTAATGCTATTCCACTCTTGTCGGCTTTTTGTGAGATGGCCATACTTAGCATTTGAGTCTCTCAGCAAGACACTTTGAAGTAAAAAATTTTCTCGATAATTATCTTCCAACAGTGCAATATTCTGCAATTTTTCATGTGATTTTAATGTTAAGACCCATCTTGTACTAGCAGGCTTTGTGGACAATGTCACATTAACATTTTCTTCAAGTTTCAAGTCTACAAATGGCAAGTTTGAAACAAACATGCACTCAGATCTGTCAGATGTACTTGTATCAAACTGTAATTTCTGAAGAAATGTCTTGCATACTGTTTTATTCTCTAATTGTGAATTGATTCTGTCCTTCAATGTGTTCCAAAATGTGATCCATTCGTTTAACTCTTCAACTCCATGGGCTTCAACACACTGGGGACCCAATCGACAAGTATTGTTTTTCTCGAACTGCTTGCAAAGCCGAAATTCTTGCGAAGTTAACCCACTTGGAGGTGCTCGAAATTTGCTTGACAGCTCAATCTTATCATTTGGATTCCTCACATTGCGGTTCAGCGGAATCTCTTCGTCAAAAAAAGCCATGAGGACTTTGGAAAAAAAACACACTAAAATGCCGAAAAATCTTGAACAAAACACAAATGAAGAAACTAACAGTCAATTTGGTAGAGGCGTTCTTCCAAGAACTAAACAAAGCCTCTCCTCACTCGTTTCGGCCGCGTGCTCGAAAAACGCTGTCTAACACGACCGATTACCAAGAGTTTTTTTGCTATGCCAAACTTGTTATTAAGAAATTCATTAGTTTAATCTTACGGTTAATCAAATTCAATAATAATCACATCCACCTTAAAAGAGTACTGCTGGTTTAAATAGAAGTAAACCACTTGACGAAAATGTTAAAATATTCGAAAAAGTAATTTAAAAATTTGAAGAAAAATCTTATTATCTAAAATTTTTCCTTAAGTTTTGAATTTCTAATATAATTTTAAGCAATAGCTCTGGCAATGGAATGGATTTTTTCGTTTCGGTTCTCTGGCTACTGCGGTCTTGTCTCGTCATTTGTTTCTACATGCCTTCAGCAAAGAGAAAGGACACCTTTTAATACTTCCTAAACATATACTACTCATAGAACATAGACTCATAGATGGCGTTGGATTGGACGACGATGGCGTTGCGCGGCGAGGACTCTGTAGTCTATTATTGTGGCCAGCTTCTCTAATGCAACATATAAAGTATGCAATTAAATTGTCAATTAAATATTGGTTGGATTTTCAAATGCACGGAGCTCGTGGGGAGCCGCCCACCGGCCACCCCCCTCGCTCCCTCTGTCTTATCGGGGCTATAATTTTTATTCGTAAGAAATGAACAAAAAAAATTAAATATAGAGACGTATCATCAACGCCTTCAGCAAAGAGAAAGGACATTTTTTCGTTTTTCTTTTATTCTAACATATAACTAATCCTATTTAATTGCATATATAAATCACGAAATTTATCTCATGGACTCAAAAATAATATCGATTCATGCTGCGTCTGATTGCGTTGATTGGATGATACGTCTGATATATTTACCTTTTTTCTTCATGTCTTATTAATAAATGGTATATAACAGGGGGAGCGGGGGGGGGGGGGCCGGTGGGTGGCGGAGCCGCCCACCGGACGACCCACGAGCTGTCCGGTATATTAAAAAATTCAACCAACATTTAATTGAACTAGTCATCCGGCCCATTACGCATTTTATAATTTGTTGCATATTCCGCTATCGAAAAAAGAAAGGCCCTTCGGGAAACTCGCGCCGTACTCGGCGCTGGCCACAATTGTATGAATCGATATTGACATATTTTCGTTTTTTTTTCAGAAATGAAACCTATATTTAATTTGTAAATTTCGTGATTTTTCAAATAACTTACAATTAAATACGAGAGAAACTCAATTAGTTCTTGTGGCTAGAATATTGGCCATTCGCCATCTATTGAGCGTTGTAGTGTGTACATCGTTTTCTGCTACTACAGAACTACACACGTGGTACGAGGTAGTACGTACTAACAAAATGGAATCAGAAGCACTAGAGGAAACCAAAACAACATTTGTTGAACTGGTACAATTGTCCAAAAACTTTCTTACAACATTATATTATCATTCTCAACATCTTCAATCTATTGCCAGGGATTAAGAGCTGAATTAGAAGAAGCCTGTAGTTTGTTGAAATGGACAGAACCAACACCAATTCAAAAGGAGGCTATACCTCTGGCTCTCCAAGGTATTCTTTTCCTCTAGATTTAGTCCTCCCTCACTTATCTTTTTTCCTCATTATTATCAATTATATTATAGGTAGGGATGTTATAGGACTTGCTGAGACAGGATCGGGAAAAACAGGGTAGGCAATTAAATTTTTTTCTTAGGATATCCTTCCAAACTAGCTTATTTTCTTTACTTGGCAAATAATAATTTTTTTCTCTCAAATTTCTCAGTGCATTTACCCTACCTATGCTCCATTCATTATTATCCAATCCTCAGAGATTATTTGGCCTTATTCTTACACCTACGAGAGAATTGGCTTTCCAGATTTCTGAGCAAATTGAGGCTCTTGGTATGTTTAGCATTGTTGCTAATTGATGATTGAAAGTTTTCAAATATTTGAAGTTTGATGTAAACTTACAGGTTCTTCCATTGGAGTGAAATGTGCTGTCATTGTCGGAGGGATTGATATGATGAGCCAATCCCTAATGCTAGCAAAAAAGCCTCACATAGTCATAGCAACCCCTGGCCGGTTGGTAGACCATTTAGAGAACACCAAGGGTTTCAATTTGAAATCTTTAAAATATTTGGTCATGGATGAAGCTGATCGAATTTTGAACATGGATTTTGAGCAAGAAGTTGACAAAATACTGAAATCTATTCCTAGAGAAAGAAGAACTCTGCTGTTTTCTGCTACTATGACAAGCAAAGTACAAAAGCTTCAGAGAGCATCCCTAGTGAATCCTGTGAGAGTTCAGATTTCTTCAAAGTATCAAACAGTTGACAAGCTTTTGCAATACTATGTTTTTATTCCCCTGAAGATGAAAGGTAAAAATTGCATTTTACTCTTCGTAAATTTTATATATTTAACCCTTACATTTTTCACGCAAAAGATTTTTATATTGTTGACAGATGTTTACTTAGTACACCTCCTTAACGAAGCAGCAGGGCATTCCGTAATGGTGTTTTGTGCTACCTGTAGTAGTACTCTACGCACATCTTTGTTGCTTCGCGCCTTAGGAATCTCTGCTGTGCCACTTCATGGACAAATGACTCAAAACAAACGTTTAGCTGCCTTGAATAAATTCAAAGCCCGAAACCGAGGTGTCTTATTAGCAACAGACGTCGCCAGCAGGTGTGTAATTTGAATAAAAGGTTAATTTCTTTATCAAGTTTTAATGTGTTTATTATGCATAGAGGGTTGGATATTCCTCATGTCGATTGGGTTATAAACTATGATATTCCTACACATTCAAAGGTTTGTTTTGTCATTTAAACATTCTGACTAAAGCATCGACTCAATTCTAATACAGAAACATTCGTGATTTCTTCCAGGATTATATTCACAGAGTTGGTCGTACTGCCAGGGCTGGTCGGAGTGGGAAAGCCATATCGTTTGTAACGCAATACGATGTCGAACTTTACCAACGTATTGAGCATCTACTTGGGAAAAAGCTACCCTTATATGGCATGGAAGAAAGTGACGTTATCAGTCTTCAAGAACGCGTCGCCGAAGCTCAGCGCATAGCTAAAATGGTAAGTCAAAAAGTCCCATGTGTACTTAGCGAAGTCTACGATAGTTTCCGGCACCTAAATATATAAAATCTTGACAGGATTTAAGAGAGTTGGAGGATAAGGGGCAAGGCGGTGTTCGTGGTGGCAAGAAAAAGAGGATGCATGATGATGGAAATGATGACACAGAATTGTCCACGGGTGTTCGTAAAAGAATAAGAGGAAACACAAATAAGAACAAGAAAAAATGAAACAGCTATTGAATACAGAGCAGTTTTTCCTTTTCTTCGGTTATTTCTTTTTTTCCGTTCGTATTCTCTAACCCTTTAGCTGCATAAGGACGATTGATTAATGACTCACGTTTTTGCGTGCGCAGATAGAGTAGTTAACGTTACGTCTCAACGACTATTTTTCTCAAACTTACGTCTAAACTTTGCTAACTACTGTTTTACTTCCTACTAGTGGACTCACCGAATTTGTAGGAAACAGCCACTTAGGCAGGTACAACACCTTAAACTAACATCTCAAGTCCCATTGCACAAACTTTCCCTACAGGACTGAGAGGACATAAAGCTCTAAACAAGACTGTTTGAGGTCGTTCTTTCGAAATCAACTTCATACTTTTAAACTATTGGTGTTCTTGTAAATACGTGTATTATGTTATATATTTTTAGATTGTATTAGTAAACCAGATTCCATATACTGAATTTGCAAAGATGCACAAAATGGCGGTTGAGAGAAATCTCTCGTTAGATTTATGAAAAAGGCACAACTGATTAAAGGCAGTCAACTACATAAGTCGTACAAATTCCGAAATTTGCAATTGGAGGTGATTTTAATAGCTTCGCCTTAGTTTCCCGTAAGCAACCATTTAATTTGAGAACATAAAACTAAGGAAAATAAGATTGCTGGACTGTAGGCAACCCTAAAGAATTATGCCCACTTGAATGTATATGGACATAATTACTTCATTTCCCATATTTAAACGAAATTCCCAAGTACCAGTGGAATGGTTCAGGAGAACTAGTTTCACTACTATCATTTAACTAAAACAAGACAATTTGGTACTGGAATGCAGTAAAATCCCGACACCTTTTATCATGGAAAAAATGGACAAGTAATGAGCTGCTCCGTTTTTGTTAACTTATAATCCTATTAACAGCTGCATTAAATCCTCAACCTTGTGCAAACACTCAATTTTTCTTAAGACGATTCCCGCAATATTAGAAATTATGTGAATTATAGTTATTCCACAGTCGTAACTACTCCCGTATCGCACACAGCTGCATCCACGGCCAAAGATTCCAAAGTTACAGGATCACTCTGCAAATATTCATAAAATTCATTTATATATTAATTGGTGGATACAATACAGTACTCACTAACAATTGATCGATCGCATTTAAATCGCAACAACGATAAAGGGTTTTTCCATCTATATTCATATATCTTGGCATACCTGTTGCGTCTCCAGTATAGCGGAAGTTTCATTCAAATCAGTTGCAACTGACACTTGCACAATTGTCTGCTTCTCTGATTCTTGTTGAGATGTGGAGATGAGTTCTTTCGTTGAGATTACTAAAGTAAAAGAAAATATGCACCATTATATTCAGTCCTTAAAAATGGAAAATCGTTATTTAAAATTCATCAGAAGTATTGCTGAAATAAAAAAAGGAAAAGATGGGAATAAAAAAAACACGAAAATTACCGTTCAAAATATCAGACCCTTCTTCTGGATTAACGTTTGACGATTTATCCGTCTTAATTTCTTGGGGCCGAGTTTCTGATGTTTGTTCTGTGATTCGACAATCCTCCAAACTGACACTTTAAAGATTATACAAATATTGGTGAGTAACATCAAATGATATAAATTTTAGTACCCATAAGCCTAAAATTACCATTAACTACAACTATTTGTCCGTTTTAAAAGTTTCGGCCAAAAATTTATAGTTTACTGAAATTACTAAAGTTTACTTTTACGATTATAATTAGCGAACTAGAATTAGAAGAGACAACACCTACATGATATGATCTTTCACCGAATCCACAGTCATGTCACCAAAACTGGTTTCAGGCTCAACGCTGACGATGGTTGAGTTGTTGGTTTCATTATTGCCAATGTTTTTATCGTTCTCTCTATCTTCATTAGAGTTACTTGTGTTAGAAACCATAGAGACGTCCGACAATTCCGTTCTCGCAATAATTTCATTTTTTTCTTCTTTCGTTGCACTGATCTTAACCACGGGCTCGGTAGAGTTCACATTCGTCTTCAGTCCAGTCACTTGACATTTTAGCTGCAAACAGTTGCGGGCACTCAAAGCAACTCGTTGTAATTCACTTGAAGATAACATATAAAAGGCTTCTCCTTGGTGTGTTAGAACAACAGTACTCGTCGCACTTCCAATTAAAATTTCAACTATTAAAAAGATCATGAATGAAAGAATTATAACATTTTCTCCTACTGTATATCTTCTTTTTTAATGGCCTGTGCGTTCATCTGACGACGCAAATCTGGAAGACTTAAGATGTGAAAATCTCCTTGATTGGACAAGCATACTAAACAATTTTCTTTGTAGGACGAATCCGATCGTGCCGTGAAAGGAATGATTGCTACGCGCCTAACTTTGCAACCAGTATACGCAGTTAATTTGTACTTTCCATATGGACGCAAATTAGGAAGTGTAAACACCTTCAAAAATATTAGAATCGTTTAGATTAAAGACAAAACCATTTCTTGCCTTTAAGCTTTACTTTAAATTGCTCTTCTGATGAAATCACGACGCGGTGTGGAGATGATCCATCAGAGATTGGTGTTCCAGGGCTTTCAAATGATTCACCTATAGCTGCATAGGAGGCATCTATTATGTTGATTGAAACTACAGGCGCTCGGTGTTTGAGCTGAATTTCTTTTGCCAACTGTGCGTTGACGGGTTCCGATTGGCGTTTATTTCCTTAAATATTTAAAATATACTTTAGCTGGAGAAAGAAGAGAACTTTAACTTTAAAAATAGATTATGAGTCACCTGCTGGTATATTTAAGCTGAAAACGTAGATGGCTCCGCTATTCGTTCCAGCCCAAAGAGTTGCGGTTGCATTTGATGATTGACTGATTACGAAGGTTTTGGCCATAAGCAAGCAACGGACCATACTGCCCATCCCATCATCCACTACATTTCTAGCTTCAATTTGGCGTTCAACGGGCCTAACTTCAGCAGGTATTGATGGCCCAGCATTATTAAGGGGACTATTGTCTTCGAGTTTTGAGATGGGTGAAGTTGGTGTAGATTTTGGCGGAACAGATGGCCGCTGACTACGTCCTTTTCGGAGCCGCCTAAATGATTCTCTCAGTGATTTTTTGAAAGATTTTCGTCTTGACATAGGCTGATCTCCGGTTCCTGATACATCATTTGGATTAAGAGTACATTTGGCCACTACTTCTTTTTTAAGTATCTGAGGAAAAAAAGGCATTGAGGACATTTAGGCCACATTTAGACTACACTGAAAACTCACTGTATCATAAAGAGTAAGCCCGTGAGCTGTTCCAACAGCTAGAACCGACCATTCAGCATGTAAAGTCAATGCAGTGGCTGCTGCCGGTGGATGTAGCTGAAGAACAGACGTGGGTTGGAAACCTGGTTTGAATGAAAGCATTCCTTTCCGTACTACCAACTTGTCATGACCTTTCCACACAAAATTGTCGCGATCCGAAACAATGTTCACAAGAGTAACCTTAAAAATAAAATAAAAACGAATTGTAACATACTCAGTGACAACAAGACACGTATTGCACCATCCCGAAAGGTTTCATGTTAATAAAAAAAATAACCATTAAAATGAGAAAATCATGCCTACCGGAATCTCCTTTTCCGCTTGAATATCGGAGAATTCAGCAACTACAACTTGACCGGCTGTTCCGGCAACTGTTAACAGTCCTGTGATGGGACAAAGGCACAGTTTCTTAACAGCTAATCTCGGATCGTCCGAGTAAGGATCGAATACTCCAATCTGTATAGAAATGAGCGGAACTTTATTCAAAACAAATGTATCATAAAGTGAGGTTTGAAAGGATTGTGGGTTCAGTACATTAATTTTTTACCCCAATAGGATAAATATTGAGAGGAGAAAAATGGAATTTACAAAAGGGTAACAAAATACGTCCACTGTAATTTGAAAAAAAAAAAAAAAAAAAAAACATACCTTTCGGAACGGAGGCCATTCATCCTCATCTACCTCAACTGGGTCGTCTTCTGATGTACAATCTAAATCATCACTAGTGAAACAAGTTGCAGTTGAAAATTTGGAAATTTGAAAAAGAGAAGCTGTACTAGCATCCCAAAACCGAACAGAGCCATCCTGCAGAGAATCACTGTTGTAGAACATTAAGGATCCAATAAATATTTATTTAACGTACCTCATGTCCGGTAAGAAGTAAAATTCGATGAGAGGAGAGGTCGCTTTGTTCGGTGACGGAAATTCCTCCATTTATTGGCCAAGGACGGGTACTAACTTTTGACAATGATGTCATTCCCTGTGAGTGCGCTTTGATTTTTTCATATAACCGACACGTTACTGTAACTGCACTTTGAGCCGTAATAGCACTGCAGTGAAGGGAAGCCAAATAGGGTAAAGAAAACGTAGGCCATCCGGGACTTATTAGGTCTACCACCACTAACTCTTCTTCAGCTAGCACTACAAGAGCTTCTGCCTGGCTTGACGCAGCTTCATTGATCAAACAGAAATCCACCACTTTTGAAGTAAAATCATAAGTAACATGGCTACTTTCTCCTTTCACAACGGATACTGTAAAACGATCGCCATAACTGGCTCGTGGCATTCCACCACCAAAAGCAAAGATCCCACAATCCTCCCTAAAAAGGATAAGAATTTAAAAGGTTATTTATATACATGCTGTACATGACATGAAAAGTGTTTGATGTATCTTAGTTCATATCTAAATCATGAACTCATTAATAGTTCAAAACTATTAATACATAACTAATATCTTAACTTACATATCTGTCTCACTCCAAAGTATTTTTGAGATGGCTTTGCACGCAGCGGGTCCGTAAGGGGACGTGGTATTAGGTTCTTTCTTTACAAACATGCTAGTCTCGCCTTGATTAAGGGCCCAAATCATGTAGGATCCATCATTATGAGCTGATACAAATTTCTGACCATTGGGATACCAGCTTGCACTTTCCAATTGTTGAGAAGCAACAAATGTCTGGATATTTTTAAAGGAATACACTAGTGACTTATGAAATATTATTTAAAATAAATACTTGATCAGCAGACAATGTTTTGCGATTCCACAGAACAAGCAATCCACGTGTGTAGCCTATAAGGATGTGATCAGGGCTGTTGGGTTGTTCGCTAATAGACTCAACAGCTCCAGGATTCACTTTGAAATCTTCTGTAACACTGTTAAAATATGAAACCAAAAACCTTTTTGTACAATTTGTATGAGGCAAATATGAAGTGCATTTATAATATACACTTACTTCTGCATTACAACGTCAAGATATATAACAGAATCCGTCATTTCTAGCTGGAGCAAATCCATGACATAAATGTTGCCATTTTCTGTTCCAATTAACAAATTTTCTCCACTCGATTCCACACAGCATGCTGAAATCTTTTTTAACCTATGTGATTAAGGTAGTTGTAGCAAGTAAAAAATGTATGTAATGTAAAGAATAATAATTTTAATTTTATAATGTAAATAGGATGGTCTTACTTTCCCTCCAGTGACTGGGAATGTACACATTTTAAAGTAGGACTTCCATCAGATGCTATTTCCCAGAGCTGAAGTGAATTGTCTTCACATACAGCAATAACTCGCCCCTACAGAAATGGAATAAATAAATAATGATTTCTATTAACACTTCAAAAAATAATACTTACATGGCCAGGAACAAAATGTAAGCTGCAAATTATTTTGTCCTTAGGTAGTTGCCCATAATACTCTACTCCAGGAGCTCCAAAGCTGTTGGAAGTCCAAGTAAGGGTGTGGTACATATGGGAAGTGTAAAGGTGACTTAGAAAATAATAGACTAGCTTGCTGCACAAAAAATCTATTTCTTACATTTTGATGGCACCTGTTCTTGTGCCTATACAAAGTAATCTTAATATGGGATCCCATGCCAATGATGTTGGTTTACTAGGAAATCCATGTTGTACTGTCTGAAAATGAACATCAATAATAACACACGAACATGACATGTAAATGATAAACCAAAGTACCTTTTGGAACTGAAAGAGCTCTTTCTGTATCTTCAATCTTTCAGCAGACTGATGTGAACCTTTGCCCCAGAAGAACTTGAACATCTTGTTATGTCAAACTTTAAGAGATATTCGGTCGTTAGAACACTTTCACAAAAGCCGAAAATTTCCGAGTTTACGTTTAGGTGACAAGTATACTAACCTTTACGGAACTTCAAATGAAAGAAAACGATAGTTCGAAATACTAAAATACAATCGAAGGATATGGGAAATAATTATAGGGAATGGCAAAAACGAGACGTGAAACAACGTTTGAGACATACAGTGTGCCAAGTGAGTAAAGTAACTGACAGCTATGTCTGTTGGGTGTTTCAGTCTTCAGACGCATGTGCCAGATGGCGTCCGCGTCCTACTTTCGTTTACTTAGCGAACCGCTCGTGTCTACTGTAGGTAGCGTTTGCACGCCACAAGGTACCCGAAGGGCGAAGGGGGGAGATGTATCTGTATCTTAATTCCTTACACATGTTTAAGAATTATTTTTTGATAAAATACTTAGAAATTTAGAAAAAAAATAATTGGGAAAATGCAAATATATATATACAGAGATATTATGAACTGCGTTTTTCGGGGAAGTGAGTGGGATGGTGTAATAACTAAGTAATAACGTAATAACAAAAAGGCCGAAATAATTAGAGAAATGAAATACATATTTATAATGAACTGCGTTCACACGCGGGATCTCGTGGGTCGTCCGTTGGGGGGCTTCGCCCCCCAACGGACATTTTCCTATTTAATCTTGATAGCGGAGTCCATACTTGATCTATTTGAACTTTAAAGACGATAGTGATTTATAGAATAAAACGCCGATTGTAAAATGGTGTGGGGGAACCAAGCAGCACTTTCCTCACACACCTAATTTGAAATTATTGCGATCGTCCGTGTTCATGCAGTCGTGCTTCCCATACAAGGCATTAAGACAATTTTCAATCCATTCCATTCCTGGCAACCTGTTGGCCTATTGAAATGGCCATACGTTCTATATTCTGTTACACCAGTGTCCGTTTTTCCCGTCTTCATGGGCCCTATGCGGCCATAAGAAACAGGCTCCTCCTTATAATGTCAGCCATCCAACATCTTCCGATGTTCTAGATCTGGGAATTATCCACTTCAAGCTTTATGATCCATTGAAACCTAACGTTTAAAGTGTTTCAAATTAGTTCTTAATTAGCTAAAATGATGACATTGACACACACCTTTATGGCTTAAATTTAAGACAGAACCACGTTGTCAACGTGCTCGTCACAAACTGCAATGCAATACAGGTCGGTTGGAAATTGCCTCGATTTGGCCGACAACATTATCACATGTCCGTGTAGAGCATAGTTCATCTGTCGTAATTTGTTCTTGACGATATTTAAAACGCGTGACAGAGTAATCGATGTAGAATCGATCGTTGTCGTAGATGCTTGAGTAGCTACGACTCTTCCTTTTCCCTCTTTTTCGCCAATCAACCGGGGTTAACGGAAAGGAACCTAGTGGAATATAGAATTAACGATACCCCACCTTAAAATATATTATCCCCATCTAGCTAGTGTGAACTGGTATTAATATTTTATCCCTGAGGGTAATATTCATTCTTATGAATATACCGAAGGTATTAAGTTCCCGTAGCTTCCGGCGATTAGGGGGCTCTAAATGGTTTAATGCTAAAATTCGTTACGGCCTGGCTCAACAGATGGCTTTTTTAGACTTTTTCCATCACTTGCAAATTTTTCACTCGTCTTTTGTTTTAGCCGCGTTTTCTCCCTCATTAGATGGCGTGGACTATCGTTGACTAATTTTTCACTCGTCTTTTGTTTTAGCCGCGTTTTCTCCCTCATTAGATGGCGTGGACTATCGTTGACTAATTTTTCACTCGTCTTTTGTTTTAGCCGCATTTTCTCCCTCATTAGATGGCGTGGACTATCGCTTGCACATTTTCCATCTGTCTTTTGTTTTAGTCTTAGTTTTTCGCCCGTCTTTTGTTTCACTTACAAGTAGCAAGTAAAATTTGATAGACTTTATTTTGTTGATATGTCGCCGCCCAGGATCGAACTCGTATCTCCTTGTTATCAAGTGATGGGCGCTCGAAGCACTATCGATATGGCTACCAAGGAATATTAATAATGAATTCAGAATTCTTTAGAATATCTGAATTCTCTTTTTAAGTAAAACAGATGTTGAGCCAGTAAACGAAGCAACGGTTATTTTAAAGGGGGATTGATTATAAGTAGTTCCAAAAAACAAACTTTCATTTTACCCCAAAAAATGAGATCCTCCCTTTGCTACCTAAAGATTGGATATTGTTTATCCCCCGCTCATTTACAGAGTAATTTAATAACCTAAATCTTAATTCAAACCCATAAAATTAACGCTACATAAATGGATTTCAGCTTTATTGGCACTCTATTAAAATCCCCACATATATAGCCCGAAGGTTTCACCGAAGGGATCTTGTTTTATTTTTTAAACTCATTACCAAGTATAACTGGCAACAGCAGATACCCCTCCTCTATTCTTATTTTTACCCTTTCGTACCCCCGCTGAAATGCCATCTATGAACGCAAAAGGGAACTAATGCCATCTATGAATGCAACACTGCACTAAGGACCTGGTGTAGAAATGCAACTTTCACACCAGTAACCCTTCGGGTAACTTCATTTCATTCATCCAATTTTGATTCAGCTAATAATATATTAAGATTAAACACTTCTTTTTCACAGCAGTTATTTACTCTCAGTTCTTCAAATGAATTTATTAAAGACGAGCAATAAAACAGTCATATTTGACTGTCACTCAATTGTCACGTTTATATTGGAAATCCAAACGCTATATCCAAACGCTATATTTCCAAACGCTATATTTCATCCTAAGTAGCCGGGGGCTAAAAGCTACATATTTGATTTTAAAGCACTGTGTTTCATGTCGTGTCATGAAAAGCTCACAGTATATAGATTTTTTAATTCTCTACATTTTAAGACTAATTACGGTTTCATCAGATTAGTTTTTGTATCTCAAAAGTCAATTTGAAAATTCAATCACCCGTTGTTCTGAAACGTCCGTCAAATGGGTTTTGTGCACGTGACGTCACAACGGGGAAGATAGGGACAATCCCCTCCCCTACTACACTCGCTCGAGGCTCGACTAGCAGACTGTATCAGACGAAAATGAAACTGACTGTTTTAAATTTTAATATGTCAATATTTGTTTTCTTGGTACAAGATGTTATCACGATGTTATTATGGATGAATGACTCAACCGCCCATCTAAAAACTCAATGGTAACTTAAATGACTAGAATTTTATATACATTAAAATCCCCTTATTGAATTGATAAAAGGATAAGTAAGGTGGTGTGAATAGCATTTTGAAGGGTTTATAATAATAATCTATGTTATAAATGTTGAGCTGAACAAGTGCTATACACATTCCATAATGTAAATCCCTTTTTTATTCCTCTTAAGATAAATTTGTTAAGTGTAAAGGTAATATTTATGGGGTGCAGTATGGAATCCGTTTTGGGTCAATTGAAAAAACTAATATATATATATATATTCTTCCGAACTTATAAATAAGTGTTCACATGGAAAAATATATTGTTCTCAAAGAAAGGCGGGGGATACCTGTTTTTCCAGCGGTTTTTCTTAGATCATTCCGCATAATTTCAATTTCCCATTCCAGCTTATTACTTTTGATTTTGGACTGTTTCGCCTTTTTTGCGTTTGACTAATGTGTTCAGTTGATTTGAAATCTGGCGAGCTAATTTTAGGCCTTTAATCATGACCGGTTTTCGATAATTTCTACTCTTCCATACCAGAATGATTAATGGGTATTGTTGAAGACCCTTCAATTGAAGGTCGTAGAAGCCACAACCAAATTGGCAGAGATGTATAAAACACATGAACATCACTATTTCAAAAACGAGGTCAGCTTGAATACTGAATTAAGTGAACAAGTTTTAGAGTTGATTGCTTTAGGGAAATGTATATTAAATTTTATTTTTAAGCACAAATACTCCCTCCACGAAACCGGGAATAAAATTTTTAACTGATAATTACGGATAAATATTTCTGTCCACAATATTCTTAAAAATCATCAACATCCGAAGAAGGGAAAGAAACATTAATATAGGCTATGGCGCAATCAAGAGCACAAACGGAACCGGAACCGACAGCAGCAGGGCCCAGTTTCTTGACTGCATCCATACATCACAGGAAGGAGATGGGCACACTAGTGAATAGGCTACATGATGCATTGCCTGTTGAGGAGGTAGGTGGTCAAGTTTAGACTGAGGGTGTAGGGACCTGGTAAGGGCAATAACAAAAGTCATTCAAGGTTTTGACTGTTAGCTAGAATAGACCTACAAGAGAATCCAGTCTTGGAATAGAAGAGCTGACAAACCCCTAATCAGGAGTTGGAATCAACGCACTCAGGTTCCTCTTGAATTTGAGTAGCAGCAGCTGCCAATAAGTTAGTGGTGGCAGAGTCGTGGGTCATCAGTCAGATTGACATGGCAGTCAATCTGGGGTGAGCTGCAGATGAGGAAAAACAATTTGTTTAGTTTAAAATCACGCAAGGCAAAACTAAAAAAAAGATAGCATGTTACGAGACTTCAGACTTGACAATTTGTTCATTTCTACAAAACGATGAATCTGGGAACACAAATTACTATTGAAGCAAAAAAACTTACCCGGCTTCAACGCAAACTTGATAAGATTTCGATTATAGATGTGAGTATATAGCCTAGATGAGTCTGGTACGGAAGAGTAGAAATGATCCAAAACCGGCCAAT